>JARHVA010001412.1:3262500-3476973 GCA_037957365.1 Torreya grandis
AAGGCCCTGATTTCTCATGAAAGTGATAATTGGCACTCCCACAATTGACCAAATTAGAGGGCCTCACCCCAAAACTCACCCTAAATCAAAAGGTGTCATGTGGTAGGGAACATATAGTCATCACATAAATCCATATCCTAGGGAGTATGAGAGTAATTAGATAATGCCACATGTCTAGATTCGATCCAAGTGAGCAACCAAGTCACTTTTAGGCCTCACAAGTGCCTAGTTAGAGCCGATATGGCATCCCACATGTCAAGAGGTGGAAATATTGAACTTTAAAGTTAAAATTGATGGTGATTCAAAGAAAAATTAGTGCTAATATTTGAATACAAAGATGATGAGATTGGCATTAATGTTTCACAAACTAGAATTACCAACTAGAGACTACAAAAGGCCAAGGTAATTGAGAAGGTGTTAAGGTCAATACACATAGAGCACAATAGGTTGATCTAGGACATACTTAATTTTTTCAAGCCCATAATCCTTGAATTTTCTTAGATAAATAAATATTACTAGACATGTGCTAAAATATGGACTAGGGAGGAGGCCAAAAAGAAGTAGAAGCAACAAAAATAGTAGGTTGACCAATAGCCAACCCCAAGCCCATAAGGATAGTCAATTATATCTTCTAATTTTGGAAATTATAATATTCCTTTGAAATGTAAACATTCCATCCACCTATTTGTATTTAGGAACCATTTATGGGCTCACTCAAACTTAAATTAGACATTTTGAGTCTATAAATAGGGGTTTTCCCCTCATTTGTAATCAGAAAACACTTGTTGGAAAAATTAATACAAAGAGCCAAAAAAATTGAGAGTCTATTTACATTTTTCTTTGTGTGTTATTTTGTGACTTCTAAATTATCATGATTCTATATGTTTGATTGTTTCCTTTCTACAATCTAATTTGGAAATCACATTTCATGTATGCATTTGTTAGTTTGAGCTTAATGCTAGGCTAACTAATTTAGTAGTATACTTATTCTATTTTCTCTCATTAGCAACTAAATGTACTACACAATTTATTGTAAGTGAGTTATCTTTATGAAAGGTATGTTGTTAGACATATGTATTCTCCTTCCTCATAAGATTTAGCTACATTTATTCATCTTTGAGCATTATGCTAGGGCTAGTAGATGTTAGTTTCATGTGATTTGATTTACAAGTTAGTAGAATTGGCATCTTCTTTCATCTTAAGCATAACTTCTTTCTACCCTACCCTACTCTCGCTTGGATCTACCCATGAATTACTTTAGCTTAGATCATGTTGTATATATCCATTATTCATTTGTATCTTGGGTAATAATTGGCAAACATTAAAATAATTCACAAAGATTAGCTAGAAATTATGTCACTATATAACATCTATTGTCCCTATAGTGGGGTCTAATTTTAGACTTTTAAGTGGTGCTTACATCTCTACTATTTGTAATATTTCAAACAATATTTTTATAAACAACTCAAGCCCCAATTCAATCTAGGACTTTAAATTGAGTTTATTACTTTCCCTGTGTTCCCTAGTGACAGAGAGTATTGAAGGTGCATCAATAAGGAGGGAAGAGTTGACATTAGAAGGAGGGCATATGCAACTATTTTCATAAATATTTATTGAATAATAATTTACTTCATTATATCCATGCTTAATTGATTAAAAGTACATGAATATAGTTAAATAAAACTAAGGATCCACACTATTTCTATAAATCTTTACATTCTTTACATAAATGATTACATTCTTTGAAAGGTTTCATCAAATTAAATTTGGTAAAATAATCTAGTTCTTTGCTTAAATTTGTGAAAAGATAGGTGAAATAACCTAATATTTACACATATTATAGGTTATTTTGATCATCTTTGCAAAGTTTGGTATAGATCAATTAAATAATATGGATATTTGTGCAAAGGTCACTCTCTAAGACATTGCTTATATTAGATCTAGAAATTTAAGATCTTAAATGTTTTATTTCATTTGTATTTAAGTGGATATCTACATGTCTTTGTTCCAAACCACATTTAAAAGGCTTAAATATTCTCAAATTATTGTATAAGACATGGAAACACTTTTATTTCTTATTTTAACACTGATCTTTATAGGTTTTAGTATAAAGCTAACAAATATTTATGTAGGTTTTGAGGATGCTAATGTTTTTGAGCTTAGATATTCAAAGATCAAATAAAAAATACTTGGTCTAGTATTTTATATGTTTAGTAGGCTGATATTTGTGGCATTTATCACTTATGGATTATATCTATGTAGTTCCTTTGCTCTTAGACCCCATACTACATCTTGGAATTGCCTAAGATTAAAACCAGATCTAGATCTAAGATTAGGACCCCTTTAGTATCTCTAGAAATATATAGGAAAGTAAGAGCAGATAAAGGTAGACATAGGAAGTATATGACTCAACCAAATTCCCCATCTTACTATAATTTGAAACCCCTTATGCCAATCATGGCATGGTTAACTAGTTCAACCATTAACGTCCTTGGAGTGGTGCATGATTTGCCTAAGAATCTAGAAAAATAGCTACCTCTCTTCACCCTTATAGGAGAGTAATTTCCAAAGAGCACATAAAGTCATTTAAAGCATATTTAAGGTTACTCAATGTGATCCATTAGGATATGGCATGCCATCTATTTCCTTTCACATTTCATGACATCACATATGATTGGTTCCTTAACTTGCTCAAAAAATCCATCATGAGATGGAATCATTTCAATAACACCTTTATTACTCAGTTTCAAAGAGCAATTAGTTTGGGAATCATGTACCAGTAGTTTACCCCATTGAAGAGGAACCCAAAGGAACCAATAAGGACATTTAATTCTAAGTTCCAAAAACTATACACCCTGAAGTCCCCACCATATAAGCCTCTAGATAATTTAGCCTTGGAAATATATAAGAATGCTTTAGATCTAATGACAATTATCTTATTGAGGATAACCATGGGTGCTAACACATTACCTTTAGTCTATGATTAAGCTACACATATTGATAAACAAATGCAATCACAGAACCTTACCTTTTCCATTCCCAATTATGATCCAACTATGCCTACTCTAAATATTATCCTAACATGAATCAAAACTAGCCTACTTTGAACCAGCTATTAGTGATTAGCTAATTTCCTTTTAGCCATGTTGCACCTAACCAATAACTAGGTTTCTTTCACCAAGAAAACATCAAGACTCACCCCCAGAATAATCAAGAAATGGTACCTATGAAAAACACTAATTTCCAAGTTTCCACTTAGAATAAGGACCCTAAACCTCTAAAAGGAGAGTTAGATTCAATCCAAAGGACTATCAAAAAACTAGCTAATGATTTCTTGGATTTCAAGAGATAGATTGGTATCATTTTTGAGATAGCCTTTGAAGTGGTGATCACATATCTACTATTTGTGTTATTCCAATAAATAATTGTATAAAAAAATCAAGTCCCATGCCATTCTAGGACTTTACATTGAGTTTCTTACTTTCCCCTTGTTCCCTAGTGACACATGGAGCACTTAAGGTGTATCAATAGGATGGAAGAAAACTTGGTCACTAGAACATTGGTCAACTTTATCATGGTTGGGACTGCCTTGGATTCATGTAGTTGATGTTTGGTGGCATGAAACTTTGAATAGTTATGTATTGGAATACATAACCCTGACATATTCCTATCAAGTGGAATCCTAGTTTCACTTCCTTTGATAATTTCACAGTAGATATCTCAGACACTTGTTGATGGAGATTAATAGTCTCTTAGTAGATTCTTGACTTGAGAGTTTCTCTATAGATATCTAAACTCTCTCTTACATGAATAACATAGTTGGTGTGGAAATAGAGGGGCACCTTTTGAATTAAAATTATTGGTTTAGTATGGTATCTAGTTAGAGATAATTTTGAAATCACAAATATGATGAAGCTAGGTGAAGGGCTATGAATGGAAGTGATCTAGGAAATGGATGAAAGGAATCAAGAAGTGTTATAAGGGTTCTTAAGGAAGTGAAATAGCATATAAAGGTCTCCCCAACTATAGGACCACACCTGACACTAACACAAGTATGCATGAGAGAAGTAATATAGGTAGTGGTGACTGAAAAAACCCAATTTTGATAGGCCCAATTCCCCACCCATAGTGCATGTTCATGATCTTAAGTTATATGACATATTTGTACGGAAATGGTATATGGATAGTGTAGAATCAAAAACTAAACCTATTAGAGATACATTTGTAGACCAACATTTAGATAGTAATTTATTTTCCATTTATTTTCCTTTGCAAGATAATTATATGTTCTAATTTAGAATACCTATTAGACCAAGCATGTCCAATGGGCAGAGTACTAGCTTAAATATAATTAATCGTCCCACCTCAATGCCCAACATATCAGGTGCTTATGTTTCTATATGAGGTGTAGGAGGTGGTATTAGTGGTGGTTTGGCTATAAAAACTTGAGGAGGTATAGGAGGAAGTGGTAGACCTCCCCTAGAAGGTCCAAGAAGGACAAAAAATGCCTCATAATAGACCCCATTGAAAGCTCTTTAACCACCCAATATGTATTATGAGATAAAACTCCACTTACCTAAGTATTGTAGTGTGTACAATTTCATAAAAAATGTTCAAAAGTGTGAAATTATTTGGAGAGTGCATGGCATTACCTTTTATGAGATTAGGGTGACACTATTTGCTACCACTATTCTAGATTGTGCACACAAGTGGTACCAAATTTTTTATCCATAGTAGGCTATGGTGAATTATGACCAACTAAAGGCAATATTTCTCTATCAATTCAATATCCTAGAGTTTAAATAGTAAAGCATATATTCCTTTAAGGACATCATGAAATAATTCACTAAGAGTGTACGTGAGTATGATGCATGTTTCAATACACTTTTTTCTAATCTCTATTTTGAGATAAACACTGCTCAACATGCCTAGTAGTTCATACTAGGATTATTACTTCCCTTTCAACAAACCTTATCATAAAAAACTTTAACAAACCTTTGTAAGGAATTAGAATCTTCCCTACATATTGAATATATTAGAAACATTGACATAGGTATTAATCATTTCATGGGGACTCAAGTCCTTCCTATGGCATCTCAATTGGAAAAGCTTACTGTACATAATTCTCATGACACTCACAGTGATTTTTGGTGTGTGGAATGTGAAACTAAAGGCCATAATTAGAATAATTATCCTTAAAAGAGTATTCAAGATGTGATTAAGTAATCCTATGAAATTTTATAGGAAGATCATAACATAAGAGATATCCCTCTACTCTAACATTCCACTCAATCAAAAGTATCTACTTATCATAAGATATGCAATGCATACACTCTCAATGCCAATGACTATTGTCTTATTAGTGAAATCCATGAGGCACATGTGTATGGTAGCATCAGATATATGTTGATAATAACTAAGATAATGAATGAGTCTATTGTTCTCATGGTCAAGGTCAAAGATGTGGAGGTGAATGTTTCCCACAAAGATCCTATTATAAGTGTGGTTAACTAAAGCACTAATAACATGATTTCCTAGTGTATCCTACATGTACATTTTGTAAAAATGAACATCATATAAAGGAGTTCTCAGACTTTTATACTACAAAAATGAAGGAAAGAAATGAAAAGGGTGTTAGTATAATACATATTGAGAATCCATAATGTATATTTCACCCTACTACTTAGACTGGTCCCAAATTCAAAATTACTATACAAAGTGGTGGTTATTCCTAGTCTATGTTGAACCCACCCAATGAAAAGGTTAAATGATAAAAATCTCATGATACTAATTATCTATATACTTAGTAGTAGAAATAAGTGTTACATGATACCATGAATTTGGTGAGAGAAATGCAATGAGAGA
Source organism: Torreya grandis (assembly GCA_037957365.1). Taxonomy (NCBI): domain Eukaryota; kingdom Viridiplantae; phylum Streptophyta; class Pinopsida; order Cupressales; family Taxaceae; genus Torreya; species Torreya grandis. Next base: position 3,268,366 of record JARHVA010001412.1, read on the forward strand.
TCTATCTCCTCAATGATTGATATATTGCACATATGTTGACATAAGAAAAGCTACAGACTTTCATGACTCAGTGTGTGATGAGTTACATGAGTTTTGAAAGTGACTTCTTGATAAGGATATTATACCACTTTTAAAAAATTATCTAAGGCATCATACACCTAGGCCAACTAAATATCAACTTTTAAACCATGCATGGTACCAAGAGAATCATATCCATATCATTTCATAAGGGGATAAAGAAATATTGGTTTATGCTACTATTGATGGATAAGTTATTTAGGATATCCTAGTTGATACTGGCATCAAAGTAAATGTACTTACCAAGGATACATAAAAGAAGATGGAAATCCCTACTTTGTATCCTTACCCTAATGTGTTGTTTATGGAAAATAAGACTCGTTCTCTAATTATTAGAGTAATTAAACATGACACCATGGATACCCTAGGTGTCACTTTCAAAGCCAACTTTGAAGTCATAGAGTTGGCCAAATTTGATGACTTTCTAGCTTTATTGGGTCACCCATGGTATTAGGATAATAATTATAAATTAAGATTCAAAAAACATTATATCAGATTTTAGAATGATGACAAATGGATTATCATACCATTAGACCATACTCAAGGACACTCATATGTTGAGATAGTAAATGTTGATGAAAACATTAACCACATCTACAATGTCACATCTTGGGGTACTGAACAACTTGATCCCACTCTAAATGGTATATTGTGTTAGGTGAATGCATAATATATATTTGAAACCACCATTAATGCCTGTGAATATTGATATCATATTGAGTATGACCTTACTAAAAGGATCTATGGCACTATAATAGTAGATAAGATGCTTCACAGAAGTATCATAGATGCCATAAATTTATTCATCTCCTTCATGGACAAATTATGGTTATTCCACCCACAAGGTTAAATGAAGATATTATATCTCATGGTCATATGGAAGTTCATATTTTTTACAGTGGATAGAGGCATTATATGACTCTAACATTGATCAATATGTTAAATTATCCATATCTTTGATGGCACACCTGCTCAATGGTGAAATCACCATCAAAACTTACTTACTTAGGATTGAGTTCATTCTAATCTATACCATCACTTTCACCATGAGACCCATACTCATGGAATCATAAGTTATAGTGGCATAAAAGCTATTAAACCTCATCTTGAAGCCTATGAGACTATGAGGAAGGTAGATGAAATATTTTTTCTTGAGTACCTTTGAGTTTATGTATTCTATCGCACTCAATGCATTTGGGATAGATCATGGTATTTACATAAATATCACCATCTAGAAATGAATTATTATAATTTTATTATGATTAATATGATTTTCATGTTGTCTTATTCATCTCCTTAGATGGATTTATGCCTCACATTGCAAGACATGCATTAGGCTATTATTAGTGACCAACCCTAATTGAATATCACATTAGATGCATATAGGTGCATGGGAAGAAAGCATGACTATTTTCTAGGAACCTAATATGGGGGAATCATATCCACCACCTGAACCTAAATTGGGCCATGTATTGAGAGAATATATTTGGAAAGGTAAGGAAAATGTCATGTACCAAGTTGATGAAGATATTGGTTCTAATCCAACTGACCCATATATTATTCATTTGGATTTGAATACAAAGTATGGAATTCACAATGTCTATGACACCATCTAGGATATACATCACTCATACTTATATCCATTCCAAACTATCTAAAAAAATATTGGCATGGAGGAAGCACCCAAGGTGGATATTATGGAAGACTATTGGTCTGATACAGAGATCTCTAAAGTGTTTGAATTGTTAAAATAGTATCAATATTTCTTAACAAATAATTATATTGAAATGAAAGGAGTGAATTCATTTTATTTTAAATTCACATAAATTTGATAGAGGGTGTTTGACCTATCAAGAAGAGTCCCTACCATATGAATCCTAACTTATGCACTTGATTCAAGGAAGAATTTGATAGCATGTTATGTGTAGGAGTAATTATTATTATATATGAGTCTAAATTGGGTGATCCCCACAGTCATTATTATCAATAAGGATGGATGTATTCAAGTCTATGTGTATTATTGGGTACTTAATTCTACTTGTGTCACTGACCCCTTTTTGATACCCTTCACTGAGGAGATACTAGATGGAGTTTTTAGATGTGAGATTCATGTTTTTATTAATAAATTCTCTAGGTGTCATCAGTTATAGATAATGGAAGAGGATAAGATAAATACCACATTTTTGAATGAGTGGGGATAATTTTCTTATAATTTAATGTTATTTGGGTTGAAAAATATTCTTGGAATGTTTTTTGGGATCATAATGAAGTCCTTAAAAGACTTTATTCATAAGTTCCTTCAGGTCCACCTTGATGACTAGACTATTTATGGTTTAGTGTGGGACCATTTTTATTATCTATGACTAATTCTTGAGTTCTATAAAAACCTTAATATATCCTTAAATCTAAATAAATATGTGTTTTCTACCCCCTTTGTCATTTTACTTTGTCATGTCATTTGTCTTGATGAACTCTTGGTGGATCTAACCAAGATTGTTGTTATTCTTCATCTTCCAGTGTTGACCACCCAAAAAGAGGTACATACCTTCCTAATACACATAGGATGTTTTAGGAAGTTCATTTTTAAGTATGATAATAATGTTTCACCACTAGAGGAATTATTTAAATAGAATGGTCAATTTGTCTAGACCAATTATTACAAATAAGCATTTTTTACACTCACAGATAAGCTCATTTTATCCCATATTATCCATTTTATATATTTTATTAATCTTTTTCATTACATGTTGATTCTTCCAAAATGGTGGTAGGTGATACCATTTCACAACCTATTAATGCAACCTTGACCACCCTATCTATTTTGATAGTATAAATCTTACTCTAGATGAATGAAACTATATGACTATAGAGTGTGAAACCTTATCCATGGTTTACACCCTTTAAAATTTTCATTGGTACTTATTATCCACTCCATTAATTTTATTCCTATACCATGAGGCACTAAATTACCTAGTAAATTATTGGAGGTACAATCACTGAGAGGGGGTGTTGAATCAGTGATGCAAGATATTTCAAACTTCAATTGTAATCCTTTCAAACTCTTAATCAAAGACCACAAGCATTCATAAAGTATACAAGATGTTCATAAAAATGAATAATAAATATGATGTAATATCACACACATAACACAATATCTATGTGGTAAACCATCTTGGGGAATAAAACCCACTTTCAAGCCTACAAACACATGGACTACTTGTCCTATAAGATGATCACAAACATGAGACCTTTTAGTGAAGCACCCACTTCAGAAGGGACACCCACCTCTAAATATGAACAAGCATGCATGTTTTTATATTTTTAGCACCCAAATAACACCTATGAAATTTACATCTCCAAAACTCTAATTTCCTTTCAATCTAATTGGAGAAACAATGTATAACACCTCTCTTTCAACTCATTACACACACTCAAACTTGATCATAAAATAAATACATCCAAACACACCTTTTGGATCACTATAGGCTTATTCACTCATCCTAAATCTACTATATACTTCAATCCATACACTTATCACACTCCCTCTAATCTCTTTCTTTCATCTCTATCTTCTTCTCTCTCAACACACTCACTTTTAAGTCTAGAAACCATTACCTTAGTCTTCACCTTTTATAGAGTATTCATGAATATAAACATCTAGGTCATCCATAATACTTACCTTAACCCTTAATACATATAAAATTCTAACACATAGCTCAAATTAATCCTCATAGGTTGGCCATAGAATTTATGCGTCACACTTAAGTAGTTATGTCTTTCAATTAAGCCTTAGAATCCCTTATAGGTCTCATGGAGCCCTATTACCCTTTTAGCACTTCATTGAGTAAAAAAAACACAAGATCACTTTCAAATACATGGTTCCACTCCATATTATCTCTAAGACATTATTAGATGATTTTTCTTGCCAAAACACCCTTCTGCTAGAGCACAATTTACTCAAACAGTAGTCTTATACACAGTAGCACCATGAATGAACAAATAGCCAAATTTGAATCTCCATAACTTTGAATATACAAACATTCAAACTTTATAACTAGATTATATGGATGAATCTTGAATCCCTTTACAACTTTTATTTTTAATACATCAATAAATGTAAATTGGATCAAAAGATATGGCTCAAAAACTACAAACTAGTTTTCCCTCATTAATTTGAATATTCAAATTCCAACAGTCATTGTTCAAACACTAAACATTGAGCACTTTAACCTCATCTCCTTGTAAACTTTAGAAAAATATGAACCATTGATCTCCTTAGGAGTATCCTAGTCTTTACCTTGAAACACTCATTATTTATTTATGATCTGAGCTCCCATGATTGTGCCACGTTGTAGCTCTACATGCCTTCTACACATTTGATTATCTGACTCGACATGTCTATCTATCTCCATCTAAAAGAACACCCATGTACCATTTATATTTTGTCAAATAAATGAGATTGAGACAAATGTCACAAGTGCATTAAATATTATTAACCTTTGATAATTTGAATTTGTGTGTACCATTGGATCACAATCTGGGAGATGAATTCTCATCGTTAGATATACTGACTAGTTGACCTCAAACTTCAACATAGTTAAACTTGATGGTCTCTGGCACATCACATTCTACAAGAGAAACTTTGAAGGTTTAAAACTTGAGATAAAAAACACTTCAAGAGTCAAAATATTTAGGGTAACTTCTGCACACTATAGACAACATATCCATAAAAACCTTTGACCTTAGTTGACTTTTTGAGTACCTACATTAAATGCACAAACTTGTTGGTTCATTCATATTTGTATGATGTGTAATGATGGTCTAGTTTCTCATAAGCTATAATATGCATGCTTATCTTTCCAAATGATCAAGTGACACACCAGATCTTCACCAAGACATCTATGGATGCCTTGCAACTTCTTCTTTGTCTTCACAAACCTATAAATGTGTCATATCTCTCCAAGCTATCAAACACTTCTTTATCATTCATGAAATAAAACCATATGCTCTCTTTGACACAAATGATAACCTAAGATATTAATGACCATGCTCAATAATTTCCCCCTTTGTCATTAATGGAAAAATATCTTTAGATTGACTTCTTACTCATTTGAACTTCTTCATTTTGATATTTCTCCCCCTTTGACATTAATGATAAAGGGTCTCTTCCTCAATGTGCTAACAAACATTCCTTAACATCATGTAAGTATTCAAATAATATTTAATATGCTCATGATACTTACATACTTTCAATTATATGAATAAATTACTCCCACTTTGATATGAACAAATATAAACTTGGACTTCTCTGATCCTTGGACCTGATAAACTACTCACAAGCTCTATTTTCTCATATATGAAGATTCAATACCTTGTCAAAACTCATGACTTGGTTTGATCAAGTCATCATATCAATATTAATGAATTAAAAAATATATTAGACATCTTCATACTTCTATCATAATTTAAGCATTTTCACATGTGTTCCCCCTCACATCATGCACTTATTCTTCAAGCCACTCAAGCTAACTGAGTTAACTCCCCCTTAACCAAACACATCTTCAAATGATATTTTAGTCCTATAATTACTTATCCTTATCTTAACTGATCAACCTACTAAACCATAATCTAGACTAATTTAACCTTCTCAAGGTCCTTCATCTACAAGATTATCTTTTGTAATCTCTTGCTTACCCTTTGCCTTTAATTTTTGTACTTATTGGCACTTTGATCATTACCTAGAGCACACATACTTGATTCCACATAAGAAATATGTCTCTTAAGAAGTATATATAGAGACACCCACTTTTCATAGACTAAATATCTAAAAAATAAAGAGACTCCCATATCTCCATGCTCTTGCTTGACTTGTAGTCCTTCTTCATCTTCATAATGATTTTGAATGAGTTCTCAACCTTATTCTTTTATTTTATCTCAAGATCCTACTTGATTTCCTTTTCCATTTAGGTAGATAAGGTTTGTTCCTTGATACTTTAAATTGTTTCACATTATTTCATGGAAAATAATCCACTTTGAGCCTATTTTTCATTTACCTGCTTAGGCTTCCATTCACTATGACTCCTCTTCATGACAAGATTGACAATTTTTTAAGTATAATATACCAATCATTCTTATATAAACTTGTTATGTGACCTCTCTCATGACATTTGAAAAAAATGAGGTTTTTTATATTTTACATACCTTGTGATTAATATATCATTATTCCTTAAAGTTTCATGAATGCATTCCTCTTTATCATTTGGTCTCCTAATGAAGATATTGCAAAACTTTACAATATGACCAAACCCTTGAAACTTGTAGCAAAAGATGTCATTCTTTCCTTGTGAACCTATTGACTATCTTGAGTGATGATGTTATTCATGATTGCCATTTTATTTCTCATAATTCCATGAAAATTCATTATTTGAGTATATTTTACAATTTTTTGACCTATGAACAAACTTAGTGCAAGAGTAACAATGACCATTGAAATTTGCATACCTCATAGCATTTGGTTATCTGATCTGATTTATCTTCATTCTACTAATACCTTCATTCCTTGATTGATGATTGATCTTCAAAGTCTGATTTTCCTTGTTCACATCAGCCTCTATCTTGTCTTGAGTTACATGATTTTGTTCTTTGTGTCCAAAAATTGTTCTATCACTTGTATGCTTTTGACTACTCAAAATATTATCAAGATCATTTGAACTCTTTTCAAACTTCAAAAATGACTTCACCTTACAAAATGTCTTGTCTAACTCAAATTTTAATAACATACCTTAATCACTCATCTTATTTGGTTTTTAGGCTTGTAGACATAGTTTCTAATTAACTATTGAGAAGCTTGACAGTATCTTCATGTTCCCTGAAGTCATCATTCATTCTTGCTTCAAACATACTGAGTTGCTCTTTATAGTCCTTGATTTGTTACATCATCTTCTTGTTCTTTTTCTTTGAAATCTTTAGATCTTTAAGATAATTTATCAATTCATCCTTATTATTTAAATCATTAGTTGTATCTTTGTTTATCATGAGATCATCTCTTTTAGAGCTACTTGCTTCTAACTTTTGAAACATTTCAATCTTGATCATAACTTGATTTAGTTTCATTTTCAAAGAATCCATCTCTGATTGATGTATGATAAATTTGTCACCATTATTCTTTACTTTTTCATTAAGAGTACAAACTTGAGTTTCAATCTATTATGTGATCTCATTAGGCTCCTTAACTTCATTACTCAGCCTTCCTTCAAAAAGTCCAATTTTCTCCTCATAGGATTTGATCAAGAAATATTCTTCTCTAATATTTATTCGTATTATCTTCATTTCTTCCATGGTACCTAGATATTTATCTTCAAGAGTAACTTTCTCATCTCCTTCCTATGAGCTATCTCTGCCAAATAAATCTCTACTTAAAAAATATTCACCTTCATCATCACTAAAATCCATGAATAATGTCTCCTTGTCCTTATTATGAAAATAATAATCATTTTCAGATGTTTTTACTTCTTCTTATATAGATGAGTTACTATATTCTTCATGTTAAAGGATCTTATTACCTTTGTATGATTCCTTCTTTCTATTTGTCTTACTGAGGAACTTACTATTGACAAAATTTGACTTTTAGGTCAAATGTAGACCCCTATAGGTAAAAAACTTGTTATTTTAGATGTTTATGGGTATAAATATTTGTAATAGGATATATTATAGTTAATTTTATGTTATATAGTGCATTTTTAGCCTTATTCATAGTCTAACAGGTTTATTTGTCATTTTGAGTCATTTAGTGAGCTTTTAAGGGTCATAAATGTAAGTGGCATGGTTCCCAAGGTGTATAAGTGTCCTTTTTTCCTTTTAAAAATAAAATAGGTTATATTACCTATTAGGTATGTTATTTACATTAGAATATTTTAGGTTTTTTAAACTAAAATTAAAGAAATCAACTAAAAAAGGGAGCATTTAGCACTTATACTGCCCATGGGGATAGGTGCCACATGGGAGAAGATCATGGAATGCCTTTTAATCATCTTAAAACTCATATAAATTATTTATATGCTCTTTAAGTTCCATTTTTAATCCAAAACCATTCTATTTCTTCTTTACTTTTTGATACATACAAAAGTGACCTTCAGGGTTGTGCTTAGTACAGATAGCTCAACAAGTTTAAAGAATAATTATTTTGGGAGGTGTTAGTACATTAAAATACCTTAATTTATATTATAATATTTATAATAATGGTTTATTGTGATTTATGAACCATCTTCATGAAGTTGACTATGTTTTCTTGTTTGTTGCTTCATGTACCCTACAGGTTTGCTCCATTTTGGGCAAGTCCATACAAACTATTTGTTGATGTTGAATCCAGAGGATATTGGATATATTATCAGATTTTATCCATTCCTATTTTCATTTTTCATGGTGTTTTATGGGAAAATTTGTCTCATGTGGTAGAAAGGTACCACCATGTGTAGTCTCAATTAATTTTCCACTTAGATAAGGTTGCATTACTTATAGGGGATTTCATGTGAATAGTATATGGTGTATTTTATATGTCTCCATGTCATATTTACCACCTTTATTCATTATTAGTTTTATCACATCATGCTTTGGGCATCTTGTAGTCGTACCATCCCTCACAGTCAACTCCATTTTTAATTTTACTTGCAATCACATGTTTAAAGCTTGTGTAATTTATTAATGGAATGGTAATCAAGGTGTGTTATTTTTAAAAGTCATAAATATATAATGAGAGTTAATTTTATTTTTAAGAGGATATATGCTAGTTATAAGCTCATTCCCCACACCAACCAATCATATTAGATACCCTTACCTACTTTGTTCATATGTCTAAAAGTGGCTTTAACATTAAAATGGATGTTTTGGAACATGTATTTATACCTAATTAATTTAAATCATGTATTTTATGGGTTAAATATGAGTTTTCATTGATTTTGAGACTCATTCATCCATTTTTTGCTCCATTCTAGACACCCTGCCTGCATACAGCCCATATGCACCTACAAGGGCCCTTTGTTGATGTCATACTAAGATGTGGGAAGGTTTATGTGTGTTTAAACTTATTATTATTTTTAAAATGTGAATTTTATCTCTCAATAAATCATAAAAAGTTCATAAGCATGAATACCTTACATACTACCCAAAATCTCATATAAATTACCTATGTATGCTAATACCCACCTCCAAGTGGTACCTCAGGGTTTTGAAGGTTTTTAAATAATGAAATTTAGAGCATAGTAAATTAATTTTAAAATAATAAAATTATATTTGATCATTTTAAACCTGATTGAAGTGTCTAATGGAAAGGTAAACACCTTGGAGGAGATAAGGACTAAATTATGGGATCAAATCCCTAAAATGAAAAAATAGAGGTCCAAGGACATGTTGGAAATATATTATAACATATTTTTAAAATTATTTAAATAATATATATGGATATAAATTTCATCCATATCATATTAAAATAATTCTACAAAGTTTGAAGGATAAATGACCAATGGAGATTGGTTTTTTAGAGGGCCAAACTTGTCAATTTATGACTATTTATAGATAGTGTTATCTATAGTTTTGAGAAAATAGAAGAGACATATCCATCCAAATATTATAAAATTAAACTATTCCTTATTTTTTTAATGATTAAAAATGTTTCAAATTACATATATGATCCAAAACACCATCAAATTAGGTTGATAACTAAGATTTGACCACATTTGCACCTATCAACTGATTATGAGTTCTATATCATCCATAAGGACTTAGGTATGGAAAAATCAACATTATCACATGAAAAATATTTTAAAATATATAATAGGATAAAATGGTGGTTTTTATTCTATCAATTAAATAATAAACACCTACATATATACTAGTCGCAACATTGTTGATTGTGTTTGACTATGGTAATAGTGAGCAGATTGGAGGATTATGAGTGTTGATAGTGTATATTAAAAGGTAAAACATAAGTTTAAAAGGTGATAAATGAAAATATAAATATATAATAAATGGTTTTTAAATGTTCCAAGGTCAAACTCAAGATAGGAACACCTACAATATTCACTGTTAAGGAAGAAAGGTAGGAAACACAATAAGCAGATGGTGAGTAAGGGTTTTTGATTTTGAAGTTGGAATTGTATTTATATGATATTAATGATATTGTATCATATCCACCATGGTCATAAAATTATAATACAATCCTAATGATGTGAAAAAAAATAAAATTATGACCCCATAATGTAAAGTACAGTCCATTTGGGAAGCCTGCACATAGTGGCTTTGCCTAGCAGCCTATTTTCTTTTTTGAGATTTTGGAAGGTCATATGAGATTACCAGGTGGTAAATTTTTATGAAAGGAGTAATAAAAAAATTTATAATACATTTAAACATCCAAATTATTTGAGATAATAGGGTAATTACCCTCTATTTTATCTTATATAGAGGGCACTTTCCCTTAGGCTTAAACTGGGAGGTTTGGAAAGATGGGTAAGAGGAGTAAACCAAAAGTTAAGGAGAACCTTAAAAAGGTATGTAAATATTAAATAAACATATTAAAATAATTTAAACCAATCATAGAGAGATGAAACTAACCAGATTATTCCAAACCTATAAGGGTTGTAGATAGGCTTGTTAGGTAGGTTTAGGCCTGAAAGCCAAAAAGAGAGTCATTGTTACTTCCACCTTGATATGATAATTATAACTTATAGAATCATGTTTTTAGGAAAATTATGGATTTTTTGAATATTATTTAATTTAAATAATCTAATTTAATTACCTAGACCACAGGGGTCTCAGTTAAGCTTATTAACCAAGGATTAGGCCTAGTGTACAAAGAGGAGGTCATTCACACTCTTAGCCTTGGACATGGATTTAAACATATTGGAGAATGTTTTTGGGTTAAAAAAGTATGTTTTATATCTTTATTAGTGTAAATAAAACCATTAAAAATCCATTTTTGGGATTTAGGAAAAGTGAGGCTTATGCAAGTGGAAGTCAAGACTCGATGGAGTAACTTTGGAGGTTCACATCTTCTTGGAGGATTTGCATGAAGGAAAAAAGAGTTTGGGGAAGTTATTAGGTGTTCTCAACACCCCATTAGTGTAATTTTTTTGCAACTTCAATGTCATAACTTTATGAACAAACCTTAAGGACAAAAACTACTCAAAACCCTTACTAGTGACCTGATTGGAAAGATGGATCTATAAATATACTCTAATGGACCTGTTTAACCAAGATGATGATTGTAAATTGCAGATAACTCTTTCAATATTCCTTCCATACTTTTGAGATGTATGAAATTATATAGATAGGATATAAAATAGGGTACTTTTGACTATTTTGTGCGTTTTATAGGTTCTAAGAGGATTCTAAAGATGAAACCAAATTTGGGAGAAGTATTAGGACTTTTTATAACCCCTCATGTATATTTAATTCTTTATATAAACTCATAAGTTTTCAAAAAAACAACTTCATCTCAGCCAGTCAAAATTGGCATAGTGGATAAACTATTGAGAAAGGTCGAAACTTCAAGTGAGTTGATTTAAGGTGTTCTTGATGATTCTAAGGCCATGGATAGTCTTGAAAATTGTCATCTAGTGACTCACATGTATTTTCATGGGAAAATTTAGCCAAATTTGAGGCCAAGTGTGTAGGGTGCATGAAGGAAGAGTTTTTTTTGGACTGTAAATGATGATGGCTCATTCCTAGATGATTCTAGATGACCAAGCCTACAACCAATGCATGTAAATCCATGCATGAAACCCTTACCATTCATTCAAATCATTAGACCTATTTGTAATTAGTTTTAGGCAATTCAAATAGGTCCAAATCATGAAGGTAATTTTTTGAGCTAGAATGAGGAGTTTCATGCCACTTTTCATGAGTTTGATGACTTGGATGGAAACTTGTGCTTTCTAACCTTGAATGGTTCATCCCAAATACTATTATCATGCATAATTAACTAATTCTCTCTAATTTATAAGTGTCCTTGTGACCCTTGGACTTCTCTCTTCTCCTCTCTCTCTCAAGTTCTATAAGAACTAGCTATTTTGGCCATTGTAACTTATGTTCCACCTAAGTATGGTGAAGCCCTATTCATTTTCATACCTTTTTATCAATAATACTACTGATTTTTACATCTTCCATGACTATTATTAGTGTGTTCATTTGGAATTTTTTATTTTTCATAAGTGACAACTCTTATTTCCTTAGCATGATTGTTTCACTCTATCATTTATTTATAGTTAGAAAGATTCTTTTGGTAGGGCATGTAAAGTTATAATAAATTTTAAAGATTGAGTGAGTTAGTATATTTTATAGTTCCATTCAACTACTCTTGTATATTCCTCCTATATTTTCACATTCATCCATAACCTCATAATGTAACATTGATGTGAGAAGATGTATATTGAAGGAGTGTATGTTTGGTTAGTCCTTTGTTCTCATGTGTAACATGCTATTTTTTGGAATTAATAATCTTATTTGGTGTATAAATTCCCTTATAATAGTTTTTTTTCAAATATATCTCTTCCTTCACCCCCCTCCCCCAATGTTTGAGTGTAGTTTCAATACAAAGTGGTACATTAAGGGAGCTAGCCCTAATTATAGATTCACCTCATCTTTAGGCTAGCCACAATCCTAGAGGTGTTTCAATTTTTCCACTTAGATGAGGAGATATTATACATATCCTCAAAGGGTTAAAATATAAGTGACAAAATTTTCTGGCTTGCCTGATGGGACTCTTAGTCCAAGAGGTTGAAAGTTTTTTTATGTTGACTTTTAACAATCAACCTTTAAAGGCATCTATTCAAGTATCAATGGTGACTCTAAAGCTATATAATCTACTCAAGAATCCAATGTTATCCTTTTAATATTTTTGGTAACATTTTACCTTTTTTTCTTAAATTTAATGAGTTTTCATGGCTAATTTTGGTGTTGAGTGTTGTCTTACATAAGTTGGTGAGACATATCATGCTTATGGCACTACCTATCAGCCTTGGTGTGATTCTTACCAATCTTGATATAACCATGGTCAACCTTATAATTATCCTTATTAGAACTATATCCAACCTTGTCATGAGTTGTATCAGTCCTATAGCCAACCTCCTCAATATCTTGCTTCTCTTAGTCAACCTAGCCACTTCTTAACTCAATCTATTTCAACCTTCAAGAAAACTCTTTTTAGGTATGAGGAGTACATTTTAGAGCTTGATACACTAAGGTTAGATGGTCAAAATATTATTATAAATTTCATTAACAAGGTGAGATATGCCTTAAAATTAGTCAAAAGAGAGTGGGAACCTATTGAGAGAGCTAATTGGCAAAGGCTCACAAGTAAGATGCTAGATGTGAGTGGCCTAGTTTTATCCTTGGAAGATAAGTTAAAATTTAATTAAATTTAGCCTTAAAAAACCTATCAGCCTTCATATCCACTTCCCAAACATTGATATCCATTCTACATGATTCCTACTCATGGTCCCAATCAAGCTTATCGAAGACATTCTTTTCCCAATCATCTGGAAGAGAGAGTTGAAAAGAGAAACTTTATTTTTAAAGCAAATCTTGATAGGTAGATTGAGTTGGATAATATGCATATGTATTATTCCATGTCATAAACAAAATAATTGGAATAAAATCCCCCATTTCTCTCTCTAATTACATCCTCACCTCAAGGAGTGACCTTTAGATATGATATTCTAAGTTGGAGAGAAGGTGGAGAATCCAAGCCCAAGGAGATTCCAAGTTTTTTTAATAGTTCATCCACTCCTAAAAGTAAATTTCCACCTCAAAAGGAGACTCTTAATCCAAATATACTATGTTTTAATAATATATTGGATTCATGGGGAAAGAAAGAGGAGAAATGTCTCGATAAGGAGTGTGAAGTTGAGATAGACCTTGATTCTATGCAAGTCCCTCCCACCCTTCCTCAAGAAGATTCTAGTGTTACATGTCAGTGATATTATACTCCTCATCCTCATGAAGATTCCTATGAAATTCAAGAAAAACTTTTCCAAGAGAACCTATTCAATCAAATAAAAGATCTAGAGACAAGGTTGTAATTGCTAAGTCAAGGTGTGATGGAAGGTTTAGACCCAAAATAAGATCCTATACCTAAACACACACCATATAACATTTATAAAGAGAATTATCAAGCCCAATAATATTTAAATTAAGTGATTTTCAAGTGAAAGTAATAAAACCAAGCCATTTTATCCCAAGGTCTACCTCCTCTTCCTCAAGAGCTTCCAAAAGAATCCCCTACATTTTATTCCCAATCTAATTTTGAGTTATATGTGCCACATCCACCAACTAGTTCATCTTGTACTCACCCCATCACATTTTTTATTGATTTACCTATGGTATGGTAGCCTAAATAATATTAGTTGGTTGAAAAAAATGTAGAAATCTTGCTTGAAGAAAGCCTACCTCCTTGGCAACCTCATTGGGCTAGTTCACATGATTTCAAGATGCCTAGTCTTGGCATCACCATGAAGGAGAAGGAGATGGAAGATATTGTATCCCTTGAAGAATACTCTACATCTGATAAAAAAATTTAGATAATCATCTCAATTATCAGGATTAATTTTCTATTATAAATGGAGAACAATTTCAGGTCTTTCCCAAAGAGGTTACATCCCTAGAAAACTCTCTTGAGACCAATGTGCAAGAGGTTATTCTTGAAGATGACCAAATACCTCAGCCTAATATTTAATCACCGTTATATGTATTGGATATTTAATAACACAAATTTTATGACCTCATACATCAAGAAGAGAAGATAAAAAGGGTAGTTGCTCTCGATGATGAAGAGGACAAAGATGATCAACAGTTGTAAATGGAGTTATTTCAAGGGCTTGAAGAGTTTTGACAAGTTGAAGATAAATTACATGAAAAGGTGAATAAAGAGACTTACATGGATTAAATTTACCAAGAATGGGTAGAATATTCAAAGCTCCTTGATGAGCTAGAGAACTTGCAGCTGAGAAGAAACCCAATCTTATTGAGAGCACTATGAAAAGAAAGAAGGTATGCCCCTATGGACCACCATTGGAGGTTGTAATTGAGGATCCATATGAGAAGGTTTAATTTTTTTGGATGTAATAATAATTAAATTCCATATCCAACCTATTTGGAGTTTCCTAGTTCTTATTGAACATTATGCCAATGAGGTTGGTAAACATCATGGAAAAGTTGGAGGCATTAATGTCAAGGATAAAAAGACTATATGTTTCATTCATTCCTTCATATCATAAATCAATAAGGGTTTAAAAATTTCACTTTGATCCAGGAGGTATTTTTAATCTCAGGTTAGTTATATTTTGATTTCAGTTTGTTTAGTTTGGTGTGTGTGTTCCATAAGTGCTCATGAGGCACATGTGTGTTGCTTTTGTTTTATGTGTGTCTTTTGCTTTGTGTGGTTAAGGTAGTCATTGGTCTTGTCTTCATAAAATATTGTTTTCAATTTCCTCCTATTTTGTCTCAAAATTTATTTGAATCCCTAATCCTAATGGACTGATAAAGCTACTAGTCTTTAGTATAACAGACATACTAACCCTATGAATCACCATTCTATTGACCAAATTTGACTTTTAAATCAAATTTAGACCCATATAGGTAAAAAAATTGTTTTTTTAGATATTTATGGGTATAAATATTTTTCATAGGTTATATTATATTTAATTTGATGTTATATAATGCATTTTTATCATTAGTCATGGTCTAATAGGTTTATTTGTCATTTTGAGTCATTTAGTGGTATTTTAAGGGTCATAAGTGAAAGTGGCATGGTTATAAACTTTTATAGGTGTCATTTAAAACATAACATAGGTCATATTACCTATCATGGATGTTAGTTACATCAAAATATTTCAAGTTGTCTAACTAAAATTCAATGAACTAAATGAAAAAGGAAGCATTTGTCACTTGTACAACCCATGAGGAAATATGACACATGGGAGAAGATCATAGAATGCCTCTTAATATTAATAACACTAATATAAATTCTTTAAATGATCTATAAGTTCCATTTTTAATCCAAAACTATTCTAATCCTTATTTACATTGTTAGACATACAAAATTGACCTTCAAGTTTGTGCGTAGTATGGACAACTCAAGAGGTTTCAGGACAAATTATTTTGGGAGGTGGTATTAAACTTAGAGACCTTAATTTTTATTAAAATATTTTTAATAATGGTGTCTTGTGATTTATGAACCATCCTCATGAAGTTGACTATGTTTTCTCGCTTGTTATTTCATGCATCTTATAGGTTTTGCTCCATTTTGGGCAAGTCCATACAAACCAGTTGGTGATTTTGAATCCAAAGGATATTGTATATCTTATAAAATTATCTCCATTATTATTTTCATTTTTCATGGTGTTTTTATGGGAAAATTTGTCTCATGTGTCAGGAAGGTACCACTATGTGTAGTCTCAATCAATTTTCCACTTGCAAAAGGTTGAATTCCATACAAGGGATTTCATGTGAATAGGATATGATGTATTTCTATGTATTCATGTCATATTGACCACCTCACTTCATGATTAGTTTTAGAACATCATGCTTTAGGTAGCTTATAGTCTTGTCATCCCTCACCAAAAAAATCCATGCTTAATTTCACTTGCAATCACATGTTTAGATCTTATCTAACTTGTTCTTGGAATGGTAATCAGGGTGCGTTAGCTTTATAAGTCATAAAGAGCTGAGGATAGCTCATTTGGTTGTTAAGGAAGATATAAGACTGGTTATAAGCTCATTCTCCACACCAACCAGTCATATTAGATGCCCTTGCCTACTTTGTTCAAATGTACATAAGTGTTTTTAATGTTAAAATGGATGTTTTAGAACTTTTATTCATACCTCCTTAATATAAATCATGTATTTTATGGGTTAAATTTGAGTTTTATTTTGAGACTCATTCATCCATTTTATGCTCCATCCTAGACACCC
Source organism: Torreya grandis (assembly GCA_037957365.1). Lineage (NCBI taxonomy): Eukaryota > Viridiplantae > Streptophyta > Pinopsida > Cupressales > Taxaceae > Torreya > Torreya grandis. Next base: position 3,285,406 of record JARHVA010001412.1, read on the forward strand.
TACCTACATATAGGCCATATACACTTGTAGGGGCCCTTTGTTGACATCATATTGAGAAGTGGGAAGGTTGATGTGTGTTTAAAATTATTAGGATTATTAAAATTTTAATTATATCTCTTAATAAATCATATAATTTCATAAGCATGAATACCTTACATACTTCCCAAAATCTCATACAAATTGCCTGTGTATGCTAATACCCACCTCCATGTGGTACCTCAAGGTTTTGAAGGTCTTTGAATGGTAAAATTTGGAGCATAGTAAAGTAATTTTAAAATCCTAACATTATATTTGATAATCAAAAACTTGATTGAGGTTTGTAATTTTAGAATGGAAAGGTAAACACCTTGGAGATAAGGACTGAATTCTAGGATCAAATCCCTAAAATGAAGAAATAGAGGTCCAGGGCCATGTTGGGAATATATTATAACATGTTTCAAAATATATTTAAAGCATATGCATTGGTATAAATTTCATCCATATCATATTAAAATAACTCTAAAAAATTTTAAGGACAAATGAGCAATGGATATTGGTTTTTTGGAGGCCCAAACTTGCCAATTTATGACTATTTCTAGGCACTATTATCTATAGTTTTGAGCAAATAAAAGAGACCTCTCCATCCAAATATTATAAAATTAAACTATGAATTAATATTTTAATGATTAAAAATGGTTAAAATGACATAAATGATCCAAAATAACATCAAAGGAGCTTGATAACCAAGCTTTGACCACATTTTTACCTATAGGTGTCTACATCATGCACATATGCACCTATCAGCTGATTATGAGTTATATATCATCCATAAGGAGGAATTAGGTATGTAAAAATAAAAATTATCCTATGTAAAATGTTTCAAAATATCTCAAATTATCCATTTTTTTTATTTATCTTATCAAGAAAATAATAAACACCGACAAGTATATTGGTCACAACATAGTTGACTGTGTTTGATTGTGGTAGTAGTGAGCAGATTCGAGGACTGTGAGTGTTGATAGTGTATACTATAAGGTAAAAAATAAGTAAAATATGTGAAAAATGATAATTTAAATATCAAATAAATTTTTTTTCAAATTTCCAAGGTCAAACTCAAGCTGAGAACACCTACATGATTCATTGTTAAGGAAGATAGGTAGGAAACATAGTAAGCAAACAATGAGCAAGGGTTCTTTCTTTTGAAGTTTGAATTGAAGTTATATGAGATAAATTATATTGTATCATATCCAACATGGTCATAAAATTCTCATTTAATCCTCATGATGTGAAAAACAAGTAGAGTTATGACCCCATAATGCAAAGTATAGTCCACTTGGGAAACCTGCACATAATGCCTTTGCCTAGCAGCTTGTTTTGTTTTTTATGATTTTGGAAGGTCATATGAGATGAAAAGGTGATAAATTTTTATGAAATGAGTCATAAAAAATTTAATGAGACCTTAAAACATTAAAATTATTTTATATAATAGGGTAAATGCCCTATGTTTTGTCTTAGATAGAGGGCACTTTCCTTTAGGATTAAACTTGTAGGTTTGGAAAGATGGGTAAGAAGAGTAAACCAGAAGATGAGGAGACCATTAAAAATGTATGTAAATATGAATTAAACCTATTAAATCATGGAAAATAATCATATATATATGAAACTAAGTAGATTAGTCCAAACCTACAAGGGTTGTAGATAGGCTTGTTAGGTAGGTTTGAGCCTAAAAGCCAAAAATAGAGTCATTATTAATTCCACATTGCTATGATCATTATAAATTATTGAATCATGTTTTTGGGTCCATTATGTATGTTTTTAATCTTATATAATCTAAATAATACAATTGAATTATGTATACCATAGGGGTCTAAGTCAGGGTTATTAAACAAGGATTAGGCCTAGTGTCCAAAGAGGAGGTCATTCACACTTTTAGCCTTAGACATGAATTTAAACATATTGGAGAATGTTTTTAGGGTCAAAAAATATGTGTTACATATTTATTAATGCAAATTAAACCATGAAGAACCCATTTTTGGGCTTTAAGACAACTAAGGCTTGTGCAAGTGGAAGTCAAGACTCGATGGAGTAACTTTGGAGGTTCACATCTTCTTGGAGGATTTGCATGGAGAAAAAAAAAGTTTGGGGAAGTTATTAGGGGTCATAAACACCACATTAGTGTATTTATTTTTAAAATTAAAGGTCATAACTTTATGAACAAACCTTAAGGACAAAAGCTACTCAAAACCCTTACAAACCCTTACTAGTGACCCGATTGGAAAGATGATGCTAAAAAGATACTATAATGGACCAGCTCAACTAGGATGATGATTGTAAATTATATAGTAATATTTTATTCTCCCTACCATTCTTTTGAGTTTTATGAACTTATATGAATAGGGTATAAAATAGGGTACTTTTGACTATTTTATGTGTTTTCAAGGTTCTAAGAGGAGTCTAAAGATGAAACCAACTTTGGGAGAAGTATTAGTAATTGGGATAAACCATCATGACCATTTAATTATTCATATAAACTCATAATAGTTAGAATAAATAGCTTCATCTCAGCCAGTCAAATCTGGCATAGTGGATAAGCTAGTGAGAAGGGTGGAAAACTTTAAGTGAGCTAATTTTAAGGTGTCCCTGATGCTTATAAAGACATGAAGAGTCTTGAAAATTTTAATCCACTCACTCCCATATATTTTCATGGTGAAATGAAGATAAATTTGAGGCCAAGTATATAGGGTGCATGAAGGAAGAGTATTTTTTGGACTAAAAATGATGATAGCTCATTCTTAGATGATTCAAAATGACCAGGTCTATAACCAATGAATAGAGAGGCATGCCTAAAACCCTTACCCTTAATTTAAATCATCATAAATATCACTAATCTATTTTTTGATGTTCAAATATTTCTAAATCATGAAAGCAATTTTTTGATCTAGAATGAGGAGTTTCATGCCACTTTTCATGAGTTTTATGACTTGGATGGACACTTGTGCTTCTTAACCTTACATGGTTCATCCCACATCCTCTTATCATGTATAATTAATTTATTCTCTCATCTTTTAAATTGTCCTTATGACCCTTGGACTTCTCTCTTCTCCTCTCTCTCAAGTTTTATAAGAACTAGCCATTTTGGTCATTGTAACTTACACTCCACCTAAGTATGGAGAATCCCTACTCATTTGCATAACTTTTGATTAATAATACTACTAATTTTTACCTATTCCTTGATTTTTATTAGTGTATCCATTTGGAATGTTTGATCTTTTAATAAGTGATAACTCTTGTTTCCTTAGCATGATTTTTCATAAGTGACAATTCTTATTTCCTTATCTTCTTCTTGCAAGGCATGTGAAGTGTTCTAGGAAATGTCAAGGATTGAGTGAGTTAGTATATTAAATAGTGATATTAAAGTCCTCTTGTATAGTCATCCTAGATTTTCATATTCACCCATAACCTCATAATGTAACATTGATGTGAGAAGATGCATATTGAAGGATTGTATGTTTGGTTAATTATTTGTTCTCATGTGTAACATGCTACTGGTTGGAAGTAATCATCCTATTTTATGTATCACCTCCTGTAGAATAGTTTTATTTTAGTTATCTCTCTCCCTTTCCCCCTAAAAATTTTAGGTTTAGTTATAATCTAAATTGATACATCAAGGGAACTAGCCCTATCTACAGATTCACCTCATCCTTAGGCTACCCACAAGCGTAGAGGTGTTTCAATTGTTCTACTTGGATTAGGAGAGCTTAGACATATCCTAAAAGGGTGAAAATCCAAGTGAAAACACTTAATATACTTGTTATGACCCACTAATTTCTTGTGTTCATCCTCAAGGGATTCCTTATAAGCTTCTTTATGTTCAAACTTGTATCTACCTAGACATCTAAATACAAAATGACCAACTTTATAAGCTTCTTCATGATCCTATATTTAATTTTATTGTAATCATTCCTTCAAGTTGATCTTCATTAAGATAAAAATATTCAAGACTTAATTTGTTCTTCTTGGCTTCTTTGATCACCTTGAGGGCTACTTCTTTCTTAGGAGGTCTACCCTCATCAACTCTCATCTCATAGGTAGTAAGGATGTCATATAGTTCATCCATATTCAATTAAGTGAGAACATTACTTTCTTCTACATCAAAAACTTTTGAATCAAACTTGAGTGTAAGATTCTTCAACACCTTATGTACTATAGTAGCTTCATCAATCACCTCTCCAAGACATCTGATCATGTTTACTACCTCATCAATCCTTAGAAGATAGGATGTCATAGTATCTTCTTCCTTAGTTTTGAGACCTTCAAATTGCCTTCAGTAGGTTTGCAATTTAGCCAGTTTTACCTTTGAGTCTCCTTCATAGATAGTCTATAATTTTTCCAAAATATCTTTATAATACTTATAATGGATCACTTTGGTTAAATCATCCTTAGATAGACCACAAATGATAACATTCATATATTTAGAATTATTCTCACTCAACTTCTTGTCAGCAACATAAGTTATATGAGTAGTTGGTGTAGTATAACCATATATGATAGATTTCCAAGTATCAACCCCTAGATACATGATGTATGCCATCCTCCTTACACTTTAGAAAGCATAATTTGACCCATTAAATGATGGTTATTTATTTTTAGAGAAACTCTACTTCTATTTACTTTCAATATTATACATTAGATCACCATCAAGTGGTTAATATTGCAATGAAGGTCCTGCTCTAATACCAATTATTAGAGGTAAAATCATTAAGAGAGGGGGTGAATTAGTGTGAAAGATATTTAAAAATTTAATTTTAATACTTTAAAACTCTTAATCAAAACCTATAATCATTCATCAAGCATACAAAATGTGCATAACACTGAATAATAAAGATGATGTAAGATCACACATATAACACAAGATCTATGTGGGAAACCCTCTTAGGGAATAAAACCCACTCTCAAGACTAAAAACACATGGAATACTTATCTTATAATATTATCACAAACATGAGACATTTTAGTGAAGTACCCACTTCATAAGGAGTATCCACCTTTAAATATAAACAAGCACCACTTGTTTTAGATGTTTAGCATCCATACAACACCTATGAAATCAACAGCTCTAGAAATATGATTACCTTTAAATATAATTAGAGAAATAATGTATAACACCTCTCTTTAAATTCATCACATTCACTCAAAATTTCTCATATAAGTTGATGATCCCCATAAATATCATGTTCTTGTGTCCATCTATTGTACTCATCCTGCTTGTTAACCATGATTTTGAACACTTTTCCATATAGTTTTCTAATTTCATAAGCCACATATAATTATGTTTCTATAATATTTTTAATAGTTTAAATTATGTATTGGAATTAAATATATGATGGTTATCTATTGATTTAGGACACTTTTTATAAAATGTGTTTTAAGGATGTTTTAGAGAGATAGGTATATAGTGTGAAATGTCCTGTAGTAAATGACTCTCATTATACAGACCATCCTATAGCTACTATATGGCCAAAGCCATGGATGAACATATTTTTATTCTCTTCTAGTTGACTCATAGAAAAAAATAGTGCCTCCATGGATCTCAATAAGGAAGTGGTTGAAGAATGAAACAACCTTGTTTTTCCTGCAACAATATTGTAGAATTCCCATGAATGATGACTTTAACAAAAGGAACTAATTTTGGTAATATTATGATAGAATGTGTATTTTTTTTTTTCATAAAATAATATCCTTTATGTTATATAAATATTTAGCAACAGAGTTGAGATGTAGTAGATATTGATTAGAGATTATCATAAGTATATTTTGTCAAACAATAATTATTGTAACTTCTTACAACAATTCATTGCTATAGTTTTTTATTAATATGAATAAGCATTTTTGAGTTCAATTAAGTATTATGATAGGAAGGATTGGTGCTGAAATATGGAAAGAGGAAGGACCCCCTTTGGAATCCTTACAATAACAATCCAACCCATTTTAATAAGCTAAGCATGTTATTTTATTTCCTTATGCATTGTGTGATTTAATTCTGAATGACATGATCTATATTCTTGCTTAGAATTTTTTAAGGAAGCTTCTAATGCATAATAATTTATTTCATAGTATTTTTCTCATGTTTTATTTCAAGAAATTCATTTACTACACTTTAACATCTTAGATACAATTAGCAAAATGTTAAATTAGAGATTGAGTGTGCACATATAGTGACATCATCCTATCAAGTCTACATCCTCAAGCTGACATCTAAATGAGGTAGAAGGTAAAGGTCCATGGTGACTCTTATTATCCATTTTGGTCAAGAGAAGTATATCTAATTGTGAATCAGCTATCATTTTTAGTGTTATTGCTAGGGAAGGGTATCACACACTTATAATCTTCAATCTTGATATAAATTATTTCTAGATGCTTATTATTTTTATTTAAAAAGCTTATTTTTATTTTTATTAAATATTTCTTTATTTCATAGTTTAAATTTCCATTTTTGCAAGTAGGATAGTGGAAATTTTTAAAACCCCATATTACTAACCCTATGCAAGTAGGGTGGGAAAAAATTTAAAAAAAGTGGTTAATGTATGCAAAGCAAAGGGGAATATATAGGAATATTTTTACTTAAAGCATTTAATGTTGCTACAAGATTAGATATTCATCCTACAACAACTAAGGAACATGAAATAATTCTTAAAGATCCCTCACAGTTGTCAATAGAAGAGGTAGAGAAGGAATAATTTTTGGTTGGATTGGTAGCACAAGATGGAGACCTTAAAGAAGTTCATACCCCTAGAAGAGACCCACATGTACCACCTCTATAAATTCTCACCTTATCACCTCATACTTAGGAATTTGAAGTTTGCTTCCCTTCATCACCAAAATTTCATGCTAAGGAGGCATTCAAGGCTATTCTTACCCCTAGAAAAAACATCAAGTCAATAGAATCTTCCAATTTATAAAGACTATTTACCGAGACACTAATAGAATATTTTAAAACTTCCATACGATCCCCATTTTATAGGAAGCCATACATTCCTAAGGAAAAAGATAAATTCTCCATCTTTTACACCCTAGGAAATAAAAGAATTGATAAGAATTTTGAGCATTAGGTAGCAACAACATCTCATCTACCAACACAAAGAGCATTCATAGGGGATCACCAGGAAGAAAAAACTACCAATGAGTCTTCTAATTTCAAATTTTCTATCCTTACTCCTAATGTAAATACACCCATGAAGAATATCCCTCTCTTTTCCCTCCTTGCCTTTAGAGGAAAAGCATATGAGGATCTAGATACTTTTTTTTTGATTTTAACATCTTATGCCACAACTATGATTATATTCAAGACACTTAGAAACTCAAACTATTTCTAGCAACACTCAATGATGAAACACTTAGATGGTTTATGGTACTTATAAAGGATGCCATTTTTACTTGAGAGTAAATGAAAGAGACATTACTGATGAAATACCAAGACTAATATAGGGGTAGAAACTATAGGAGAGATGACATTTTTAAATGACACAAGCTAATGGTGAGTCATTAAAAGAATTTATGGAAATATTTTTGTTCATCTTGTAAAAATCCAAACAAACTATAATAGACAAGGAATTGGTCAAGCTAGTATTCTTGAAAGGAATTAGATATGATTTTTTACAAGCACTAGATCTAATGTCTGGTGGTGATGTTTCTATGCTGCCATTTGATAAACTAACAGTTTTATAGATGAACTACTCGAGATTAACCATGAATAAAATTAGGGGAATAACCCTTCTTATAGCATCTTCTATAGGATTATCTAATGGTGAAGTTATTAACTTGTTATAGGACATGAAGTAGGACATCATTAGTTTCCTAGCTACTCAAATTGATACATTACATAAATAGAGGAAGCAAGAAGAAATAGAGAAAGCCTTAGCCACATATTGCCCTAAATGTATAAAGAAGAAGGTAGATTGCACATGTCATTCTATGAAAGATTAAGTAGCCAACATAATCAAGAAGAATATTGAAACACTAGAGTTACATGCCATAGGATAAAATGAGAATTAGGTGTTTTTTGTGGCTCAATAGAAACTGTGATTACAAAGACCAGGTATGCCATTAAACTCTATGTTTGTAAATTATCAATTCTCAAATTATCCTTAATATGGTTCTTGGATGAATGTACCCAATCAAAATTGGTCTCAAACAAGTTATAAGATACCATAAAATTAGTTATGGATGCAACATAATGGAAAACAACCTCAATCAAAGCAATTCTAAAACTAGCAATGGTTTTATCCCTCTAATCCATGGTAACAGTAATGGAGAGGTAATCAAGGCTTTCCTCAAAAACTAAAATAAGCACAACAATAATAGGCCATAATTCCAAACACTCATTAGCTTATTTTAACCACTCAATTACCCACCTAGCTCATACCTAATCTTGCCAATAAGTCAGTTCAACCAACACAATCCATTGAAATAATGCAATATCTACATACACCTTGGATATGAATGAAGTTCAACTTTACTCAAGTCATGTTCTTCCACAAACAACCTCACCCATAATCATAGAACACTTTGAACTAGTTCCACTCCATACTAATCTACAGCCACCCTTGGCCAATCCTAATCCAAGTCCATCCAAAAATTAAAAAAGAACTAACAATCATCCTTTTCCAGAGAGATTAAACATATCACATCCTAAACTAGAGCCTAAATTTGATATTCTAGGACAACTCAAGAATATGTGCATAAAAATTGCACTCTTTCAAGAAATAAAGGATGTTATTATCTACAATAAAGCTATTAGAGATCTATGTTTGAAAAAATTGGGAAGAAAGAGGAAGGATGCTAAAATAGTCTAGGTCATTAGCCAACTAGTAGTTATTATGTTGGGAAATATAGTTCCCCCAAAATATTATGATTTGAGAAGTCCTATAGTTAATGTTAGCATCCATTACCAACCCATCTCTAATACTCTAATTAACTTGGATACATCCATCAATGTGATGACCATGGAAAACATGCAATAAATGAAACTTATCACTCTCTTTATAATAGCCATCATCCTCTAGATGGCTAATAGATCAACTATTAAGCTTGAAGGGATTATTGAGGACCTTGTTATCACTATGGATTCTTGGTAATATATAACTAATTTTATTGTCCTGAAACTAAAGAGTATTTTGGGAGGTTATCCTCCCATCTTTAGCCACCCATGGTTGGCCACTGCTAATGATTTTATTAGCTATAGGTTAGGAAAAATGCTAATTTGTAATGGAAATGACACTAAGAAATTGGTGTTTTATCCACCATCTCAGCCTTTCTATAATCATGGACCAACCCCTTGGATTGATGAATTTAAAGAAGCTATCTCCTTGTAGACTCTCTACACAAATTCCTAGAGTCTAGCTCTAAGGGCCCAAGAAGAAGACACTATCCTTACTAGTATCCTATAAAACACCTAATGACATGATCCTATACCCACCAACCTATTGGAATGTAAAATATGCCCTCTTTAGAATACCTTCCCTGAGAATGATTTTTTTGAAAACATAAGAGACATTTGGACATTCCATATCAATGCATTTATGATCCTTTAATTTCCAATTTAGAGACCATGATTTTTTAACAAAGCAAGTAGACATCCTAACAAACAAACCTCTCAACATTAGCACTTTCTTAACACCTTAGCAAGAAAGTTAGTTACATTGTTGAGATGGCATACAACAAAATCTACCTAGGATTACCATGACATAAAAGGAATACCCCTAGATATATGCATGTATCACATTTACATTAAAGAAGAATGCAAACCTATTTTCCAACCCCAATGATGAATGAATCTTGTAGTCAAAGATATTGTCAAAACTAAGTTGTAAAAACTCTTAGATATAGGATTTGTTTATCCTATCTCGAATAGCTAGTGGGTCTCTACCCTAGTCATTATCCCTAAGAAAGGGTTCAAATGGCATGTTTGTGTTGACTACCAAGAGTTAAATGCTAATACTAGGAAGGATCACTTTCCCCTTCCATTCATTGATCAAGTGTTAGATACATTAGTAGGGAAGAAGTACTTTTCCTTCTTAGCTAGATATAGTGATTATAATCATATATAAATTGCTCCATAAGACCAAGATAAAACCAATTATACTTGCCCTTGGGGAACCTATGTCTATGTTGTCTTGTCATCTGGTCTTTGCAATTCCCTAACCACCTTTCAAGGGGTTATTTTTAGCATATTTTTTATCTCTCCCATAACTATATTGAAATCTACATGGATGATTTTACTATTTATGGGTAGACATTCCAAAAAACATTAACCAATCTAGAGAAAGTTCTTTAACACTACTAAGACCACCAATTATCTCTAAGCAATGAAAAATGTTACATGCTTATGGCTGAAGGAATATGTTGGGACATCACATATCCCCTGCTAGAATTCAAGGTGACCTAGCAAAGATAAGTATCAAAAAGGATCTACCCACACCAAAAAATTATAAATATGTTAGAATTTTTCTAGAACATGTTGGTTATTCTATATGATTCATAAAATATTTTAGTAAAATTGTCACCCCATTGTTTGGCTTGTTTACTAAGGATGTTGAATTCACATGGACTAATGATTGTCCAACTACCTTTTAGTAAATCAAACACCTTCTCACAACAACTCTTGTTCTGAGGACCTAATTGGATGAAGCCTTTTCACATCTACATAGATGCATATAAAACCACTTTAGGAGTTGTCCTTAGCCAAAAAGATGAATCTTTGAGTTATGTAATCTATTTTATTAGTAAGAATCTTCAAGGGGATAAACTTAACTAAACTATAATAGATAAGGAATTTATTTCCATCATCTATGTCATAAACAAATTTTGACAGTACATTATAGGTTACCAATCTTTCATCCACACTTATCATGAACAATAAGGTATTTAATGAACAAACTTGTTGTAATAGGTCAGATAATTCATTAGTTTCTTTTGTTATAGGAGTTTGATATTACCATTGTGGATAGACTAGATAAGGATAATGTGGTATAATATTTTCTATCTTAATTACAAAATGATGAACATAATCTTATTGTTGATGATTATTTTCTTAATTAACATTTATTTGTTATAACAATTCAATCTCCTTAGCTCATATATATTGCTAACTATCTTGCTATAGGATCACTACCACAACATCTCTAGATTGTAGGATATCTCTTTATCACTGGACCAAATTTAGTTATGAGAAGATGTATCTGAGAAGATAAATCTCATGACATTCTCAAAGCTTGCAATGATGAACACTATGGGGGTCATTTCACTACTAAATGGATTACCATGAAAGTACTTACTACTATATATTATTGGCCTTATGTTTATAAGGATGTCATGATGTATACCCAAAGATGTGATCAATGCCAGTGTATGGGAAATCCCACTTGCTCTAAAGAAATGCCATTATACCCACAAACTATTTTAGAACTTTTTGACAAATGGGGACTAGGTTGTATAGGCCCATTGATCCTAAATCTAACAAGGAGTACATACTGGTGTGCACTAATTATGTCACAAAATATATAGAGGTCAAAGCCTTAACCCACTCTCAAGATGATAAAATAGCTAAGTTTTTGTATGAAGAAATATTCACCTACTATGGAGTACTAAGAGAAATAGTCATAGACCAAGGCCCATAGTTTACATCAGACCTCACAGCTATCTTGGTCAAAGAATAAGAAATTAGACACAAAAATTCTACTCCTTACCATCCTCAATCAAATGGCTAGGTGGAAGTGATAGATAGAGAATTGGAAAATATCCTCACTAAGACTATTAGCCTTCATAGAAAATATTGGTCAACTCATCTTCTAGAAGTAGTTTTGGCTTACAGAATCACCTAGAAAACCACAACTAGTCTCACTCCATATGAGTTAGTTTATGGTAAAAAGCATGTTCTACCTATTGTGTTTAAACATAAGACATTGAAAACAACACTTGATTTGGTCATGGATATTTTCTAAGCTCAACAAGATAGGATCATGTAGCTAAATGCACTTGATAAAATAAGAAAGGAAGCACTTCATCATACTAAAATAGTGCAAAGACAATGTGTCGGATGGTATTAAAGGAAAATCAAGACTAAGAATTTCCAACTAAGAGACTAGGCATTTATTTTTGACTCTAAATACAAGGATCATAAAGGAAATCTATAGTATGGATTGGGCCTTATGAGATCAAATACGTTTTTGACAATGGAGCTATAAATTTCATGACCATTGACTCTATTTAGTTTCAATTGCTTGTTTTAGATTGAGGTAAAAATAGGTTTTGAAGGGGCCCCAAAACCTTGTAACAGAGAGCAAAATAAAGAACGTCTAAGCCCACAGGCAATGCCTAAAAAACACTACAATGAAGTAGCAAAAATAGGTTTTAAATAGACTTGAAACCATTAGAGACGCATCCGGTCAAAACCCAGAAATAGAAATCTGGTAGCACAACATACAAAAGATAACAAAAGGAGAACAAAGATCAATACCAGTTTCTAAACCAACAAGAAGGACCAGATTATTCATCCAATTCCAGTATCAAGTTCATGGCTTCTTTTCCTTTCAAAGCAGTTTCTTGGGTGGTACCCTCTAGCAAAGCTCCTTTTTGTGTATCTTTCTTTCTAGAGCTTTGCCTCATCCTTTTGCTGGGACCCTCTAGTGCTTTGGTCTCCTCATTGGCTCGTTTACCTATATTGATAGCAGCTGCACAAATGTTGGACGTTACTTCCTCCATTTTATTTCTATTGTCCTTTATTAGTTCCCAGAGGTTGTTTTCATAAGCTTTGAGCTTGACAGGGATCTCGCTTAACTGATTTTCCATGTTGTTTACTTTGTTCCAAGCAGCTTTCAGAGAATCTTCCATAGTTTTCACTTTTCTCTTGAGATCAAAGATCTCCCTACACATCCAGGAATCAAATTGGGAAGAAGACTCAGCTTTACAGTTAACCCAGGTCATAGGTGTGTGTGTTTCATCATTTTGATTCTTCCCTCTCCAATCCTCAGACTTTTTATTAGGGCTATTCCTAGCTTCTTCAAAGAAGTCTTCTTGACTCTTTTGTTCCCGCTCTTTGATTACAGTTTGAATTTCCATATCCATATTTTGAATATCATCTTGGACAAAAATTTCCTTTTCATTCTTAGAAATTGGGTCCTCAATAGGATCTTCCTGGACAAATTCATCCTCTGACACTTTCTGGTTTTCCTCCGTCTCTATTTTTCTATTAGCAGAATTCTCCTAGGATCAAGCTATATAAGAAATAATTTTCTAAGGAAACTCTCACTTGCCAACTTTTTGAATAACAAAATCCATCTCTTCTTCATGAAGTAAATCAACCTATTCTTATACCTGAAGGGTATTTTTGTTAAGCCTTCTCTAATATTTTCTAAGAGTAATATAAATTTCTATAGATAAGAACAAGTCATTTACAATGGATTCATTCAGGCTGAATAAAATCCTAGCTTTTGGATTCTTGTGATTACAATTGAGTTTGAACCAAAAAATCTATTAAAAAATCATAAAATTCAGCAATAAAAATCTTCAAGCATTGCTAACAGATGTTGTCTCATAAAACCAAGTCATTGGTTGATCGACATTCATTAAAAAAAGAAAAGAAAAGAAAAAGAGAAAAGGTACTAGAGTAATAAAACTTTTAATTTTTATCTATTTTTTCCTACAGATTTATTCCCTTAGAGTTGAAATATATTTTCATTCTCGCTAAAGGATGAGAAACTTGTTGTTATAGGATAAAACTTGTTACTTTAGGATAAAACTTACTACTGCTACTAGAAACATATATTACTACAAGATGTATTCCTACATTTTATCTTACATCAAGTATTTTTTCCCACTCGAATGCTAACATATGCCATGAAAATCACTTTGAATCATAATTTGCACATTTATGAAAGGTATTTATATAAGTAACATGATAATTATTCTATATTTATTTCCTACCATATATTTTAATTGTTTCTAAAGATGATGGGACTTAATGCTCTTAATGCACCACCATATCCTCTCCTTATCATGCCTACTTACCATCGCCTTCACTGATTTATATGACCATTGACACACTACTACTACCACCCCTTACTCTTACCATGAATGTTTTGTGCATGTCAGCTTTGTCCCTTGAAAACAAGTAATAAATTTAGTTGGGGGGATATTTTCCATTAATTCAAATAGATTATTTCACTCCCAAATAAAAAGTTAAAAATCATTCTGCCATAGCCCAAAACCTTTACTACAAGCACCCAGACCTACAACTCACATTTTATCTCATAATACGGGAGAGATTTGTTGAAACATGAACCACTTGATATCACCCCTTTAACCAATAGCCTAAAAATCTTGGCCCTATTTCAGCATATAGAATGGGCATAGTATTTTGATAAAATATAGGCCCTAGATGAATGAATTATGGAATAATTTACTAGTACATTGCATAATAGCTTAGCAATAGTAAAGGAGATAGAAATAAAGTTGATAGAAATTGTCATTAGTAAAGTAATGGGAATACTAAGAAAAAAGGAATAATGGAAAGATAAATTTGATGTAATAGTTGAGAGATAAAAATTCATCATAGGAAATGAATGCCTAGAAAATTCAAAATAGGGAATTATAAGGTTATCTCTACCAGGAAGATGGGCTAAAGCTGCTAAGTTTATCTACAAATATTTCATTTATAAAGGGAGGTATTTTATGCTATATGGACTACACTTTAAGTTCATGAATAATTTATGGCATAAAATATAGATAAACATTCCCAAATTCTTTCTCCACATGATCACAAAAATGTCAGAGGCATTTCAAAAAGGTAACTATAAAACTCTTTCTCATCACTACTTAATCCAATTGATTATTCAAGATTGTTTACAAATAACTAGACCCAACATCAGTTGGGAAGAATTTATACAAGAACTAGTAAATGAAAAAATTGATAGAGAAGGAAATGAAATAGAAGAGGAATTGGAGGTTAAAGAATAAAGATCAGAAGAAGCCCTTCCTTCAGATCCATAAGAACCTATAGTAAAAAACCTTCCTATAGCCACACAAGAACCTAAAGAATAAGTTCTTCTTGTAGCAACATAATACCTACATCAAGGACTAAATAAAGGACTTCCATAGGTAGGGAATCTAGAAGGAAAATAAAGAAACTCATTCTCTAACTTGATTCAGATGAGTCTAAGGAGGAACTTCCACCTTCTCCTAAAAAGGCTAAGGTAACCCATACTCCTCATAGATCTCATAGATTGAGAAGAAAAATGAGAAGTAAACCTTATTATATTATTAAAATAAATGAATAATCTAGAGAAGAATAGTCTGCTAGTAGCAATGAATCTCTAGAAATTGAAACAGATAGGGAAGAATGTTCTCTAGAATTCAATCAAGAAGTAGAACAAGAAGAGCATAGTTTTGAATAATTACATGAGGAACCAATATAAGAAGCAATAAAAAAATTTGAGCATTGTTTTTAAGAGTTTCTTGAGGAACCCATGTAGGAAGAAGTTGAACAATTAGAGAAACCTATTGTACAAATGGAATTCTCCACTCTTGAGCAAACCTTGCAAGAAATTGAGAAACTAAGTAGCTATAAGATCAATCTAGTGGAGGAATAGATGCACTTAATATAGTAGATTTTAAAATATATCCCTTTGACAAAGACCATCCTACATTCAACATTACACAAACTTCTATAGAGGTAAATCAACAAGAAGAACCTAAAACTACCCAATAAGTCAGGTATCACTCCTCATTTGCAATATATTCTTAATTGTTGAATTGGATGGATACTCAGTCTAAATTTTTTAAGGAATTAATAAAAGAAAATAATAAATTGAAATAAGATAATAAGTTGAAGGAAGAGACAATCACCAAACTAAAATAAAAAATTGAATATATGGTTGGTCTTACCTAAGAGTTCCTAGACTGCAGAGCTCCTACCAAAGTATATTCAATTTACCTTGAAGAACAATGGCACAAGTTCAAATTTATGATAATTTATTGTGATATGCCCCATGAAATTTGATCCCTTCTACTTTTCTATCTATAAAGTAAGTTCAGAGGAAGAACAAGCATAATTGTGTAAGTTCTAACTTCACAATTATGTTATTATGTATGATAGAGAATGGAACCTTATCTATATGTTGGAGATGTCAAACTATAGGTATTTTCATCATATTTGTTGAATGAGAAAAGAAGAGGAAGAGACATAGATAAATTTAGGAAAAAGGAGAATGAAATCCAAATACTTATCAAGAGTGAATCAATGGCACTTGATGTTGTATTAGTTGAATGGGATGATATCATGTTGAAGAAAGAAGTCAAAACTAGGTTTGGTAAGAAATGTGATGAAGCCCAAGATTTTTACTTAGGATTAAGAACTTTTGTTGGTCCTACATCCAAAGAGTCATGTATCAAATGATATAATGAGCTCACTCCTACACTAAAAAAGAGGGAGCCCTATTCCTCTTTTAATTTAAATGCAACATTTAACAAGATCACAAAATACATTCTTCTTGCAAGTGACATGGGATCACAATTATTGAACCTTAAATTCTATCCCCCTCTTTTTTGGTTTCCTATTTTAGATTGGCAAGATAAAACCTCAGTGGATGAAGCTATAAAAGTTAAAATTTGGAAACTATTTCAATAGAGGTGGGGATTTTACACTCACATTTCCAAAAGTGTGTTGTAGACCCCATGTATTTTAGAGTTCTTTATGAATTAGGAATGAAAAAGTATATTGATTGAGGTTAAGGAAGATCTTAAGCTAGGGGGTGTGATGATCCCCATGAGTTTCCTATTCTTGTGTCAATATATTATACTCATCTTTAT
The DNA here is from genome assembly GCA_037957365.1 of Torreya grandis. Classification (NCBI taxonomy): domain Eukaryota; kingdom Viridiplantae; phylum Streptophyta; class Pinopsida; order Cupressales; family Taxaceae; genus Torreya; species Torreya grandis. The sequence continues at coordinate 3,302,248 of JARHVA010001412.1, forward strand.
TGTTAACCATGATTTTGAACACTTTTCCATATAGTTTCCTACTTTCATAGGCCATATAGCATTATGTTTCTATACTCTTTTAAATATATGATGGTTATCTATTGCTTTAGGACACTTTTTATATAATCTATTTTAAGGATGTTTTTGAGAGATAGGTATATAGCATGTAACATCCTAAAACAAATTAATCTCATTACATAGACCATTCTATAGCCACTACTTGGCCAAATCTATAGATGAATAGATTTTGATTCTCTTCCAACCGACTCATATTTTGACTCTAACCTCCATGGAGCTCAATAAAGAAGTGGTTGAAGAATGAAATAGCCTTGTTTATCTTACAATAATATTATAAAATTCCCATGAATAATTACTTTAGAGAAAGGAACCCATTTCAGTTATCCTAAATCAAATGTATCTTAGAATAGAATGTGTATACTATTTTTTATAAAACAACCTCCTCTATGGTATATAAATATGTAGTAACATAGTTGAGATGTAGTAGATTTTGATTATAGATTATCATAAGTACATTTTTTTAAGTAACAAGTATTGTAACTTTCTATAGTAATTCATTATTATAGTGTTTGATTAATATGAGCAAGCATTTCTAAGTTAAATTAAGTGTTGTGAGAGGAAGGATTGGAGATAAAATATGGAAAGAGGAATGCCCCCCTTTGAAATCCTTAAAAAAAACAATACAACCCATTTTAATAAGCTAAGAATGTTATTTGATTTTCTTATGCATTGTGTGAGATAATTCTAAATTTAGTGATTTACATTCTTGCTTATATTTGTTTAAGGAAGCTTCCAATGCATAATCATTTATTTCATAGTATGTTTTTCATGTTTTATTTCAATAAATTCATTTACTACACTTCAACATCTTAGATAAAATTAGTAGAATTTCAAATTAGAGATTGAGTGTACACATATAGTGATGTCATCCTATCAATTATATGTCATTGGGTTAAAATCTAAATGAGGTATAAGGTACAAGTCCATGTTGACTCTCCTTATCCATTTTGGTTAAGATAAGTACATCTGATTATGAATCAACTACTAGTCACAAGCAATGCATATAAATACCCATTTTAGATCACTCTAGGATTCTTCACTCATCCTAAATATGATCTATACTTTATTCCATCCATTAAGGACACTCCCTCTAATCTTTTTCCTTCATATGTATCTTCTTCTCTCTTAACACACTCACTTTCAAGTCTCGAAACCATTACCTTGGTCTTCACCTTTTATAGATTCTTCATGAATATCAACATCTAGTTCAACCATAATACTTACATTAAATCTAACATGCTAGAACATATCTCAAATTCATATTTATAGGTCAACCATAGAATCTATGGGTCACACTTAAGCAATTACACCTTTCAATTAAGCCTTAGAAGCCCTTATAGGGCTCATGGAAACCTATTACCCTTTTAGCACTTCATCAAGAAAAAAAAGAATACATGATCACTTTAAAATACATGGGTCCACTCTATATGATATCTAATACATCTTAAAGTTATTTATCCCACCAAAACATTCTTACGCTAAAGCACAATTTACTCATATAGTAGTCTTGTACATAATAACACCATGAATGAACAAATAGTTAACTTTGAAGCTCCATAACTTTGACTATACAAAAATTAAGATTTTATAACTAGATTATATGGATGAAACTTTAATTCCTTTACAAATTTTATTTTTATTTCATCAATAAAATCATCTTGGATCAAAATATATTGCTCAAAAACTATAGACTAGTTTTCCCTCATTAATTTGAATATTCAAATTCCAATGGTCACTATTAAAACACTAAACATTGAGCAATTTAACCTCGTATCATGCACCTACAAAATTTGGACAAATATGCACCATCTATCTCCTTAGGAGTAGCCTAGTCTTTACCCTAAAATTATAACCATTGATCTTTGATCTGAGCTCCCATGATTGTGCCCCTTTGTAGCTCTATGTGACTTTTACACATTTGACTATTTGACTTAACCTACACTGTCAATATCCATCTTCATGAACACCCACATATAATTGTTATTATATAAAATCAATGAGATTGAGACACATGTCAAAAGTGTGTTCAATCTTAAGAACCTTTGACAATTTGAATTCATGAGTACTATTGGATCACAATATAGATGATGAACGCTCACCATTAGATATACTAAATAGTTGACCTTAGACTTCAACGTAGTTAGACTTGATAGTATCTAGCCCATCATAGTCTACAAGAGTAAATTTTAAGGTTTATAAATTGATCTAGAAAACACTTAAAGATTCTAAATCTTTAAGGTAAATTTTTGGTACTATATACAACATCTCCATAAAAACCTTTAACCTCAGTTGACTTTTTGCGTACCTATATTAAATACACAAACTGGTTAGTTCATTCATATTTTCATGATGTGTACTGATGGTTTGGATTATCTTAAGCTAGAAGATGCATGTTTCTCTTTCTAAATGATAAAGTGACACACCAAAGCTTCATTTTAGCTTATAAGGGTGACCTTTATAAGCTTGGGTGGGATGAAGTGTTATGCCTCTATGTTATGAAGCATGAGCACAATTAGGTTATTTGATAAGTTTATGAGGGTATCACCTAAGGATACTATGTTGGTGAAGATACAACATAAAAGGTCCTTTTGGTTTGTTTATGATGGTTTACCTTGTTTAAATATGCTAAATCTTATGTGCACCAGTGTGATATTTTCTAGTGCATGGGAAAACCAAATAGAAGGGATTTTATGCCCCTTCATCCTATATTGTCACATAAACCCTTTTAAAAGTGGTATATTAATTTTTTTAGCCCCATAAATCTAGAAATAAGGCATAATCCATGCCAATAAGGGATTACAATATTGCACTATGTTATCACTTCTAATGATTATCTTACTCATTAGGTTGAAGCCACACTAATAAGGTATTATTCTACCACCACTACTATAAGGTTTATCTTGGATAATATCATTACATATTTCATATGTTCATTAAGCCTAACTAGTGATTGAAGAACCCATTTACTTAACAAAACCATCTATATCCTCTTGACTGAATTTATAATTGTACACCATAAGATTGCATCGTATCATCCTTAGGACAATAATACAACTAAGTCATTCAATAATATATTGGGTAATACATTAAATAATATATTTAATAGTGGATGTAATTACTAGGATGATCATGTGTCTATAATATTATGGGAATATCAGACCACTTACAAATGGTTAAATCAAAGCACACTATTTAATATTTTTTTGTTACTAAATATATTATTTTAGTTGAATTTCTTATCCCTTCTCTTTGAATTTCATGTGCTAATCACCTAAATAATGAAGAGTCCTTAAAAGTATGACTAAATGCTTGATTATAGTTGGATGAGACTTAGTTTCTTGCACATTGGATTCAAAGAGTGGGGAAGTGCAAATAGAAGGCTTGGCATGATCACCATTTAAATAACAAGACTTTTTCTCTAGGCATGAAGGTTTTGGTATATGACTCCAATTTAGTGTGCCATTCAAGAAATCTTCATGTCTATTGGGATGGACCATTCATTATTCATAGCATTTTCCCCACTGATGCATGTAGATTTAAGTGATTAGATGGCCAGTTCCTTTCCATCCATTTCAATGGTAGTTGATTATTGCCCTATTATTATGAATAATGTCTCCTTATTTTAGTAATAAGGCATATTATACTAGGTTGTTATAGTATTATCCTTGTTTTCAATAAAGTGTGGCATTGATTGCATTCCCTTGATTAGTTTAGGCTTAACACTTTTTTATTTTTATTTATATTTCTTTGTAATGTCATGGAAGACCATAAATAACTTCTAGGGTGGGGTAAGAAGAGTAAAATTAAAAACTATGGATCACTAAAGAAATGGTCAATGGGAATGCACATGGGAGCAAGGGTATGCAAGTGGAAGTGTGTAAGGATAAATAGGTACACAAGATGTGGTGTGTAACCACTAAGCTAAGTCAAGGTAAAGAAGTGAGGTTCCCACATTTGAAATGGAAAATTTTGATTTTTTTTTATAGTTGTCATGCACTTTAGGAAAGTGTGAGATAGGACATATATTTAATACAAGGAAATCATTGGTAATGGCAAGTGTGCCAACTATGAATCATTTAAATAATATTATAACATTTATTGTGTGAAGTGATGGAAGAGGTAGTGGGGTGGTAAATGTGACTTATCCCCTCAAATCTATAAAATGTTAAACACAAGTCATTTCACATTTTACTATTTTCACATTAAAAAAATATAGATCTAAAGGAGCATTGTTGAGCAATTGAAAGAGTGTTTGTAAGCTACTAGACAAGTAAAAATCAACTATTTGTGACTATTTTGAGCATCAAAGAGTGAAGCATTTATGGTAAATGGGTAGAATGTTGAAAGGTTGGTTACAAAATCATAGGTTTATAGAGTTTCAGGTTATAGAGGTCAACATCCACCATTATATGGCATTAAAGTAGGAGAGTCAAATAGGTTAGTGAAGCAACCATGTATTATTTTAGGAGGATAAAATGACCTGCCTCAACCTTCAATCCCCTTGAAGGGTGATGTGGTAAATAAAAATTCCCATTGTAGTGAACCTTTACCTGTAAAACTAGAGGAAGAGGAATTTGTGAGTGTGGGTGTTCAATCAATGTTGAATAGGTAAAATTACCTGAAGAGTCTAGCATGCACATGGAAAAAAATTCATAGTAACCCAAATAAGACACATCATCATGAATGGTGTGCTAGGTGAAGAAGAAGGCTAACATACACCACCTTCTACCCCTATTATTTGTCAAGGAAATGAAATAACTAGAGGCAGTGTTGTGCATAGAGAATTGGGTTTCAAATGTGCCCACTTGTAACATCTTTGATTATAGTATAGACTTTATGGATAAAATGTGTTTAATTTTTTGACTGACATTTCATTTCACAGTCCATGAACCATCATCAGGGTAAGAGAATGAAAAATTTAGGATTGTAGACTAAGTTCTTCCTTTATAGATATAATAATGAATCCCAGTGATATCAAGGTAAGTCAAAAAAGTGGGACCCCTCAAGGGGGGAAGGATGAAAAGTGGTAAGGTTTAAAATATCATTTAGGTAAGGAATTTTTTAATAAAGTAAAAATTATAATTTTAAATTTAAATTAGAGATTAAAATTACCAATTACCTTACAAATTAGAAATTAAAATTCTTAAATTAAATTTATAATTTGTAATTGGTAATTTTAATCTCTAATTTAAATTTAAAATTATAAATTTTACTTTATTAAAAGAAAAATCCTTACCTCAATGAAATTTTAAACCTTGCCAATTTTCATCCTTCCCCCCCTTAAGGGGTCCCACTTCTTTGACTCACCTTGACATCATTGGGATTCATTATTATTTCTATAAATGAAGAGCTTAGACCACAATCCTACATTTTTCATTCTCTTACCCTAATGATGGTTAATGGGCTGTGAACCAAAATGATAGTAAAAAACTTAAACATAGTTTTATCCAAAAACTCTCCACTCTAAACTATGGACTATGGAAATACTATCACTTTATTCTTTGATTATAATCATTACCAGCCTAGAAATGATGTAAAATTATAACATGACTACTAGTTAGAGTGCCAAAACATGATGAATGAGATGGTATATTATTTGAGTATTTTAAATACTCTCAATGAAGTAGGACTATTACAATTGTTTAATATTTCATATTTTGGGAAACTAGTAGAAGTAATCAAGTTTTTGATTTCTTGAGTACATATAGACTATTTATGATTTATTAGGAACTAGATGTAGATTAAAATAGAGATGATAATTAAAGTCACAAGTTTACAATGATTAGTCATAGACCTTGCCTATAACTTGGAGGACTAGGAAGAGATTGAAAATAGTGTAATGTCACTTGAGTATCAAAATAAGGCCATCATATGAATATTATAAATCTCCAAGATCCCACCCTCAGAGTGGTCACATGCATCATCATGACCAAGGTTTGAGGCACTAACAGATGGAAATAGATATATATGTCCCATCTTTATGTCACCCCTCAAGTTAATATGGGAGTGAAGTACAACTAGGCATAGTACTTCACTAATAATATTATTATAGATGTATAAAAATATCACCACCTACCAAACCAAAAGTTTACATGGGGCACTTTCCTTTTATTACTAGTTTTTGATGATATTGGTGTACCTAAGTATACCAATACATAAGTAAAATGATCATACCCTCCCGAGCATAAGTCCCCTACGAAGTGGTTCAAAGAGTTTACTTACCCTGGCTCAATAATTCCCTCTCACAAGATCAACATTGAAGAATGGTATGATGGAATGAAGGAATCATTTTGGAATGAATAGTGTGTTACAAAGGAGTTACCTAGATAATTTGAGGACTAATAAAATTTTGTAGTGAATAAAAACTATTCCTTAGCATACATTTAGATGTTCCCTTCCAAATAATTATCTAAATGGATAAAATTACCATACATTTTCACTACTCAGTACTTTATGAACATCATTAATAGAATTTATGATGCACACTCAGTGAACATTTCTACTGATAATATTGACAATGAAACTCACACTCTCCACCAATTGTACATATACCTTGGGAAGAAGGTGTATATGGAAAGGTTAGAGATGGGTAAAATTGACATCAAAGTCTAGCAGATCTTGGTTGGTAATTCAATTCATTATTTATTTTACATGTTATAACTAATGAATAAATCATTAGGGAACATGGAATATGAAAGGATATGTTCCCATTGCCACCAATGATAAATAATAATAAGAATCATCAAAGGCATGATTTTAGTACTAGCACCCAGTTAGATCATGAAATGTTTCAAAGGACTACCATAGTACCACCCAAGGAAACTCCACCAGTAAGTCAATTTAAAGGCCTAGAGACAATAACAAAAATTATTCCTTTGGAAAATGAAACATTGGCACCTAATGATGGTGACTTAGATTTGAATACATAGATTCTATATGAGACATAAGAATAAATTGTTGAAGTAGAGGAAGAAACACAAATCACCCAGACTCAGAGAAAACACCTTCACTAGTATGATGTGAAGAAACCACCCTTGAGGAAGAAAAAGTGGAAATTAAATATATCATTGGTGAAGATAAGGATGGGTCAAACATAGCCTTGGGAATAAGTGATTTTGATATCAGGAATAGATACCAAAGCAAAGACATAGATGTTGAGATACTTGAGTGTGATCCATCTAGGGGAAAGAGTAAATTAATGACTCCATCAAAAAGAGGCTAGAGAAAATTGATTCAACCATGATCCTATATGCCCATTATCATAAGGGTGTGCTATAGAATCACTTATTCATGTTCTCACATTTTACACTAGAGGATGCATTTGAGTAGACTCGATAGGAGTTTTCATTCTCCCTTGATATTTATAATGAATAATTTCATTTTGTGATGCCATCAGATAGCCTAGTATTATAACTAGAAGTGTTATAACTTATAAATACCTTTTGGGTAGACCCATAGTATTTTAATATGTCATAGGCTAGTACAACACTTATAAAATAGGCACATGAGGTAATTAGGTAAAATGCCTTTTTCAAATCTGATGTTCGATGAATCCAGAAGAAGCATAAGGAAATGGTTATTTTATATTGGAATGAGAGCACCATGATAGCTAAACTTGAAAAATAACTAGTTGAGGTCAAGTGACAGTTATAAATTGAAATAATGGCCAAGGTTAAAATGTTGAACATATGCAAGACAATTTTTATCCAAGAACTATCACTTGAATATGGGGTTCCCCTTTCTAGTGATGTAGTAGATAAATTAGAGACCCTATAAGATATTTTTTAAAAGTCATGCAAGGACTATTCTAACCCCCAAAATAATAAAACTTAGGGGAAAAAATAACTTCACTAAAGTGGTAGAGGTGTACAAAATCTTCTTGAATAGAGTTAGAGACATGATTACCATCTTGGATGGGGTTTTTAAAAATTTGGCACAACCCAGTAAAATTTTGGAAGTTAGGCTTCAAGCAGAGGAACTTCATCAACAATAGTTGGTAGATAGTGACTTAATAATAAAAGGCCACATAAATCATGCCAAAGTATTCGAGGATGTGGAAGCTATAGATAACAAAATAAGTGTTCATCATCAAGAAATAAATGCAAACTTTTCAGCACTCTGAGGATAGTTTATCACTAATGTCACATCACTTAAAATCATTCATAAAGATGCTTTAAAATCCCTTGAAAATTTGGTCAATAGATCAATCAAATGTCTTAAATAACTTGAAGAGACAAATAAGCTCAAATCAATGGTAGAGGAAATCATGTCCAAGATTAAAAAAAACACCTTTAACTTTTGGGAGGGCATCAAAAAGTAAATTGTGTAAACAAGACCTACATTTTTGGTGAAACCTAAGAATAATTATTAGTTTGGGATAGATTAATGGCTTAGTGTGGGGTGATTTTGGGCCCCAAATTTTGGCTAAGTACTTTTTGGGAATAACCAATAATGAGAGGCTTGATGTAGAACATAGTGTGAAGAAGATCATGTCACAGGAGTCCATAAAATGGAAGGATTTAGAACTTATTGGAAGACTTTGGGAGCATGTGAAAAGTAGATAATGGTTATGGAATGAATCACAAGGATAAAAGAGAATAATTTAAGAGTGAATCCATCATTGGGCCATATAAAGATAGGTGCTCGATGACAAGGATCCATCATTGAGAGAGAATATAGGGGAAGAAAAGACTAGGTCCATAGGAACTTAATGTAAATGGCTGCCAAGACTCAAATGTATTGATGATTATTGGAAATTCACCTTGATTTTAGTTACTTCTATAACTACTTGGTTGGGTAAAACCAAGTATAAATACCCCCATGATGTACTTTGTAATATTGTTATCTAGTTTTATGTTATTGATAGATTTTATACTATTTGGTTAAATTGTAACTCTATAATAATGTATTATTTAATTATCACTTATGAATATGATGTGTGAAGCATGTGTTGACATAATATTGTTGTTCGGCTATTTATGGGATTGATGTTATCTATTATCTTTTTTTTCTTTTTGAACAATGAGTAATGAAGTGAGATTAGTTAGATATAGACTTAAGAATGATTTTAGTGCCAAGTATGTGTTTGAGCACCCTTTTCTAAAAATATGGATAAACACACCCTTTCATAACAAAACCAATAGGAACCAGTCCCATGTTGTGTGTTTTAGGTGATCATACAAGAACTTGTTCTTGTGTGAAATGCCAGTGTGTTATCACATTGGACTCTTATTCACTTAGGAAAGTGTATATGAAAAGTGATGCCCATTTAAAGGAAAATAATCCCAACATTTACCCAAATACAATTGTCCTCCTTCCAAGGCTTTCTCACAACTTTCTAGTGAGGAGAAAGAAACCAAAAACTAATTTTTTTCCATGGCTACCACTCAAATTTGTCCCAAATACTTCCACTTGCTACCCCACCCATTATCTAAAAGTATCAATTCTTGGCCTATATCCATAGAATCATTCTGATAAAGAGTTTTCTAGTGAGGATTTAACGTTTTCCATGATGGTGTCTAGGATTTAAAAAATATCTTCATACTCTTTTCTAAATGGTTTGATATTTTGAGTAGTTAAGATATTGGAATCCTTTGACCCTAATAGAAAATATACCCAAGACTATTTGGGCTCATTTTTCCTTTCATTCTTATATTTATTAACCTCACTACCATCCAAAATTCCCTCTTATCAAATGTGTATTTTTAGAGACCAGAAACATCACCATCCAAGATTCATATATTTGTGTTATTATTAATTTGAATGACTTTTGTGTAATAATCATAATCTCCTTTCGTAAATGTGCAATTACAATATTAAAATCACAACAATATTTGATTATATATTCTAAATATTAATATATTATCATTACATTAGACTCATAACTATGTTTTATTGTTGGTATGATTATATTATCTTGTAGAAAACATTGGTTTCTGAGTGTTTGTCCAACTCTTAGTTCAACAGCTAGCTTAGAATGGTTTCATCTTGTTTAGTCCATAGACTTTTTATACCCTACCTTTCCCTCTATTTTTGAGTTTATTTTGGTCAATCCCACCTTAGGTTAAATCCATCATCTATAATCCCATATTAATTAGATTTATATTCATACCATATCCAAACCATTTGAGGTAAACAACTACTCCACTCACTAATTTTCTGCCAACATGTTGTTTATAAAACCCAATACTTGGAAACTCATTCCTTGGAATGAATCTCTCTTCAATGATCATAAAATGTTAGAGGATACCTCATAAGGTTCCCTAGTATGCATAAAATCCACATTAATAGGGATTTATCCAGTGGTAGAAGGAGGGCATCTTATTATATTGAAATAGATCACTTGAGTTGCATTGGATATACCCAAAAGATTAACAAGGTCTACCTTAGACACTAACTTTCTATGCTAAACTTTTCAAATCCATACAAAATTTAGGTTAGATAAAGGTTCTTAAGAGGAATCCAAGATCATTCATACTCCCTAAATAGATTACCTCATCTTCTTCTACATCTAATGGCCTAAACTTGGCTAACTAGTTATGTTATCACCATCCCTAGATATATGCATGATCTAACTAGAAATCCTAAAAAGTATCTTCCTTCCTTCTCTCCCTCAGGAGGTAAGACTACTAAAGAACATGTAAAGTATTTTATGACTTCTTTGGAATACTAAATGTAACCCATGAATATATAGCCTATAGCTTATTTATTTTTACACTATAAGATGTTGCTTATGATTGCTTCCTTAATATCCCCAAAATTTCAATTACATCATGGAATCAATGTTAAAACACCTTTTGGGCATAGTTTAGATAATTCACCAATGTTAGTTTTGTATACCAACACTTTTAAATCATGAGGAGAAAACCAAGTGAACCAATTCAATCCTTTAATTCTATATTCTAGAAAATGTATAGCTGACTTCAAGTTTCCTATAAACCTGTTGAGTCATTAGCCCTTGAAATCTACAAGAATGTCATGGACCCTATAACTATCATATTTATTTTTATAATCCTTAATATTTTGGATTATGCTAAAGATATCAACATTGATTAAAAAATTGAATCCTCAATAAAAATACCTAACCCTACTTAATATTGGTCCTACTTTTCTAACCTTTAACCTAATTTTAAATGCAAATCATAATACTTTAGCCCAAACCTAGAACTAGGTATACACCCATTTGCCTTTAACCCATGATCCACCTAACCAACACCTTATCTTCTTGAGTAATTTTATTTTTTTATCTAACCATCAAAACTAGAGTTAGTCCTTGATACTATTCAATGCTTATACTACATAGGGTATTAATTCTAACTCCATAAAATTAAACTAGAATCTATCTAATAGATGGTTCATAAATTAAGCAATGAGATTTTAAACATGTAGAAGCACATGGAGAACACTAGTGGACTCAATTATAATCATAACTTTAAATTTAATAGGTATAACTATCCTTTCAACATACATAGAAATAATATAGATTAGTAGCTACCTAAAAAGATGCCAAAGATAAATATTATGGAAGCAGCCCTTCCTAATTGGTGTTGAGTCCATAACACTACACAAAATGGTGAGATAGTTTACATATAATTATACACTACCTTTAATATATTTCAAAATAAAATGGATAGATAAGAAGTCTTTGTAAATTAGTTAGAACCATCATCTTCCATCACTCCAGGTCATCACAGTATAGCCATGGTCTTTGAGACATATGACTTCCCATTTCTTGTGGAGGATGAGAATGAACCTAAGGACAATACATATTAGATCCATGGTTTATAGTAGTTATATAGGAATAATTACAATTTGAGGAGAAAGCAACATACTACTACTTTTAAACCCCTAAATAATAGTCTTACTACTCTTCTAGATCATAAATCCAACAATGATCTGCCTCCTCCAAAAGAGAATGATAACATGTAGAGTGTAGAAATATAAAGTAGATCAAGGTATAATATTATTGAAGATATGAATAAGATCAAGGTTAATATCAATGTTCATGAGCTATCCCAGATCACTTAACATATAGAGTTACTTCTTAAATTCTTGACTTAGAGATCATCTCTTGACAAATCAAAAGTGGTGCATATAAGCATGGTCATGTATAAATATAGGCCTAAAGTAATACATTTTTTTAACCATCAAAATGTTTATAAATAACATGCATAATTTTTTGGTTGACTCAGGTGCCTCAGCCAAGGTGATGCTTACAGTTGTATACAAAAAACTAGGTTTGAACCCATACAATTCAAAAAGAGTGGTCCTACAACTAGATAAGTCTTCCATCCCATGTGTTGGAAAGCTGAAAAATTTACACATATAGATTGAATCTAATCCACATGTTTAATAATACATAGATATTATATTTTTTGACATTATATAAGCATATGACTTACTATTGGGTCACAATTGGTCAGACATTGAATGGGTACATGGCCATATATTTATCACACATGTGGCTACCTTGGAAAGTAGTGTTCAACCATATCCAAGTAGATAATGAACTAAAGATGAAGACCCTGATCACAGAGTATAGTAACAAAAAATAAAAGGTTGAGTTTTTAGCCTCACATCTATGTGTGCACACTTTCACTACCAATAAATAACTTTATGAATAATAATTTGAAGGTCCTTCTTAGTTATAGACTTTACATTTCAATAGATCTAGATCCAATTAAGGTTCAAGTGTTGGTGTATCCCTAATCAATCTAGATAAGAAGAAATATCTAGTTTATTATAGGATTTAATTCCCTTACACCAATAATAGGGTTGAGGATGAAGCTCTAATCTTAGGCTTGTAATTCACATTAAATCACAATGTCAAGTAGTTATAGATATTTGGTGATTTAAATATGGTTATTAACTAAATCAAAAATAAATATCAATGTAAAATAAATTCCTTAAATAAATAAAATAATTAAGCATGGGACTTGATCAAATCCTTTGAAATATTCAACATCAAAGCCATCCCAAGGGAAAGAAACTAGATGATATATTCATTATCAGCTTTAACTGCCAATATGGCATCACTCTAAGAATCCAAAATGCATAAATTCTTAGTGGAGTTGGTTCCCTAACCCTCTAATCTATATAATTTGGATAATTTATAATTATTTTAGATTTATTATCATATTATTCAAGTTATTAATAGTTATAGAGACTTTGAATCCTAGACAATAGATGAAAAGGATGTTAAACCTATGCACATAGAATATGTTTGTGAATATGGTATCTTATAGATAAAATATAACTACATTCCCATGGGAATGGTTTCCTTAGAGTTAATTTTGATCCACAAGATAAAAATAAAAAATACCCTAAATCAAATGAGTCTAATTTTTTCAAGGAGAATCTAGGCACTAACTAGTATCCTCAGTACATAAACATTGGTCTGAGTTACATTGAAAGTGAGAAAAAAAATTTCAGGGTCTACTAATAGAATACAAAGACTTGATCACCTAGACATATGAATATTTTAAGGTATTTTAACATGATCATCTCACATATAATCCCACTAATTCCAAAAAATAAGGCCTTCAAGTAGAGATAGAGGCCAATAAATCAAATTCTAAAGTCTCGTATCCAGATAAAAGTACAAAATCTATTAGATACCAAGATTATCTTTCCAATAAATAATTATAAATATGTATCCAAATTGGTTCCAGTTAGGAATAAGAATATATAAATCAAGTTGTATTCTAAAATTTGAATCAAGCATCAGAAAAGGATAACTATCCTTTTCCCTCTCTAGACAAGGTAATTTAGATGTTTAGTGGATCTAGGATGATATCTTTCTTAGATGTATTCATAGGTTATAATCAAGTGTTAGTAGATGCACAAGATAAAATGAAAACTACCTTCATCATGAAGTGGATAAATTTTGCATACAAAAGGATGCCTTTTAACCTAATCAATACAAAAATAACCTTTTAGCAAGCTTGGACTTTGCCTTTCAGGGGCTCATTATCAAATTCATCATCATTTATATGGATAAATTAAAAATGTTTAATAAGGATATAAATGATCAAGCAGACCATCTAAATAGAGTATTTGATAGGTGTAGAAGATATGGAGTATCACTAAATCCAAATAAGAGTATTTTCAGAGTCACTGAATGGAAACTGTTAGGATATGCCATCACTAAGGATGGGATCTCTATTGACCAAAAATGAATCCATGCCATTTCTAAGTTGATGCCTCTTAACATTAATAAAGAGTTTAAGTCTTTATTTGGTAAGATAAACTTTTTAAGGAAATTCATTTCTACATTTTTACAGATTGTCAAGCCATTGAATTTCATGTTGAAGTAATATGCTAAAAGAGAATGGATAATGGAAGCCAAGAAATCTTTCCAAGAAATCAAAACTACCATTTCTCAAGTTTCAATTCTATCATCCCAAAATTTAATAAGGAATTATACCCTTATTCATTTACCTCATATCATACTATAGTATTTGTACTCACACAAAAGGTAGATGATAATGAACATCTAATTACCTTCATGAGTACGAAGTTGAAAGATGCAGAGTTGAAATAATCAATGATAGATAAATAGATATATGTATTGATAAAAAATTTAATAATATTAGGAATTATATTTTGAGGAATAAGACATATTCCATCATTCTTAACCTAGTAATCAAGTTTATGCTCAGACTAAATGAAATGGGTGAAATAAGAGATAAATAGATGGAAAAATTATAAGATTTTAATCTTGAAATTAGACTAGACAAGATGGTGAGAGGCCAAGGAATTATCTAGCTCATGATTGAGACTAATCCATGCATTTTTATTAAGTAAATAAATGAGACTCAAATATATAGTGGTGAATGGTATGCTCAAATTATCCATTACTTGCTCACAATTACATGTCCCCTAAGATAAAAAGAGAGAAAAGATGATCCCTTAGGCTCAAATCAGCTCATTATATGATAAATAAAGTACTCATATATTGTAAGAACTATGAAATCATCCACTTAAGGTGTGTTTCAAAATAATCAACTACAAACATCCTAGATAATCTACATCAAAATATAGGTAGTGGATATCCCTCAGTCAACACAACTCATTAAATATTGAGGATGAAATACTAATGGCCTATGAATTTCAAAGATGCAAATAACCATCTCAAAACCTACCATGAATGTTAGTTGTTCAAAAAAAGAGAAGTGAATATTGCCATGTCACTATAACTTGTCATTGGAGGACATACTTTTTATCAGTGTGGTCTTGACTTCATTAGGGTAATAAACCCAAATTATTTAGTAGGTCATAAGTTTATTCTAATAACTACTAACTATTGCACTAGATAGATAAAAGCTATGGCCATAAATAATTTTAGAGCACTGGATGTCCTCAAATTTTTGGAAAAAACATATTGAGTAGGTTTGGTACTCTAATATCTTTAGTCTTTGATAATGGTCCATATTTCCAATCTAATGTATTTATTAATTAGACTTATAATAACCAAATTACCATCAAGTTATCCTCAAACTATTACCTATATGGGAATGGAATAGTTTAATCTACCAACAAGAATTTGATGGATGACTTCAAGAATTCAACACAAGATAAACTAAGAGAATGACATCTACAACTGAAATATGCACTATGGGAAAAAAAAACAAGACACAATCAAGACCTCAAGGCTTCACCTTTTTTTCTAGTGTATAAACAACAACCAATGTTTCCCATTACTCTTAAAATCATAATGTATAAGGTTCATGTAAGAGCACATGGGGGAAGATGAAAGAATATAGTCTATACTACTTAACATAGTCTAGATGGAAGATGCAATAATTGAGGCACTGCATAGCTTCCATAAACACCAAGACATTTTAAAGAGGTAGATTGACAAGAGGTCCACAATCAAAACCTTCAAGATTTTAAACCTAGTGATTCTATGGGATAATTTACATAAGAATAAAAAATAACATGATAATTTCACTCTTTTTTGGAATGGACCATATCAAATATCTAACATACTAGGTAACAATACCTTTTGTTTGAAAGACATCCAAGGTAATGACCTCACTTTTCTAGTCAATGAGTAGTTTTTGACACATTATTTCATAGATACTACAATTGGAGATGCTTTTGAATGACTGTAAGTGGAGATGTAGATGTAGGAGTAGAATAGGTTTCCTACTTTATAGAGTATATTTTCTACTTTTTAGGTTAGTCTTTCCTAATTTTTAAAACTTATATTTCCTAATTTATGCATTTGTTTTGGGTAGATTAGTTTTTATGCTTTCTAGATTAGTTTTTCTAAAATTTTAGAATATACCAACTGATTTCCTATGGTAGATTTATAAAATACTTGCCAAAGATAAGGAGATGATATAAAAGGAAGCATAATTGGTATTCACCAAGATTTATTCTGATAGTGCTTGAGTTTTTGGGATTGAGGTATGTTTTATGACTAAATTAGGCTCTACTTGTAATGAGTGAGTTTGCTAGATATTTTGGGATATACTCTAATATACTTATAAATTTTATAAATACTTTCCATTTCTAAAGATAAACTACATTATTGCATGCTAAAACCTAGATGAGACATAATAAACATACAAATGGATGTGCACTGGTAAGGGCATATTAATTAAAATAATTTTTTTTCTTATACATACATCCATCCAATCATGATTCATTACCCTTCTTATATATGTGTTCAAAAAAACATCATGTAAACTTATATTATGTGGGTGATGAAAGTAATATCTACCAAGTTTATGAACACTTGGCTAGTAAAAGAAAAAGGCTTAGGGTGAAATTAGAGGTCTCTCTGTCAAGGCTATGGATGTTTAGTTGGTAGTAAAGTAGTTCTTAGGATTCAATTACTATTTGGTTAAAAAAATTTGAAGTCAAAATTAAATCTATATTGTTTATCTATAACTTTGTCAAAACTCTTATAAAAGGGAGTAAATAAATTTCACAAAATCACACCTAGAGATCCAAGGAATGTAAAGAGTTAGTATGTTGAATGGGGAAGTAGGAGTATTTTTTAGGGATTGTTTTACTTATTATTTTATTTTTAGATATAAAGTTTTGTTATGATTCATTACTAATATTATGGGTTCTAAAATTCTCGGGAGAATTTCCCACTAAGTCACCATTTGTTGTGCCCTAACACATACACCCCATTTTATTAATACAAATAGGGACCCAATATTATTTGAATATCCTTAATCAAGTTTTTGTATGCCTTAGATAACCATGACACTAGTTTTAATATACACAAGTCTAAGGTTGTTGTCAATAACTAAATTCAAAAAAAAAAATTGAATTATGAAAATCAAATCTTAGACATTGATGTGGATTTATTTAAAACTTTGGGTTTTCATAATTCTTCTTAAAAAATAATTCTATGATTTATGGACTAAAAAAACCTAATGTATCACTTCTTAATGTCTCTTTGATTTTTATGTGTTCATAATATTATTGACAAGGAGTTACAAATTATTCACATTCTAGTCGTACCTTTATTATCCAATATTAGGATAAGTGGAAAGATTACATTACCTAGAGCTCTTTAGCCTTCATAAAATATTCTAAGTTTTTAAAAAATTTGAAGCTCTGAGACCTTGATAAATGGCACTACCATGTTACTCAAAACTTACCATAGTTAGAAAAAACTTATGTGCTTTATTGATAGCTAGGTTACCACAAGACATCCACATGGTAGAACCACATTTAACTATGATAGAAATTCAAATAAAATTTTGAGTATTCAAAAATTTTAAGCCCTAAGATCACACTACATGGCATAACCATATTACTTAGAACCATGGAAGATAAAATTAAAGTTAATAGTCTAATGCTCCCGAGTCTTCAATTTTCTATAGTTTTAAGGGATTGACAAGTGGAAAAAATCCATGAACCTAAAACCTATAAGGTTAAAACAAAGTCTAATGACCTTGTCTCCTTCCATTATAATGGCCCCAAGGTTATGAGCTCCAAATATTTATTAGTTGGAACAATTTCATTAACCCAAAACTTTAAAGGAGAAATATCAAGTTAATATCTTAATGGTTTCATGGATTTTAATCTACAAGACTCCATAGTGCCAAGATCTCACTATGCATAAATCCAACCACCTAGAGCCTTCCTAAGGACATACATAGTTGAAATTTCAAACAGCCATGGCCTTGAGCCTTTGAGTTCATGCGAATCTAAGATAAATCTACATGTATCAATCATGTTAGCCCAATACCCCAAAACATATAAAGTAGGACCATAAATCTAAATATCTAAATAAGGGAGAAATAGACAAGAGTCATGATATAGGAGATACATGGCCAAAGTAAGAATAAATAAATTTTATAAAAAATCAAAAGTTGATAAATAAGTCATCAACGTGTATCTCAAAGTGACTGGATATATAAAATTGATGAAAATATGCCATTTGTCAAACAAAATAACCCACCAAAGTTGACTGGCACATTTAAAATTCAATGGGAATAAATCAAAATCCATTATTTGCATTTATGTTTCAAAAATTATGAACTAAAGGTGGATAATTTAATAATATATATGAAATCAAAGCAAAGGAAATTCACTTTTCCATTAATTTACTAGTTAAACATTGAAATTTTGAGATCCTTAGTGGCCAAAAGCTTTAGTTTTCTCAATGAATTTGTAAAGAGAGTTCAAAAATTTTACAAAGGAATTACATAATCCCATATTATTTAAATGGCTTATCCAAAACTATAATTCATCTAGGCCCCTTCTACCTACTCCATTTCTATAAACATCAAATACATATACATTATATTTGATAATGGTGCCATAAATTTCAAGTTTCCATACTACTCATCCCTCTAAAATGTATCAAAGTCTATAACACCATACTCATCATAAAATTAACTATCCTAAGAGGATAATAAATACATTGATGACCTAACTCCAATCAAAACCATGGGACTTTATTAAGTGGTACTGAAACTAGAAGTAATACCCTATATTGATTTACTTTTTGATTTATTATTCAATGTTACTTGTTCTAGAGATTGTTTTCACCTTAGGAAATGGAAAAATACAATTTCATATGTTTTTGGAAGGGCATTTGAGAGGTACCTCAGGATCCTAACACTTGAGGTTTCTTATAATCAAGTCTCATCTAATGAATGTCTCTAACACAACATTATGGATGTCAAATTGAAGTAGTGGCTAGTGAATGGTCAAAGGTTGAATCCCAAGGGAGGTATTTCTTCCAAAAATCTCATCAAATAAAAGCAAAATAGCCATGGAATTTCTAAATACATTTTATGGTTTTTCCAACATTACTTATATAAAGGTGGAATGGGTCTTAATGCTGGAAATGATTTTGACTTCTAATAAAATTATGGCCCTAGAAATGATTATTAGTGTTAGGTTGAAGGCACAAATGTTTAAACATGAACAAAGTCCAAATTATGGAAAATTTTACATGGTGTCATATCGAGTAGATGTATTCTTTGGGATAATCCAAAGGGCTCATGGATAACTATGGTAGCTATTTCCATAATATGTGAATAATAGAATCTGTGAGGTCTACTTTTTCTTATTTGTTTATAGATACAAGAATGAGATTACAAGGATTTGTGAAGATATTTATCCTTAATTTTACAAATCCATTAATGACACTTATATTCCTAGAATATCTAAGAATTTTAGATAAATCATAGGTAAAATGTGGGATTAATGGTACTACCTAGATTGTACCATAATCTAAATTGAAGAAATAAGGGCACCCCCTATATTTTTAACATGTCACATTCCAAAAAATATTGTATAAACATAGGTGTAACATCAATTATAAAAATCATATTTTAATAACTTGGCCTTAAATAGCATTCCTATTACTATAGGACCCCTCTAAGCATCAGAGAACTTTAATTTATGATGAGGGAACACTTCAATCAAGTGGGTAATATCATATCCCACCATAATTTAATGGTGGACCAATTTAGGTAATGGGACCCAAAAATAAAATTTATAAAATATATCAAAATCCTCAAGGAGAAGAAGGGGGTAATCATTACATATGGTCACAAAGAGTATGAACATGATGTTATTTTCATGAATGCATTAGGTGATTCTAAAGTTTAGATCCATATGAGGGATAATAAAATGACAATTATTGTTGCCTAAGCCATTTGGTATGATATTTACATTACCAAAAATTAGGAAAATGATATGGTGGAGTAGGCACAAATATCTTGGAGTCATCATTGGCCTCTAACATAGACTTAAGACCCAGTAGGATAAGACCATCCTCCGTTTCCTATAGGAGATGAAACCAAATTATTAGAAGGTAAGTCCAATAATCAAAGAGAGGAAAATCTCCAAATAAAAAGTGAATTCCTCAGAGGTCTCCCTAGTCCTCACCTACACTCTACCCTTTTATCTACCACCATCATGGGAATAGTCACTATCGTGGAAAGGACTACACCTTTTTTGGATAGACAAAAGAACACATTCTCTTTGGCACCTCTCCCTACACTTACAATAGTTACACAAGTATCCCAATTTTTTTGCAAGATTTCTCCTCATCTCTCCCATCTACTCTTATATATCTTCAAGCATATCAAGTAATTCCATATCCATATCAAGTAATTCCATATCCATCCATCACCACTAGTGAGGGGAATCTCCTTAAACACTACATATTAAACCAATCTCTCTCCATCCACTCTTCCCTCCACCCATGTCATTTCACTTTCCATTCCTTGACTACCACCTATATTGGTAGGCCCTATTATTGTGGTTACTTCACTCATTTTTCCATCTACCTCACCTACCATTCCCTCCATAATCACCTACTAAATTAATTTCAAAGTCCTCCTTGCCTCCTTCAAGTCTAACATCTAGAAAAAAACCATCATTAGGTCTTGTGATCTATAAAATTACCTTAATGATAATGAAACATAGGAAGAGGAACATGGGCATTTAATATCACTAGTTGACTATCATACATATGATGAGGAAGGAAAGGTAGAAGAAATGATGGGACCAAAATAAAGGTTAAGTGAAGAAGGATCCTAAGGTGAAATAAAAGAGGTTGAAATATTATAAAAGGCCAAATCTAAGATCTTATTAAGTTTATATGAACAATAAACTCATGTTGGGGCATTATACCAGTATATTCTCACTGAAAAGGAAAGGAAAAATATCAACAAGGTAGTTTATTCCCTTATTTATTATGTTATTATTGTAAATACTCAAACTATAGATTTGCCTCTGAACATTCCAGGGCCACCATTTTCTAGTTTAGGATATTCTTATATTCTTTCAACATCAACACAAATAAAGCTCCAAAGAAAAGAGTCTATTTTGATAATTTGGTTTTAATATCCATTTTTTATCCTAAAGGGATTCCAATTCCAAAAAAATATTCATCTCAATTAGAGCTACATTTTCCACAATCTAATCCTATATATCCATCCTTAATGATAATTGTGAAAACTCTAGATTTGACTAAGTATGTGGTTGAAGTCACTCTTTAGAGGGAAACATCGGCATGGTAAAGAATTAATTATCCACCCCTCTAATTCCCTATTCAAATAAGTGCTTCATTGACACATCTAGTAATAACTCCCCCTCCAATTATCACTCCACCCTCTACCTCTAAATAACCAAGTCAATCTGAAAGAAGAATGGGAACTTATTATTCCTTAATGGGTTAAAGAGATGCAAGGCTGAAAGGATGAGAAACATAATTTGGTCATCATAAAACTACCTATAGTCTCCAACCATTTTTATAAATAGAATGGAATAATCTAAAGGGTGAAGAAGAGGAAGGTGGTGAACATAAATATAAGGGAGTAAATAGATTTTGAACAAAGGGAAAACTTGTTTCCCTTGGCTAAAAGTGCCAAAAATAATCCAATTAACCCAACAGAATATTCAAAAGATTTCTTTAATGGATTCAAATGGGGAATTAATGAATAAAATGTATAAGATCAAGGAGGATTCACAACATAAATTATTGTAGAGATAAATTATCCATGCCCCTCAATAAATTTTAAATAGTTTATAGAGTACATCCACAAGGTTATACAACATTTTGAATAATATTCAAGCCTCTAAGGGTAAAAATTCAGCCTGAGAGGATAAATGTGCTTAAACTTTATCACCAACTAAAATAATTTGATAAAAGGATTAAATTTTTGGTTTAGTGTGCCAAAATTATTGTATTGAATCACCTAAACTTGATGTATAGCTAGGATGTTGTATGGACCCTAAGTTATGTAATTACAAAAATGGATGGTTCCATTAACTGGCATATGTAAATGAAGGTTTTGATAGGATATTTTTCAATCCATGAGAATAAGTCCTTAAAAATTATTAGAGATATGAGTGTCACTAATGTGATAACCTCTAATAGATAATTAGCAAACATGTCTAATTTTGAGACACTCCTTAAATTAGATGCAGATACCTTCAAGGAGGAGGTTGAGGGAACTATTTACAAGACTAATGATGAGATCCTATAGTTTATCAATTTTTCTAAGGATAGAGTGACAAAATTTGAATCCCTTGCAACTGAATTCAATATCTCAAAAGTAGAGAACACAAGGTTAATGGTAGAAGACATAAAAAATATTCATTCCTTGCCTACTCAATTTTGATATTATTAATAAAGAGTTTAAGATAACACATGCAATATTTGAAAAATTTAGATCCATAGAGGGAATGTCGAGGTCATCACCAAGCATGTAGTCATCTAAAAGTGTTACCACATCATCATAGGGTCCCTAATTTTCTAGATATGTAGTGATTAAAACTCCAAAAGGGTCAGTTTTGACTCCCTAGGGGCCTACATCATCTATTTCTATTTTTTCATTTATCACTCAACCATTTGATTCTTTAATTAGTGTTAAATTAGAATCCACCCTAAATATTTGTATCTATTTTCTTGTTAAAATTAAGTTAGAATTGATGGTTCCATGTGTGTGTGTGTGTGTGTGTGTGTGTGTGTGTGTGTGTGTGTGTGTGTGTGTGTGTGTGTGTGTGTGTGTGTGTGTGTATGTATTTGGTTGAGGGATCCAATTTGTGTAAGCATTTTTCTACATGCATGCTCTACATAATTTTGGACACATAGTTCTATTATTATATATGTAAATTTATACTTTTCTTAGAGGATGAGGTATTCCCTCTCCAAAAATATATATTTATATCCTCTCTCTCCCAAAGAGAGGATAATTTTGGATATTAAAATTAATAATAAATTCTACATATTGTTATGCAATTGGTCTTTATGTGCAAATCTTATTCTTGTGCAAATCTGATTCTTGTCCAAATTTGTGAATATTCCAAGAAGTCCACTCAAACTGGTATCTTATTCTTTTCATTGTGCATGAGTATACTCTTTAATATAGTTTTTTATATTGTGGTATTTCTAATTTGAATGTATTTTGTGTAATATTGATAATCTATTTTTGTATATGTGCAATTTCAATCTTACAATCACAATAATCTTTAATTATATATGCCAAATTTTACTATAGTATTTTTACCTTAGACTCCTAATTTTGTTTTATTTTTGGTATGTTTATAGTATCTTGTAGAAAACATTGGTTCTTAAGTGCTTGTTGAACTCTTAGCTCAAGAAATAGCTTAGAAAGGTTTCATCTTATTTAGTTCATAGAGCTTATTGTCTTCCCTACCTTTCCCTCTATTTTTTATTTTCTTTTGGTCATGCCCACCTTATGTTAAATCCATCATATATCCATCCATATTAATTAGATTTAGATTCATACCATATATAAACCATATGAGGTAAATAAATGATCCACTCATTATTATTCCACCAACCAAGTGTTTAAAAAACCCAATACCCTACTAACCAATGCCTTCGAGTGAATATATATTCACTAATACTAAAACATTAGAGTATACCTCATAATGTTACCTAGTGTGCATAAAACCCACATTAATAATGGCATGATATATTTACCTCTTAGTTTCAGATGAGTGACTTATAGGGCACATTCCTCATATCAAAAGGGTGGCATTGTAGTGGACTTGTCATAGAGATAAAAGCCTCCATAAATAAAAATTCATCAGAGTAAAGATTTAAAATATTTATAATGGTTTAAATATCATATGGTTTAGTTACATGACATATATTGGCACATTGGTAAAAATAATGGGGGTATATTTCATGCATATGCACTCATTTTACAAATACTTTAGAATATATTCATACACATTTTGGTTCATATGCATGAGAATATTTAAACAGTTAATAGGAAAATAATTTCTAGGTTTCCACATACACATACATTTGAGATACAATTTAATAAATTTAGAATATATATGCATAGAATTTTATATTAATTGGTATAGAATTAGGGGCATGATATTGGTTCATGAACATACATACACTTTCATATTAATGAATCATAATACTATTTCATGCACACACATAAAATCATAGTTTATAGTTGAATGACAAATGTTTGTTATTCCACTTCACATTTATCAAATATGAGGATATGATGGGGGCATGAATATTGTTCATTCTCTTTTGATCATGTATTTATTATACATTGAGAAAACTAGAGTGAATTATATAAAATAAATAAACTTGAATCTATAATCCATCTATTGTGGCAAATTCACATTTATAGCAAACCCATCATGTGGTTCCCTCTTTTTTTACCTACATAGTTATTTGGGTTAGTACATTGTATACTTTTTCCCACATTCATGAGGATTGGGCATGTTGTCTTCCTAACACAAGGGCCTATATAGTTACATAATTTTGGGGCATGGTCACCTCAACTTTGAATGTGCTTATTCAAGGAAGCATAAATTTATCCAATGCTTCAAAAATGAAGCATCATCTCGAATAATTTGCAAGGGAAACATGGTTTTCACCAACATAAAGGTGTATACTTTCTGTGATATTTAATTTTCAAAATTCAAAATTTAGATTTCAAACTTCAATTTACTAACATTGACTACACATTTTTATTTCATGTTTTCCTATTGAGTGGCCAACACAATTGGAGATCATAATAAATAAAAAGTGGGTTATACACACTCAATTACATCTTTTCCTTTAACTCTAACAATTATATTACTAGAGTAAAATGGGGGAATCTATAAATAATATAATCTAGTATAAAATAATTTATAATAAAAAGATTGACATAATTTACCATGCAAGACTTGAGCATAAAATCATGGTCATAATATACCATACTCTCACACCTAAATGCTACCTTATTTTCTTAACCTTTCTATTATAGCATTACACACCTATAGGAACATCACTAGCATGCCCAAAATTAGACTTGTAAATAATATGACCATCATATATCAAGGATTAAAGACAATGTAGGATATAAAAAGCTAGACATAAGGGGATAAGATGATGAAAATAATTTAGAATTGGTAAATGGAAATGATGCACAAGAGTATACATTCCATCCAAGGTC
This sequence comes from Torreya grandis, assembly GCA_037957365.1. Lineage (NCBI taxonomy): Eukaryota > Viridiplantae > Streptophyta > Pinopsida > Cupressales > Taxaceae > Torreya > Torreya grandis. The sequence continues at coordinate 3,327,759 of JARHVA010001412.1, forward strand.
ATGTACATCATTACTTATTTAGTAACTCTATCAAAGGATTTTGGGACATCCTTTCTCAAGAATTTGCCAATGCATTTAGGCATATTATCCTCTTCTTTTAGGAATTTATCCCTCTCTTCCTTGTAATCTCTGTTGAATTTGGTGAATTTGAATTCTTCAATTTTTAAACCTGTAACTTAGGCAATGAGACTTTCAATGATCTCAACATAGACATTTTTGATAGTAATCATAGGTTCTTCTCATCTATCTATAAATTTACGTGATAGATTTTTATTTTAACTTTATATGTTTTTGATAAAGTTTATTAGCCCACCATTTTTTAGTATCTCCTAAAACCTCTTTGTCCTTTTTGGGATTGTCAACTGACATGGGTTTAATTCTATTGAGATCTCCAACTATGGTGTAGAGAATGTGAATCTTGTGGAGAGTGTTGTTTCAGAATAAATGAGAGATATAGCAAAGAATGATAGTTCCTCTTTTCCTTTTCTTCATTTGATGGTGTTCAAAGTTTCCTAGGTCTCATTTATTAAGGATATAATAAATCCTTTATTGTGATTTTTATTAATCATTGAATTTTGTGGAGTGTTACAAAGTTCATAATCATTATTATTGAATACCAACTCTATCCTCTATGATAATTTCATTGTAATTATTTATAAAAGTGTCTTCCTTTTTCCAAATTTTGAAAGTGATCATTGTCACCCCTATGTTAGCAAATAAGTCAGTTAGGTGATTGCCTTCATGATATGTATGTTGGAATTTCACCTCTTGGAAGTCTTTGATGATGTCTAAGATTTATTATATGATATAATAAATGGTATATGTAGATTTTTTAAGCTTGTTGACATAATTTATTATGCTGAGGGAGTAACCCTTGACTAGTAGCTTATTAAGTCTTAGGTCTTTAGCCATTTAGATACCCCATAAGGTTTCATTATATTTAGCCTTGTGGCTATTTTGGTGGCACATTCTTCCTTAATATGAAGTTATCAAATAACCCTTGTCATCTCTTAGCACTCCTATATCAGATATTCCTAGGTTTCCTTTGGAATCCCATCAAAATTTAGTTTAGTACATCCTTGATTTTGGGAAATCCATTTAGTCTTGCTCATGCTTTCCATTTTAGGGTCAGTTTTAGTGGTGGAAAATGGAGATGGGAGCCAATTTTTAGTTATATTTTCCTCTTGCTTTGATAACTCTTGATCCTTGTCTTTTTTAAATATTTTAAAGTTTTAAATAATTGAATTGAAAATTTTCTCAACAACCCTATTGTAATTTTTGGGAGAGTCCCTAAAGATCTTGTTAATTGTTTGTTTCCACACTCCCCATATTAAGGGGGGAAGAGAAGATCCATATTTTATTGAGATGTTTATTTGAGATAGGTGGATCCCATGCAGCCCAAGATTCATTAGGAGAAGCAAGATGGACCCAATGATTTTCAAATTTTTGAAGGAGAAGACTCCATATCTTGTGAATAAAAGGACATTAGAGGAAGAGATAGGGTATATCTTCAAAGTCTAACTCACAGAGAGCATAATGGTTAACCAACGTAAGACCTCTTTTATCCAAATTATCAAGACTAAGGATATTATTTTGAATTCAAAGCCAAAGAAATATATTTACTTTTGAAATCAAGTCCTTGTCCCATATTTTGGATCATTAGAAGATATCTTGATTTGGAGGGATAATTTTTTAATATCCTGACTATAGTTCATATTCTCTACTATGAGTTGCAGTTTAGGATAGGGCATCCTATTTGAAGAGGTTGGGGATATGATCATTTTAAAGGAGAATGTTGAGATTTAAAATGATATTATCATGCTCATTAATAACATTGGTTATTTAGAGATGCTTCTAAGTTTTTTTGTTACCATGAAACTAGATATATTAAGCCACCATAGTGCTAAATTATTATTGTATTTGATCTTTGATTAGGTACCAAGGTTCAATATTAAATAGTGGATGGTCAAGTATCTAGGGGTACTCCCAAAACATTATATTAACTCTAATCCCTAAATTCCATCTGTATCCCTGTCTGATGATATCATTAACTTTGACCAATAGTTTTTAGATGGAGGAGCCTATACTAAAGGCATCTTCATTAAGTAAAGAGATAGTTGTTCTATGTTGCATATATTTTGATCTAAGGATAGATGTCTAGATATTAGATTATTTTATGACCCTCCAAACCATATTTTCAATGAGAGCCTTATTCATTAGATTGAGTCTTATAATTCCTAGCTTAGCTAATTTCTTAGGTAGAGTAACTCAATCCCATGCAACCAAAGGGAAGCATTGCATTGTTTTGGTGCCACTCCAAAGGAAGAATTTTTGAATTTGGTCAATAGTTTGACTAATAGTTGAAGGAATTTTGATAGGAATATAATGTAGACTAGGATAATTAATAGTACACTTTTTAGGAGCATGAGCTTTCTTACCTATGATAGTAAAACTCCCTTCCAACCAATTTTTTTTTCTTGAATCATTCAATCAGAGAATTCTATATATGGATAGATATATTTCTTGTGAAAAGAGGCATTCCCAAATAGGTTGAGACTATGGGTTTGGTAAAACAACACATGATTCTTGTTGTTGTTTTTTTGAGAAATGGAGTATTAATAAAGAAGAGAGTGTTTTTATCAAAGTTGATTTTTTGAATTGACACTTCCTCATATTCTTGAAGTATTTTCTTGAGTTATTTTGCTTATTTGATGGAGGTGATAGAAAGAAAAAAAATTATCTCTAGTTCTTAAGAATTTTGACAAGAATGGAGAACATATATGTGTATTGTAAATGAGGTTTCATATATGTTTGTGGAATCTATATTTCTCAAGAACCATATCCAAATAGTCCCAGTCAACCCTATCAAATGACTTGCTCATGTCAAGTTTAAAAATCATTCCATCTTCCTTATTTATTTCCATAGAATGCAAGGTTTTATGAACCACAAAAATTACATCCTATATTCATCATTCATGTACAAATCCACCTTGGTTGGGAGAGATGAGTTTGCTCATTAAAGGTTGAAGGTGAAGATCTAGGAGTTTTATGAAGATCTTGTAGACAAAGTTGTAAAGGCTTATGGGATGAAATTCCTTAAGAGCTGAAGTGCCAAAATTCTTAGGAACTAGAGATAAAAAAAAGTATTGTTATAATCCCTTAATATTTTTCCAACCAAGAAAAATTCATTAAAATATTTAGCTAGATCTATTTTGATAATTTCCTAGAAGTTTTGGAAGAAATCTATCCAAAATCCATCAGTGCCAGGGGCCTTGTCCTTATGGATAAGAAACACAACATCTTTAACATCCTATTTAGATATTGTTTTAATAATATTAACATAATTAGAGGCATTGATTAGGGATAGAATAAGCTAAAGAAACTTTCGATCTTTGATCTTATTCATATGGTTATTGGTTTCAAATAAATTCTTGAAGTATCTAATAATTTATTTTTTCATCTGAGTGAGATCTTGACAAACCAATCCCTATTCACAAGTGATTTTATTGATCTTGTTGTAGATTATATGTTTTAAGGTAGACATATGGATTAATTTTGTATTTTGGTCACCTAATTTAAGCCATATTTATCTATATTTGAGTCTCTAGAAATTTTACTCATGGGCCACAAGGTTATGATAGTTGATTAAAAGGATTTTTTATTTAGAGCAAAGTTCCTCATTCATTCTCATATTTTTCATTTATTGTTCATTATTGTTGAGGTCATTTTCAACTTTCCCCTTTTGGCAGAAGATATTACCAAAGACATTATGATTCCATATTTTGATGTTTCTTTTGACATTCTTTAGTTTTTGGGCTAGTTTATACATGGAAATGCCTTGGATGTTTATTCCCCACCATTATTCAATAATTTCCTTTATATCTAGGTGAGATAACCACATGTGTTCAAATTTCAAGGTAAATTTATCCTTTTTTGAGTTATTTTCCATAATTAGAGTAATTGGACGATGGTCTGATCGAGTATAAGAAATGGAAGAGAGGTTGAAATCTTGAGTCAATGGATAAATTAAATCTATGAGATCTTAGTCAAGTTAGACCTAAATCAAGCTATCTCCAAGCCATCTATTTGTCCAGGTATAAGATGAGCCTCTCAATTCCACATAGAAAAGATTTTTATTGTAAATTAAGTTAGATAGATCATCCATTATATTAGAATATATTGAGGATCCTCCTTTTTTCATAGGGGAAGAGGGGAGATTAAAATCTCCAATGATAATCCAATTGATTTGTTTTTAGGCTGATATAAATGAATTGAGATCATACCATAATTTTTTATGAGTTGAGGGAGTGCTTGGGGCATAAAATTTTGAGAAGATCCACATCTTGCCATAAGCACATTCAATGGATAAGATTGCAAGATGGTTTACATTTTTGAGGTTGGTTTCTCCTATTAAAAATCATTAATCCTAGAAATTTGCTATGCCACCTGATACTCCAGAGGAACTGATTGATGCAATCTTTTCCTCTTTCCACACTTTTTTCTTTATTTATTCTATACTATTTTCTTGCATTTTGGTTTCCTATATAGCAATAATTGTAGGGAGTTTATTTTTTTAAGGTCTTTGAACATTTGGTCTTTGTTGTTGTGATTCATTCCTCTTATATTCCAGCTAATTATTTTCATAGAAACTTCTTATGAGGGGTTTATGGATCCTTTCATGTATTATAGACTAAACACCATCTACAATACACTGGTTTGTTTTCTTATTTATGATTTCTAATTTTTTTGCCCTTCCCTATTTTTTGTAATTATGTATATTAGGATGGTTTTTGAATTTGTTTTCTAACTATGGTGATGTTGCTTATTTTTCCTTATACTTTCTAAGAGTTAAAGAGGAGACTACATTTTTTTATTCTTTATAAAGTTTCTATATCCATTTGGTTTTCCAAGATTCCTTTTTGGATGAGAGTTCCATTTTTTCTTACTAGTTATAGTGACCAATTTGGGGGATCTTCCCATTTTTTATTTTCTTCTTAAGAGAGTTTGAGCCATTGAAATTTATTACTAATAATGGTATGATGATAAAAATATAAAGTAGATATTGTGTGTTTAAAATTACTTACCTCAAACACCAGTGGGAATTCTTTGTTTATATATTCAACATTATTTTTTTCCTTTGTTTTGATGTTCTAAGCTGAGTTCTCAAGTTCTGATTTCTTTGTTTTATGATTCATAGCCTATTCTATGTTAGGATTTTCTTTCTATGATGTGACCAAAGTGTATGGATTTATGTGTTTGTTTTATATTATCTACCCTTTGATTTGATGGGAATATACCTTAGGAGTGTGCTACTTATTATTTAGGATCTAGGTAATATAGGGTTAAACTTCACCCATGGAGGATTGAGGATCTTTAGGTTCTCTTTCCCAATATTTCTTATCCTTTCTAAAGACAAATATGTTTCTCTTTTTATGAATGTTGGGAATTCCTTGGTTAGATTATCGAGTTTCATATAACCTTCACATTTTAGTTCTAAGTTTTGATAGTCTATCTTCTAGTTCCGTTCCCCACTATATGATTCCAAAGTGATATATTTTAGGAGATCTTGATCCATATAGGCATTTACATAGAATCTCACATGGACCATTCAAGTTTTAATTTTAGTAGCACAATCAAATGTTATTAAGTATCCCATTATATTATTTATTATAATGAAAACATATGCATCCCAAAACTCTATTGGGAGAGCTAGTATTCTAACCCATATAGGTATGAGATTTATTCTTTCTTGATCTAGGTCAAAACCAACTTTCCATGTTTTCAGAAACAATCTTGACTTACCCATGAACCAGGGTCCTCTAACAATAATATTTGTGTAGTATTCTTCATTATGTTATCATATGAAGAAACATTAATTTATGATTAAGGATATTTCAATCTTCCCTTTTGGTTTCCACCACTTAGAGGCGAAGAGTATGAATGTGTCTATATTTGAATGTGTTCCTAAAAACTTCCCTACCAGGGCATTTGAGAGTCTTGTAGAACATTTTGATTTGATTGAGTCAGGGATTGAGATTTTAAATATCTCACCTTCTTTTGATATATTTATATCTTTATTAAGTTGGATCTCATAACACTCCCTTACCTTTCCTTTCAGTTTTGTTGCCCAAGATAACTTTTCATTGAATTTTGGAATAAGATTCAGTTTAGCCTAAAGCTCTATTTCTAAAGCATTTTTTGATGGTACTTCTAGCTTTGCCTTTTTCCTCCATGTGCTAGCCCACTTTTACCCCTTTCTATCATAATATATCTCCATCTTCTACATCACCATCCCCATCTTGTTCAGTCAAATTTGAATGCTACTCTCCTACCTTGACTTTGCTCACCATCACCATCATCATCTAATTGATGTATACAATTTTTAATGTGTTATTTACTTCTTCTAGGTTGAGTTTTATTTTTAATTATTAACTTACCTAAAAATTTAGTTTCTTAAATAATTACTATTTCTTCCCTTTTGGCCTGAAATAGGCATTATGTCACCACTAATAATCCAAGAATAAGAATTATGTATATTAGTATCCCTATGATGAAATATAATTTTAGGAAGGGTATTTTTGAATTTATAAACATTTAGAGTATTGTGTAGCAATAATATTTATTTTTTCTATATAGGAGAATTCTTGATATTTCTAATTGACATTAATGAAAATTAACATTACACATAATTTCATAGTTCATAGTGTTGTGTTATTTACATTTTTAACTAATAAAAAACAAAACAATTATCATGCCTGCTAAAAAATAAAAAAATTCTAAGGTCATAACATAACAAAGTCAAATAAATAAATAAATATAGGATAGAACTATTTTAATTATACTTTGGAATTTTTTAAAATAGGTGATTTCAATACTCGTGATACTAAAGTCATGGCACTCCAAAATATCTAGTTTGTGATAGCATAGAAATTAAGAAGTGAAAATTATTTTTCATGTTCACTCGATGATCTTGTGCCTTATGTTATTATTTCCTAAAATAAATTAATTTCAACATTAAAAAATATAGTATGGGAAGGAAATGTGAGATCCATATCCATTTAGCATTTTATGTTGATCATTATATTATCCAAAAACTTTTCTACATCAATAACTTAATGCATAAACAATTAACATAAAAGTCAAAAGGAATAAATTCATGATCAAAGGAATTTGTATCTTTGTGCTCAATAAAAATTATAATTACATGAAAATTTTGTAAACCCCAAGGTAAATCATTTAAATCCATAAAAAATGTTCAATATCAAATTATATGAGCTTTCAATACACATAATGGTGGGTAGGCAAAATAACAATGATAAAAATAGCCATGAAAACATGTTGGCAAAAGATAGACATGCCAATACACATGTGAGTAGTAAAGGACACTATTAACATTCATAAAAATAATTTAGTTTATTAGTTATAAACCCTTATATAACCAATAATATTTATTTGAATAGATTTTATAGCTATAAAATATGTCTTAGTCATACAACTTTCATAAAATCAAATGATAGGAAAGGTTGGGACTTCTGGAGCATATTAATATGCCTCATTTTTGTAATGACTTTTAAAATAATTTGTTTTCTAATTTTGATGATAATTTTGTCCTGGTATAAGATTATGAACTTGGGAATTTTCTTAATGGAAATTTTAATAAGAATGTTTCTTCCAATTATGTGTTTAGACCTCATGGTCTGGTGGTTAAGGCTTTGCACTACACACTTTAGTTGGATGAGTAGCTGACTATGTTTCAATGACCCTTTATTAAACCAACACCATATTGATACATTCTAGGATTAAATGAAATATTATTCTCAATTTTGAATTTTTAAATGTAGGAATTATTAGAGGAAGTTTGTAGGAAGTTAATAATTTAGCAAAATTTTCCCATAAGATATCACTATGTAAAATAAAAATTTTGTAGCTTGCAATTTATGATTATAAATGTTTCAACAACAAAAATTTAAAAAATTAAATCAATTCATATATTAAAATAAGTATTTAATACCAACACAACCTTTTCATATATAATTTAAATATAATAATAACAATAAAATGTAAAAAAAAATAAACAACTTATAACATTTATAGTTTATACCACTAATTCACATTAAAAGATTCATTGTGTGTACCATAAAAAAATTTAGTTTATGAGGTTTTCTCAAATAAAAAAGGAAAAAATTTGAACTTGTTAAACCAATGTTTTGATGCTAGGTGAGAATGCATGAGTTCTAAAATATAAAGTCAGACAATATCATCCTTGGTGTTATGCAACCAAGTCTAAATTTAATCCCCCAAAACACACTAGTTTGTAAAAAAGATATGTAATCATTGGGACATAGATAATTTTATTTCATATTGTCATACTTATGAAGGCATAAAGTGGGATAATATCCATAAACAATTTTTAATAGTTGAAAAATCAATGCAACTTAAAAATAACATGACATAATTTATTAGGACTGATTTAGGTGACTGTTTTAATATGCTTTATCTTTTTATGAAATGGTATAACTATATAATAATATTATATGTATTAAAGAAGCATAATATGCATAAAACCACTTCAAGGGTCTTTATCATTGGGTATGATAATTAAAACAAGACACATCTCTAAACTAGTTCAGTCAAGTCTATGCATATTTAACACAATTTAAAATTCAAAGGCATTGTGTTTGAAAACCAAGCCAAATTATTTATTTAAAAAAAAAAAACTAAAAAAAATCTATAAACTAAAGCCATGATATTTTAACCTTAAACTTGTTCTAGTCATTTAAACCACTGACCTAGCTCGTAATTTATGCACCTTTCAAACTTAGACAACCATACCTCACTCTGGTATAATTTCATGTTGTTTCTTTTTATATGGTGTCTTAAACACACAAAGTAATTCCACCTCCTTAGTAATACATCTTGTTCAAACAATTATTCTAATATATTAAAAATGGTGTCCTCCTTTTTATAATCACCCCTATTTACCCAAAAATAATTGTATATGAATTAAAACTTCATCTACCATCATTAGTAGTTTTTACTAGAGATAATATATTTACTAGTGTGGCTCAATTGGTAAAAATTAAAGTCTTTCAAGTAGGTGAAAAAAAATTTAGACAATTTCAATTGGTTTCAAATTCCTTTGTCTCCCATGTGACATAGACTAAGTTTAATTATATAAAAATTCAACCAACTACATTGAAATGACTAGATAAACAATTTACGATAGCTAAATGATTTTTAAAAGGCTAAATTTTAATCCTTTCAATCCTTTATAGGATGCATGTTTCTTAAACATGAATTTTACTTAACCACTATATTATTAATTTATGGATTACAATAATATGTTTTACCAATGATTATTATAAAGCTTTTGACATAATTTTATAATTAATAACAAAGGAAATCTAACTTATAAATAAGTTCATAAAACTTATTGATTTAGTGTTGATAAATTATGTCATATCTATAGAAATGATTTCATGATTCACAAGACAAAATCTTATTGTAGGAAAAATGACTATCTATTTTGAATAAAAATTATATTTATGTTTGTACAATAGAACCCAATCAAAATAAATATCAACTGTGTGTGTGTGTGTGTGTGTGTGTGTGTGTGTGTGTTCACATGCATGTGTGTGTGAGGGATTTATAATTTTAAGTCCCCATATATAGATAGGCCTCATCCCCCATTTCTCATGGGTAATCAAATTGATTGAATTGGGTCATGTGTATGTGTATGAGAGAGAATGAATGAGTGAATATATATGTATGTATATATACATATATGTGTATATATATATACACACACAAATATGTTTGTGTGTGTGTATATGTATGTATGTATATATATATATAGACACACACACACACACACACACACACACACACACACACACACACACACACATACACACACACACACACACACACACACACACACACACACACACACACACATACACACACACACACACACACACACACACACACACACACACACACACACACACACACACACACACACACACACACATGTATGTGTGTGTGTGTGTGTGTGTGTGTGTATGTATGTGTGTGTGTGTGTGTTTGTGTGTGTGTGTGTGTGTGTGTATGTGTGTGTGTGTGTTTGTGTGTGTGTGTGTGTGTGTGTGTGTGTGTGTGTGTGTGTGTGTGTGTGTGTGTGTGTGTGTGTGTGTGTGTGTGTGTGTGTGTGTGTGTGTGTGTGTGTGTGTGTGTGTGTGTGTGTGTGTGTGTGTATATGTATATATATATATGTATGTGTGTATGTATGTATATGTATGTTTGTATATATATGTGTGTATATTATATATGTATATGTATATGTATGTATTATATATGTGTGTGTGTGTGTGTGTGTGTGTGTGTGTGTGTGTGTGTGTGTGTGTGTGTGTGTGTGTGTGTGTGTACATATATGTGCTTGTGTGCATGTATTTTGTATACCCACCTACACACACACGCATACATAAAAAGATTTATAAATTGTATCAAAACATATCCATAATGTAGATGAAAAATGAACCTAGAAATAGCAAGCTTATATTCATATTATTATATTTTTACAACATAGTAAAATAATATAATCCTCTTAACTCTAAAAACTAGATTAAAACTCACCTAGAATTATAATAATACATTTTTCAATTACGTAGAGTTTAAATTGGTCTAAATATCACAAGATATAGTTTTAAGATGGAAATGTAAATATCATTTCTGAATAATAATGGTGTTACATTGGTTTTATGGTGCTACTATATTTATTTATTTGTTTCCATCTAGAATTAGTCATGAATATAAATGCCATTGCTTATTTTATATACATACATGTCTTTATATATGTGTGTGTGTGTGTACATATATATGTGTATATGTGTGTGTATACATACATACATGTGTGTATGTGTGTGTGTGTGTACATACATAAATATACATATATATGTATGTGTGTATACATATATATAGACATATATGTATTTATATCAAAAAAGTGTATAACTTGCATCAGAGCATATCCACAAAGTAAATAAAAAATAAAATAAGAAATTTCAAGCATCAATTCATATTATTAAATTATTATAATATATTAAAATACTATAATCCTCTAGAATATGAAAAAATACATAAAATCTCACCTAGAATTATAATAATACACTTTTCAATTACGTAGAGTTCAAGTCAGTCCAAATATCACATGAGATCATTTTGGGATGGGAATGTAAATGTCATATCTAAATCATAATGGTATTTCATTGGATTTATGGTGTTGTTAGATTTCATTATTTGTTTCCATCTAGAATTAGGCATGAATATAAGTGCATTTGCTTATTTTATAGTAACAGGCATTTACCCATTGGTAGATGTCATTATAAAAACCATAGCATTGCATTATAATTTATGAAAAAATAATAAAAAAAGTAAAAAACTTAAACATAAGAGAGGTCACAAAATAAAACATAGTTTGAGACTGCCAATTTAACCCAAATAAGTCAGACCTAAATACATTACTTATGACAGGCAATGGGGCATCACACATAAAGCACAAGCATAAGGGAGTTGTAAAGTACATCAAACACAAAGGATAAACTAAGATTAAATAATGAAATAATTTAATCTGAGGGGTATTACACTCATTTTTTTTATTTTAGACTTTCTTAATATCATACAATAACATCTCCAGACATTTATTTCAATCCACCTATACATAAGTCAATATCGACAAGTTCGATCAATATCAGTAGTTGATACTGACTTGATTTGGTCAGTACCAACTCATTACTAGCAATGGATAATTTTTAAAATTAAATCTATCCTTAATTTTTTCCCATCAACATAGTATTTTTTTGAATTGAAAATTTACCCAATTGGACTCATATATATAAAAATCAATGTATCATTTGATAAGGGACTTGTAAATTATCTAGTACATAACTATACACTATTTCACATTGAGAAAATATTCTCTATTCTTCCTAAATTATAAATCTATAACAAGGAGAAGTCACAAGAAAATTATGAATCATACCAAATCCAAGTCAAATCAAGCATTACAATTATCAAATCTAATTCATTAGTTAGATACGTATAGGGAGGATCATAATTATATAACCACACTATGTGGGAAAACTACATGTGGCTTGGTTTCCCTCCTCAAAGTATTGGTATATAGGAAATGGTTAATCATCAAACAATGTGATTAGAGTTAGCTCATCCCATTAAATTTTCCAATTTTTGATATATTTATTTCCCTCATATGCACATATAAGGTTTCAAGGTGAAATAGGATGATTTCCTAAGTTTTACACACCATCAAGGTTTGGTATCACACATACAAAGATTTCAAATACAAATGAAGGTAAATAGTATGGTCTTATTCCCTCATTTCTACATAGGTTAGTATTGATAGTGAATACTAAACCAGATCAATGAAACCTACCCTATGCAAATAGAAACATAGTTCCTAAACTGAACAAATCATAGGCCTATTATAGCTTATTTTCCATTGTCATAATACATTCATAGCTAGATAATCAACCAAAAAATATTTGTACTCATCCATTTTTTGTAATTTATATATCTTATGCCACTTTTAAAACCATTGTAATCAATTTCAATATATTACATTTAGATGTGTGTTTGAATGCCATATTTATCAATCTAAATTATTCTACTTTTTTTTATCATATTAGGGTTTTAAAACCAAATGAGGATAAAATAATATAGAATCTACCCATTTTTTGAAGTAATTAGTATCTATAATAATAAATTTATAAACCTTTGATGATTTTAGATCTATATTACCAATTAAATTGAATCTCCAAAGGGATAATGACTATGGTGAGATAATAGGTTGTAACTCTTGTGGTGGTGCATGATTTAAATTACCATTCTTATGACATTGTGGGAATATTTTAGCATGCTCTTGAAATTCATGTTCCATTGTAGGCTAATAACAACCTTATTTAAAAAAATTGTAAGATATTATTTTTCCATTGAAATGAACTCCACATTAAATAGCATGTACCTACAATAATACAATATTAGCTACATCACAGGTAAGGTAATGAAGTAACTATCCTTGTAATGATATTTTGAATAAATACCTTCTAGCTATAATATGACATATTGATTTACATTTTATTTTATTTTATCATTATGTGTATCATTTTATAGGAGATAAGTTTTGTATATATTTATATATATATATATATATATATATATATATATATATATATATATATATATATATATATATATCACTATGCCATTATGAATTTATTATGATGAAATTAACTTTAAGGACTTATAGATCCTCTACTTATGATATAGAGCATTATGAATTTTATATCTCTCAAATAGTAAAAATTTCATGATAATTATTGATATTTATGGGAATCATAGAATCTTCACTAGCCATTTCATCAACATGTTGATTATTTTTTGAGGTATACTTTCTATTGTACAAGGATCAAAGTGTGTTTATAATCATTATACCATTTATTTATATGGGATTAACTTTTATTATTTCATTTATTGAATTTATAAAACTTTATTAACCACCATTTGATAATCCCTATATACTCATAGTGATTTTATCTGTAATGTGTATGATGTACATAATCCAATCATCAATGCCTTATATTCTACTATGTTATCTGTAAATGAAAATCCTAGATCATATGTAAATGGCATAGGTTGATCCTTAGGAGTGATGGAGACAATGATAATTTTGGTTCTTGTAGTAAATTAGATCCATAGAATTACATGGTCAAAATATCATCATCAATGTGTTATGAACTAAATTCATCAAAAAAATAATCATTGATTAGTAGTGTGTTTATTAATGGAGTTGTAGATAATTTATCTTTAATAACTTGTCCTTTATGTATTTTTAAAATATGAATTTTATATTAAATTCCATGAGAATAATTACCCATTTATCTATTCATATTGATAAATGTGACTTTGAAATGATAAATTTGAAAAAAACCACCTTTATGATGACCCAAGTCTCATTTATAAGCTTATAGTTTCACAAATTTTATTTAAAAAAAGAGGTATAGGAATAAATTTTCCATAGTATTTTAATTTCTCTCATAGTCAACAAGTGTATGACTAATATGATAAATTACACACTCTCTATGATCATCATTTTATTGTGCCAATTAATCTCATAAGGCATGATTTGTGTCAAACATGTATAATAGTAAATGTTTTTCTAGCATTAGGGATGAGAATGGGTCGATTAAGTAGATGTTCTTTAATTATATCAAAAATTTATAAATATTGGATATACAATTTTAATTTTTTGTATGTATTTATTAGTCAAGAAAAGGGTTGTCTTATTAACTAATTGAGCCACAAAATATATTATTTCTTGGATTTTTCCATATAATGATCGTAGTTATTTGTATTTTTGGTGGAGGCATGTCCAAAATAGATATGATTGTTTTGGGATATATTTAAATTCCCTATTGAGATAAGATGTATCCTATTAATTTTCTTGAAGATACCCTAATATAGATTTGTTTTGATTCAAGTGTACATTGTGTTTCCTTAAAAATTCAAAACATTATGCAAATCCATAGCATGATCATGTTGTTATATTTATTTGGAAATTAGATCATCCAAAAAGTATTCCATTAATTTGTGTCTATATCCATGAAAAATATGGGGCATGGATTGCTAGTAAGTATTCTTGTCATTTTTTAATTTGAATATCATGAGTACATAACAAAATGTTCACCATGGTGAACTAAAAGAAGTATTTTCTTGATCTATTGGATTACTCATAAACTAGTTGTATTCTATGAAACCATCCATGAATGATAACATCTCATAACTATATAAATATCATAATAATTATCATAAATAGTTTATGTAATGAAAACATACACATTAAAATCACTCTCCTATAGATCGTTGATCAATCAATTTCCAAACTAGAAGGGGTTATAGAAGACCTCTTAGTTATGGTAGAGTCTAGGGAATATCTTATACACTTTTTTATACTCTATAAAAATAATAATAAATTATTTTATCCAATAATCCTATGAAGTCCATGGTTAGACATAGTTACAACTCTAATATATTATAGGTCTAGAGATATGACAATCTCAAATCGATTGAAAACAAATAAAATATCTTTATATCCACCTACAAAATCATCTCTAGAGTCACGAAATCACTTATGGGTAGATGAACTTGAGAAAAATTTCAATAGTCTCTATTTTATATAAATTTTGGTAGTTAAAAATTATACAGACAAGTTATAAGAATAATTAATAGATTATATTGAGGTAGATAGTCTGGATCTAGAGATCACTAGTCTGGCTCCAAAGATCACTAGTCTGGCTCCAAATATCACTAGTCCAGCTTCAAATATCACCAAGACCATGTTATATATTTTTAAACCATCTATATAGGTAATTTAAAACATTTATAATATACTTAGGGTGAAATTTTTTATCACACATCTCTACAATAGAGTAATTTTAATTGGGCATAGAATAGTCAGGGATGCTTCCTTTCAACTTTTAGTTTCCCATTAACAAGATTAATTTTAGGAGAGTCTTCTTCAAATAAATAACCAAATTATACATGTTTCAACCTCATCCTTTCCCCTATAAATCTTTTATGATTTAATTTATTCAAGTAAATTAAATCTAACTAGGGACAAAACAAATTATAGCCTAACTAGGAAAAATATTGAACATAAACAGTTGGTTAACTAATGAGCAAGAGACCAAGGTATTTGGCATCTTGAAAATTCATAGAATATATTTTTCATGTGAATATATTGATATGAAATTACTCCATCCAAGTTTATGTAAACCTCACATCTATACTTAAAACATCAAACTAGTTATACAACCTTATATAAGTATAACTCTAACATTAAGAGACATGGTCAAAACTAAAATTAAAAAAATATTATAGGTAGGATTCATATATCCAATATTAGATAGTTAATAGGTTTCACCTCTATTAATAGTACCTAAAAAAATGGAAAATGGATAATATGTATAGATTACGTGGAACTTAACAAAACAACCATGAAATACTATTTTCCCTACCCTTCATTAACCAAGTCTTAGACAATCTAGCTAGGAAAAAATACTTTTCCTTCTTAGATGGATTTAGTGGTACAAATAAATAAGAGTATCTCTTGAATAATAGGATAAAAATAATTTCACATGTCTTTAGGGGTGTTTGCATACAAAATTTATCCCTTTGGGATGGACAATGCACTAGTTAGTTTTTAGAGAGCAATCCCTGTTATATTTGTTTATCTTAATAATGATTGTGTTGAAGTATACATGGATTATTTTATATTTAATGGAAATTCATTTGAATAATCTTTAAAAAACTTGTAAAAGGTATTAAATAAGTGTGAAAAACATCAATTATTCATAATCCATGAAAAAATTCTAATGATGGTAGATCAGAGAATTGTTTTAAGTCATCGTATCTTAGCCAAGGGAATACATGTTGACCCTAAAAATATTGAATTAATTTCATAGTTTCCTACACATAAAAACCAAACTAATATAAATATTTTATTAGGTCATGTGGGATATTATAGGTGATTTATTGATTTTTTTAGTAAAATTGTTGCACATGTTTTTTCTTTACTCACCAAAGATAGTGAATTTGTATGGACTGATAAATTCCAATAAGATTTTGAAATAATAAAGGATAAGTTAATTTTTTATTTATCCTTGAGATGACCTAGTTGGTATCAACCCTTTAACATACACATTGATGCCTCTAACAATGCTATGGAGGAATTTATTAGTTACAAATATAAAAGTAATATGTATGACATCTATTACATTATTAAAAACTTAGCTTTTATTAAGATAAACTATACAACCACTAAAAAGGAGTTATTTATTGTCATTTATGATATGAAAAAATTTCATCCCTACATCACTAGATACAAAATATTAGTCTATATAAATCATTCAACCTTAAAATATTTGATGAAAAAAACCATTAGTAATAGGTAAGATCATTATATGGTTACTACTATTATAGGAATTTGATATAATAATCATTGATAAGCTAGGTAAAGTTAATGCATTTTTTGATTTTATATCAATATTTAATGTTTTAGGATAATATGAGCCAATGGAGGATAATTTTATAAATCAATCATTTTTCACAATTTCAACACACTCACCTTGGTTTGTTGATATGGCTAATTATCTAGCTACATGGTATTTCCCTTGTGATTCCATTCATAAACAAAGGAAACATTTAATCATAAATAATCATAAGCATAAATGGTTTAATGGAGTATTGTTCAAATTTGGAGCTACTTTGGTGTTTCACATGTGTGATTGTGAAGATGATATCTTTGACATCTTGAGACCTTGCCATGATGAGCTAGGAGTAAGTAATTATTCATCCAAAAGTACTACTCATTAATCATATGAACTAGATAATATTGGCCTTCACTTCATAGGAATGTGAAGATTTATATTTGGCAATGTGATCCTTGTAAAATTATGGGGAAACGTACATTGTCCAGTGATATTCCCCTCCATCCTTAAGTGGTTTTTAGGACCCTTTAAGAAATGGGGGTTATATTTCATTAGTTCTATTTATCCAATGTATCAAGGAAAGGATTACATCTTAGTATGTATTGTTTATATCACCAAATGGGTAAAATTTAAATATTTACCATTTTCCCATGACTAAAAGTTTGTTTATTTCTAGTACAACAAGATTATTCAATGATTTAGAGCACCAAAAGTAATAGTTTCATATCAAGGACCATAATTTGCATCTAATATGATCAATAATTTAAAATAGAACTATCATATTAGCCATATAAATTCATCACCTTAACACCCTGAATCCAATTTTTAAGTTGAAGTCACCAACATAGAATTAGATAACATCTTCACAAATACAATAGACATCAGCAAACAACATTAGGAAAACAAGTTACCTAAAGAATTTTGGGCTTACAACATAACATGGAAGTCCACCACATGTTTTTATCAATATGAAATTGTATATGAAAATAATACATTACTTATAATTGAGTTTAAATTATATATATATTAAGGATAATAATGGAAGTAGTCATAGACATGGCATAAGCACAATAGGAAATGATTCTCTAATTGAATGAATTAGATAAGATGAAACTTGAATAATTCACAACATATGGATCTTATTAAATATTATAGGAAGGCATGGAATGCACATAAAATAAAGGAAATTGAATTCAAATAATGATATTTGGCCTTATTTCTTAATTTAAAATACCAACATTCCAAAGGTAAACTTTGCATTAGATGGTTAGGTCATTATCATGTTGAAAACAAAATGACTGAAAGTGGGGGTGAATCAGTCTTTAAAATCATACACATCTTATCAATAATAAGCATCAAAACATAAGAGCATGAAACATATAAACAGAACATATAAGTGGGAAACCCTCTAAGGGAAGAAAACCCACTGATGAAGCAAATGGACTATAGTCTTATAAGATAAACATAAATATTAAGTTGATAAACCACTCAAATTGGATCACCAAACCCAATCCTTCAAGCACCAACTTAGCATATTCTTTAGTTGAGCACCAACCCCTAATTTTTCAATCACCCACTTGGCTTTAGTAAGCACCAACTTGTAAGGAGGAACCAACCCCATAGATAACTTAGCACCAACTAAACCACCTGATTATTTTATAAAATTTAGAAATATGTATTTATTATATAATATATGATAATATACTCCTTTATCTCTTCACTCACTTCAGTGCCTCTCAAACTGATTTTCAAACATCTTCGGTCAACTAACCCTCTTCATGGCTTGATTAGGTGTTTTGACCTTTATCCTCAAATGTAAAACCTCCATTAGATATTAATAAAACTTTAATAATGGTCTTCATGACCTCCTTATGCTCAAAAATTATCTATATCATTCACTTATCTTATTTTACTCTCACTCTCTAAGCACATTCTCTGCTTTTTTCTCTAAGTATACCAAAAATAGGCTTAACTACCTTGATTTTATATAAGTCATTTGATCATATATTTTTACATCAATTACATATTAAAATAAATTATTTAGGCCATGAATATGTATTTTAATATTAAAAAAAAATATGTTTTATTAATTAATAAATCACTACAATACATTGAACATACATCAATTATCCCTTCTCTTTTAAACTTATGGAGACCTACTTGGCCTTCTTAACAATATGTTACCCTTTGATATTTTTTGAATCTTATCCAAACACCTCACATAGAAATAAAAATTAATAATCCACTCAAATATCACTTATACAACTTAAATTTATGTCTATAACACCTTTTAGGTCTAATCACCACTTGAACCCTTGCTCAAATTACTGCATACAAAAGGCGTGTTCATATACAAAAACATTGTCTTAAAAAGATGAGGTATATAATCAATTTTAAAAATTAAACATGCAAAAAAATTATATATTGATGAGCCTCATGACCTAAATTTTATCAAAATCTTCATCTAATGCTTTAACTTAGGGTAAACATGCTCAAACACTCCTATGCAAGATGTTCATTCAGAACTACCAACTAGATCCAAAACATAGTCAATGAATCATGAACATTTGACACATGATTGAATATATTAAATGGATTGAAATTAATTTATAATATATTATAACATACTTTTAAAAATATCAATCAATCAAATCATGATATCTAGTGAAAACTAATGGTCTTATAGACCAATCTACTAAACTTCTCTTTCATAGACTCTACTCAGCCAGACAAGCCATTTTTTATTCAATAAACCAAAATCTTACAAAAAATTACAAGATTATTTAAATCATGGATAGAGAATTAAATACACAAAAACATCACCATGCATTTCAATGCATCACTCTCACATGAAAACACATTAGGAAACATCTTCTCACATCTATCTGATTTTTTGACTATCTACACCACTAGGTCTATTAGCAACTAAAAAACTTGGATTAATAAATTTAAATACTTTAGATATGAAACCTATAAAAAATAATATATTAACACTAAATAAAATTATCACACTTTTATCTTCATCCACTTAGCAACTTTGACTCAGTCAACTCTATCTTCTACAACAAATTTCCAAAAGATAAGCACTCTTTTATAGGGTCTTCTCACTAACCTGAGAAACCAATCACACTTGGATATTACATTGAGAGTTTAATTCAACCTATAATCATTTTTATTATAATATCAAACCACTATGGTCTCTTTATAACAATATCTTCAACATTAGGTCACAATTAGGGTTTTATGAGGGTTTAGACCAACTTTTAGACTTAATAATCTTTCATAAAACTTAGCTCCTCTTTCAAGAAACCAATTCTTGTAAATTTGATATATAACCATTCCTCATCTACCATGAACATCTTAGGATATCATGAAAAAATTTCACATGCCAATGAACATTGATAAAACCTTCTTGGGTAGACATCTCTTCATTTTGTGCACTCAAGAAACCTTGAAACACTTTTTAATAATTTTTATTACAAACCAAGACCTAAAACTTGATGAATATATTTAAAAAAACTTTATTAACCTTTTTTAGTGTTCATCTTCTCATCCGTGTCCTGGAAACTGATCATGTTACTTCATATGGCCACCATCTCTATTATTGCTTTCTAGGCCTTGACCTACATGTCTTATTATGCCTTAAATCTGACCTTCTGGCCACTCTTTATACTTCACCTTAGAAATTTCCTATGGTTCACTATCTCTTATGTAATCTCAAGAAACCTCATACATTAAATATTCTTTGGATCTTTGATAGAACTTCTTCAGAGCTTGACTGTAGCATCTTTGAAGTTGTGTACACATATTTTTGGATACCTTTTAATTATTTACAAGGTATTAAAAACCTCATGTATAAATTTAAAAAATATATCTTATAATCATATATTTTCAGTTATTCTTTGGAGAATTCTCTTTGAGCCATTCTCATATTCATAGCTCCTTCAGAGCATCTTCAGAGCTGCTTACACAAAACTTTAGATCATACTACTTCTTCTTTGGAACTCACTCATTTCATCTTTCCACTTGTAAATACTATCTCATAATGTATATATAAATCATTAAAATGTTGTTTAAATTTTATATACTAACCTACACTCACTCATGTTACTTATTAATGATTTCACTCAGGCTAACTTCAAAACAATCTTCAAATAGTAATTTCACATTACTGCTCTTCATACATCAACAACACTCATTATGTTGAAAATTAAAAATCATCATGCATACCTCAAGGCTTACTCATCTAAACATTTGTACCAGAACCTTTGACATAAAATGATATTAAATTGACATCAATGAAATACCCATGCATCTTCATTAAAAACTTTGACATCAATGACAACCTTAAATATTAAAGATCAACACTCAAAGACAATGCTCAACAATATATCCCTTAATCAATGACAATGTTCAACATATCAAATTGAGAATATATTTAATAATAGACAGGTTAAGTTGTTGTGAATTGATATCAATAGGAATATTCTTTTGTCAACTGCACATAGATTGAGGTTATATCATCAACCTCCTATCAAAGAATAATTTTACAATTAGATTTGATCTCATATAGAATTCTATTATATGAAATAACCATGTTATTCCATCATAACCAAGGGATGAGATTTAATTAAAATAAATTAAGGTTGAAATATATTAAATGATTATCCTCTTCCCATAAAAATATTTAAAAAAATGATGAGTGTCATCAATCCTCTTCATTTAATTAGTTTTATTTATTTAAGTCATATCTATCTAGGTTTGGTGTCCAAAGTTTATATGTAATAGGGCATAAAATACATTCATGTGATAGTTATTTTCTTAAAAAAACACTTGCATGAATTAAAACACACTACATAAATTTAAATTTCATAAATCAAACATGCTTTGTAGAATGGAAAACACGCTTATAGAATTTAAATTGTATGAATTGAAACACATGTTTCATGAAAGAAAACTAATCAGTTGTTGGTCTATATATTAGATTAGTTTGTAGTTTATATGACATTATAGGAATGAAATAAATATTCATAAATAAAAACAAAACATAAATAAATATAATTTATAAATATTATAATTTTTGCCCTTCTTCCTTGGGTTGAGTGGGCCCTTGCCCCACCTTTGGAATAGGACTAGATACAATAAAATGTATAAATTCCCAAACTCTTTCTTCAATCCAAATTATCAATCTAGTATAATTGAGTCATCTAAGGACAAGGAGTTGAATTTATACGTAAATGAAAGGATGGTGGAATAATTGGAATGAGTGAAAGTGTATAGATAAGATTTGAGCCACCTCACATCCTACCACATACCTCAATAACTGTTTATATTCCCTAAACATACAATCATGATAACTAACTCTATCTCTAAGATATTTCACAAAATTGATGATAAATTAGTATATTTTTAACAACTATTCATTTCTCTATTTTGTAAAAACTCTTTACATTCAAACCTTGATAATTTTTATATAAATTTATTACCAAATGTTTATCCAAATCTATTAAAATATTTCTAAGTTTTAAAAATGGGATAGAAGAATAAATCTAAGTATGAGTTACCATATATTCCTTTTTAGGATGAATCACTAGAAAAATCTTTTGAAGAGGTAGGTTGGTTAGAGTTCCTTAAAAAAATTCATGGCTATTATGAAAATTTGGTTGAGGATTTCATCACCAATTTATAAGGTGAACATTATAAATTTAGGGGTATCAAGACACTAGTGAACATCTCCATCAATAATCAATTGTTTGGTATTTTTAAATTAGGAATGCATATAACTAGTAAGTCTTAATTCAAGGATTTGATTCAAAATTTTCATGAAAATGAGAGTTAATGCCTAAATTATTTATTATCCCATAAGGGATAACCAAAGGGATGAATAGAGAGAAAGAGACTTTTAGAACCTTGGAAGACCTTATCCTCCTAGGTAATCAATTTTTTTCACTTGTGATGAACATTATGGATCATTAGGAGGAGAAGCAATGAAAATTTTAAATCATCTCAGACATGAGAGAGAGAAACCTAAATGGAGAATAAATTTTACAAACTCACTTTATGGTGATATTTAATTTATGGCATAAAAATATGTTCAAGATATTACATCAATTAGACATCATGAATTTAATTAGTTGATATGCCAACATCACTTCTTGAATAAGGTAGACAAGGGGAAAAAATAAACACATTTTTGGAAGTAATTTTGAGGGAAAAATCCAATATTAAGAAGAGTCCCTTATATTATTGTCTTACACCTAGGTATGCCCTTAAGGAATAAGTTACATTTGAAGAACCATATTTAGAACTAGTGAAGAGGATAAATTTGAAAAAAATAGAGACCTCTATAATTACCCCAAAGGAAGTTTCAAAACCTACTAAAATAACCCCACCTATAATGGATATTTAGGATGATATATAAGAGAATCGAGATATATCTCATCCTAAAGTCTCGATAAGAAGTACAAGAAGAAGAAAGAATATAATTAAGGAGTATCCACCATAAAATTTGCCACAAAGATGAAGGAAAATTATCCTTTTTAAAGAGGATAACCTTGATAAGAGATAATATTTTTTAAATATCCTTTGAAGTATCAGCCAGTAGCAACTTGTTGTTGGCCCAGGGGCAATGGAAAAATAATAGTGAAATTACATTGTGAATAAAGTATGTACAAAACTATGATATTGTTTTATTTCAAGTTGATTTATGAGGAGGGTAAAAGATTTATAAGCTTCTATAAGGAGATGTAATCAATTCTCATTAACCAACCAAGATAATAAAAAAACCTATTTAAATAATTTACTAAAAAACATTATTAACCTACTAACATAACAAAATAAATAATAAAAATTACTTTGGATCTACAACCTAACAAACGCCCCCTTGATGCAAAGGCATATAGAAGATGAAATAACTAGATAAATGACTTTGAATTAATTTAATAAACTCTAAAACAACTCTAAATAGTGTAATGTACATCTTAGTATCAACCAAAATTTATGTCACTACATATAGAAGCCCAACCTATGAGTTGTGGTATAGAAATATGATGAACATGATCAAGGTCTTCTCATCCCTTGTGATCATTGTACCAAACTATAGTAAAAAATAATCAAATCCTATTAAAATACATCAATCCACATAAGGATCCACCCAAAATCCCATCAAAGAGATAAAACTATACTCTATATGGCACATCTTCTTGATTCCAAACAAATGTTGGTGACCTTTGCTCAACACTATTAGTGTTAGCAATCCCTATCAACTCATACTATCAATGAGGACTGATAAAATACCTAACAATTCAATATATTTTCCCTTATTATTTGAGAGTTGAGAATTTATGAAATGATAGAAATAAAATCAATCTAACACTATCTACTCCATGTCATGAATGTCAGGTATAGGAAGCCAAAAATGAAACTAAAATAAATAACATAATCCAATATTATCATTCAAGCATTGAACCCAAACTCTAAGAAAATAATTAACTAGAGAAGGGTAATTGTCCTCTAGCCTCTAATATATCCTCCAACCTATAGTGTGACATTTACACTTAGTCAATCACAAGTATCCTAAGGGACCTATAAAGGATAATGTATTCATTGATAGCACAAGCATGAGGTGTCATGAAAATTGTCATTTTGAAGGTGTTAGTTTCCACTAATAATGCACCTTTATACATTGTTGAATATTTTTATCAAAAAAATAAAATATGTAAGTTTCAAATAATAAAATATACCATTTTATTGCGTTTGGAATGTCTAAAAACCTATAGTTTGATTGGTCACATGACCACCTTTGCATAAACAAGTGTTTGATCACAAAAGTTATAATGAGTGTCACAAGTGTTTATATGACTTACACCCTCATGTATCCTATTCTCTTTAAAAATAATTTTAAGAATATAATATTCTCTTATAACCCCTCTAAAACTTTTGATAAAAAATACATACCAATGTGTTTTGAACCTTATATCTCCATTTGTACAAAGAACTAATAGAGTAAATATAGCCAGCATGCTTTTTGAATAACTTAAGTGTAAAGATGGTAATAAATCCTAGATAGCCTTATTTTTCAAGTGAAATATTATAAAAATATATGGTAAAATTTGTACCAAAAATTTTACTATGTTGTATAAAATTTTCTCAAATTTTACTTTGCCTTTTTTAATTCTCAGTAGCACCTTTGTTTGGTAGATCCCATGATGACTTTTAGGGATTTAAAAACTTTAATACATAATTCTAGCATGCTTCAAGATATAAAAATATGTTGGTTAATGCTTCCATATCTCTTCCCTATTGATGAAAAAGGTAGCAACATTAGTAGATATTAGTGCTCACACAAGAAATTAGTGTAATCACTATTCACAATTTGATTTGTTTTATCATTTTGATCTACTTCATCATTTTCATTGATCCAGTATAGGAGGAAGTGTGAACTAATTTGTGCCAAATGGATTGAGGCACCACCTAAGAAATTTTATCCAAATTTAATTCTAGACTCAAGACACAAGAGGATAAATCATCATTTGCAATAATCTTAAAGAAAACTTATCGCACGCATAAAATAAAATGGTGCAAACTTTGTTGTATTACAAGATATATGAAGCTTCAAATTTTATTTTGATATGGCTAATCACTACCATTTGGCACCATTATGATATGGTTATGGTATTCTCATGGCATGGTCAGGGTTAATCATTAAGCTTTCAATTTTTTTATTTCAATTACAGGTTGTGAATGATAAAAAACAAAACTCAACCATATAAAAAATATTTACTAGCCAAAGGTTCTATTCTACCATCTAAAATACTTAGATACCATTATGACTTATAGGGGTTTATATCCTTCCCTTGAATATCAAATCATTATATAGGTGGCAAATGATTTGTTTGGAATTCGTCACTAATTTATACACTCAAAATCATTACCAACCATACTTTGGGTGTAGCGCTTTAAGGAGAGAAAAAATAATCAATGTTGAATCCTCCAACTTGAATTACCAAGATATGATACCATTGTTTGCTTAGGGGAAATGGAGAAATAATACTAAAATTACCTTGTGAATAAATTATTTTTAAAAATATGATATTTTTTTATTTCAAGTTGATGATTTACAAGGAGGTTAAAAGCTTTATAAGCTTTTATGAGTGGCTACAAGATGTAACCAATTCCCATGAACCAACCAAGACAATAAGAATCATATTTAAATAATTTACTAATAAAAAATTATTAAACTTATACCATAAATAAATAAAACTACTTTGGATCATATAACCTAACACTTTTTGAATTTCCAGAGGAGTTGGAGGAGACTGTAGAAGAATAAATATTCATAAAGGAACCTTCATTAGGGATAGAAGATCTCATAACCAAGATAGAAGAGTTTACAATTGATAAATTAGTGGAAGATATCCTTAAGCCTTATTTATATAAACCACATGTGGACAAGGGAAAATCCCAAATTGTGTAATAAAAGGATTGACCTTCTAGTCCTGATGAAGAAGCACAAATGCAACAAACCATGAAATTATCAAGAGTAGAATCATCTATAATAAAATAAGAGGAATAAATAAATTTCCTCAAATAATTACTCAAATTTAAGGAAGATTTCATTTCATATTTAAATTAAGAGTTAGAATATATTAAGAATCAATCTCTTAGTACGGATAGTGAAATTGCTTAGCTAAAAGAAATAACACCAGTTCCCATAGCCCAAGTAAAACATGGTGTAAAAACGTAATTTATTATAATAAAATTATGGTACTTATGAGGAAATATATAAAACCCTAATATAGGTTAATCTAGATAATAAAAATATAAATAAGGAACTTGAGGAAGAGATAAGATAGAAAGAAAAGGTAAAGTTTATGTTGCAATGATCATGTGAGCTGGGAGAAAATCTCCTTATTTGTGGAAGGCCTAAATTAAGTATGGAATTTTATTAATAGATAAATTTTACATGTGAAATATATTAATAATCTCATGTGGTTTGCCTTATCACCTTGAGGATGATAAATAATTCATGGAATCCTACCATTCTAGTTACTTTGAGCAGCATAGCCTCTTATGTGAGTTATACTTATGCAACATCCTCCTAGGACACATGTCAATATTTTTATTAACCTTTTTATAGGAAAATTTCATATTATTCATTTTATCTCTACTTTACAAAATTATATTGCATAGAGTGAAAGGACAAAAGAGCATTTTATACAAATTGAAACTATTGGGATCTATATGAGGCCTGAATTCCCTAATCCATAAAATTAAATAAAAACTTCATAAAATATTATGTCTAATAAAAATATTATGTAGCATCATCCAAACATCATGAGTAAATGTATTTCTGATTTTTAATAATACACTCAAAACAATTTCAATACAACCCTTGTTACATGAGATCAGAGGTGAGATATATTGAGTATCAGCTTCAAGAAAAGGGAGATTATTTCCCCCACTAATCTCAAATGGTGTTTTAAAATATCTAGAGCCATTATATTTATGAAATTTTTAAAAAATATATTTAATATACATATAAGAGATATAGAATGTAAACAATTACAAAAACATATAATAATCATATCAATGAACACATGACACAGGTATTTACATGGGAAAACCTCTATAAGAGGTAAAAACCCACAAATTTTGATATTCATATAATTTAGTAACTATTGAACCCAATACATAACCTTATTCTTCTCACTTCCCCTATGTCAATCTTAATAAATTATTTACAACATATTTTCCACATGCAAATATCAATTCACTAAGTTATCAAGTTTCCCGAATTAACTTGTGTAAATAAAAATAAGGGTAAAATCTATTTATAATAATGATGAAGGGAAGTTATCATTGTAACCAATGGTTATATCTATCCTAAGAATCATTTAAAATAATTTATTAAGTAATAAAAAACTATATTTTATTATTTATTTACACACCAAAGTAAACTAAGGCTCTAAACTAGCCCCCACCTAGTCATTAAATTTTCTATCACTCCCCCTTAATGTTAAGTGGGGATAAATGTAATAGTCACCTTAATAAAGGAATTATAATGTGTTAAAAATTGAATTATTTAAAAACCTTCATCATGAAAAACATCACATTTTGAAACAAAAGGAATTATAATCCATAAACTAATTTTTAAAGCAAGTCTAAGGCAGCATGATCATGAGACTACATCTCATAGTTTCTCATGAATAATAAACTAAAAATATTTGGATCCTTTTATAACCTAAGGAACTCCATTACCAATTATTCTTCTATGTATTAGGATTAAAAAAATAAAACTTCCAAATGAAGTTTACAAAAAACACAACTTCTAACCAAAGTTTGCAATGCTTTACAATGAGAAAAAGTATATAGAAGAATAAGGAACACATGATCACTAGAAAGTGAAATTTTCATGCACACTCCCACTCAATGGAACCTTTGATAGGCCCAAAATTGCATGAAACTAAGAAAATTTGGTAGCACCAAGTGGTTTTTTCAATATAATTACCACCTTTTCATCTGTAGAATATAAATACAAATCAATATCACCATTGGGGACTTTCTCTCAAATAAAATGCATATGAACTTCAATATGTTTAGTTCATTGGTGTTTCAATAGATGTTTCACTAGAGATATACAAATTTGATTATCACAATGAAGTGTGGCATTAAGAGAAACATCCCAATATTAGCATGTTGTTGTCATTGATTTCAAGGTTGATGTCAATGATATCAATGTTGATGTCATTAATGTCAAAGTGCATCGAGTGAAGGTGCATGGTGAGTGGTAATTGAGATATGTGCATGATATTATAAGGTTCTTTAAAAGCATGATGACAAGTAGGTCTATATGAATGGTGTCAACATCTAGTGAAGGTGCATGATGAGTGGTTATTGAGGTATGTACATGATATGACAAGGTTATTGTGAAGGTATGATGACAAGTAAGTCTACATGAATGGTGTGAGTATGGAAGTTAAAAGTCATGAAAGATGTTTGAAGACAACTAATATCTACATAGGAGCCATGTGATAAGATGCATTTGAATCTACGAGAGTATTTGAAGACAAGAGAGAATTTTAAGGTAAGAGATAATTTGAAGGAAAGAGAGAATTTTAAGGTAATTTATGTCTTATGGTTGTATGAAGGCATAGGTCAAGGTTTCAAATGTGTTCAGGTGCATGGAAGAGGGATGTCAGGACATGTGATGCTTGGTTATGTGGTTTTAGGTGTGTATGAGGCTGTGGAAGTTTATTTTCATTATAAATAGAATGGTGTAAAAATATGATTTAGGTCTAATGTATTATATATACTTGGTTGATGTTTTTTTGAGGTCATGACATAGAAGGAATAGGTCAAGGTATCAAGTGCTTAAGTAGTCTAAGCCTAGTCATGGCATGAAGAGACATTATGAGAAGGTTTAAGCATAGTGGATTGGTGAGATGAGTGTACATAGACATAAGTGGATATATGAGGTTGGTTGAGAATGTACATGAGGACTTGTAATACTCAAGAGAGTTTTAGGATGAGCCTATAGGGGTAGGACCTACAATTTAGGTTTACATCTAGACCTCTTTGAAACTCTACCTAGCTTAATGACATATCCTGATATATTTTCAAGGCATGTGAATTTTTATTTCCATTAGAGTGATATTTTGAGCATGATAGTGAGTTGTTAATAGCATGGAAAGGGGCATGAAAGTCAATTTTAATTCCTAATGTGGTTTACAAGTCAAGGTCTAAAGAGCAAAGAGAGAGAGTGTGGCCTAATGAAGGGTCATGATTATATTTCAAGGTGTTTGAGATTATGTAATATTATTTATAGGTTATGTATGTTGTTTCAATTTTTTTCATGTATTTTGAGGTCAAATTTTGAAGTTTTAGGCTTGAAAAAGTGTTTTAAGGTCTCTTGAGTGTAAAGGATGAAGAGTTGTCTACTTAAGAAGTTTTTTCAAGTGTTCATTGGCACGTGAAGAATTTTCATGGGAACATACTAAATTCATGGTAGATGGGAAAGGGTCCTATCTCAAAATTATAGGAATTATTTTTTAGTTTGAGAGGATATACTTTATGAATGATTGTTAAGAGTGGAAAGAGGTTTAAACCCTCTTAGAACCCTAATAAGGAATGGATGTTGATCAAAAGTGCCCAGAATGGATTGATATGATTAGGTAATATATTGTATCTTGTATTAAACTCTCCTAGGTACCTCTAGGTGGTATTAGATAGAGAGAAGAAATAAAACATTGATTTACAGGCTTGTTTCTGAAGAAGCTATTGTAGAAGTCAAAAGTTGCATTGGACATTAATAAAATAGATGGAGAAAGAAGGTAGAGAATCATGTCTCATTTCCATGAAGGTTTATAGATAGGTTCTATCCCTCAATTATTCTAAATCTGTCATCTAAGTTAGCTAGTCACTAATAGACCTAATGTTGTAAATAGTGAAAAACCTAGGCAGTAGTGAGAAGATGAATTAAAATGTGTTTTCATAATAGAATTATAAAACAAAGTGCATGTAAATGTTCTTTATACTATTATGTATTATTAATTCTTGGTATATATCTTGGAATTTAGGTATAGTTGTGAAATTGATGAATCAAGAATGGCTTGTCTAATTTAGTAAGGTTTGTTTGTAGTGAGGTCAAAAAATTGGTCTGTAAGACCAATAGTTACTATTAGAAGATATGATGTTTATGTTTCAATATGGTATATAGATGTTAGAGGATAATTTTCATGCATTGTAATTATTTTAATATGTCTACATATGTTTTTTATTTAAAAGTCACCATTACTAGTCTTTGAGGAAAACTGGCAATTCTAAGTAAGCTAGTTGTAGTGATGAGTTTGAGGCTCCATGCCCTAAATTGAAGTGTTTAATGCATATGGTTATATTTTTTAGGTATTTTAGGTTATTTATAAGTGGTTTTTCGTGTTTTTTTTGCTTAATTATGTGTTATTTTTATTTTTTCAAGATATATTATTATATGTGTATAAAGGCATAATGTGAATAATGTTAATAGAGTGTTTTAAGTGGTGGCTTGACCTAAAAAGTGTTATAGATCTCAAAGGATGTTAGATAAGGTTTTTATAATTTGTGTATGAAACAATATTTATGTCTATGGAGTTTAATTTTTTCCAAAGGATCAAATGGTAATGTGTTATTGGATAGACCTAATGCAATTAGGTCTCCATGAGACCTTAAAGAAAAATGAGGCCTAATTAAGTTAACACAGACCAAAAAGGACTCAAATATTAGTTGATTCATGTCCAAAAGATGTCCTAAGGCATATCATATGTTATACATAATATTTTAAGGTTGCATGGCTGACTAAGTGGTATATGAATAAGGAATGGTATATATATAAGGCAATTTTAGGCAAATTTGTGTAAGTTGAGGGCATGTGAATGAAATATCACATTATTGAGAATAAAAAGGTATTTTAGACCATAAAAGGAGTGTATAATATTTTTATTAAATATATAATAGTGTGTCTAAATATGAAGACCAAGGTCATTTTACCTAATTAGTCTTGAAGAGACCTAGTTGAGTGAAGAGGCTTAGAAGATAGTTTGAAAGGGATAAGAGTGTGAAGAGCTTAAGATGTTTTCATCATATGTTGTTTGATAAACATGGTGTTATAAAGGTGATAAATAAATCATGTCACTAAGTATGTTTTAAGTCATCTAATGGGTTGGTGTCTCCTTGTAAGTGGGTGCTTGAGTAGTTGGGGTTGGTGCTCCATATGCAATTGGTGCTTCACTAAATTTGATTTTTATCTTATAGGACTATATTCCATTTGTAAATATCAATGTTTTTTCTTCCCATTAAGGTTTTACCACATATTTTATGTTTTCTTGTGTTTCATTCTTGTTTGGATAGTTGTTTATGCTTTTTATATCTATATGTTTGCTTGAATGGTTCATGATTGCTTAAGTGTAAATTGAGTGAAAGGTTTTTAAGACTAATTAAACCCCCTCTCATTAATTATAATTCCATAAATTGGTATTAGATCCATTCCTTTTAATTAGGCCTAATATCCTAAAGGAGATCCTAGAAGCAAGGATGGCTAGTAGTCAAGTTTAAGGAGGTTTCTCTACCAGTAAGGCTATGTTTTTCAATGGGATTAATTATGCATTTTGGAGAATCAAAATAAGGACATATATAATTTCAATGAGTCATGACATATTGTATTCAATTGTGTATGGATATACTCCACCTACTACACCACCAACTGATATAGTAGGTAAGAAGGAAAGTTAGAGTAATTCTAAAGCAATGAATGCCATTCTATGTGGCCTATCAGAGGCAGAGTTTGGGAAAGCAATGCACTATGATTCAACTAAGGTGATATGGGACAAGTTGAAGAATATATATGAAGGAGACACTAAGGTGAAGATGGATAAATTTTAGACCCGTAAAAGGCATTTTGAAAGTTAAAGTATGAATGAAGATGAGAGAATTGCATCCTACCTATTAAGGGTTGATGAAGTTGGAAATGTCATCAGAGGTCTCAGATAAAAAATGAAAGAGTCTATAATTGTAAAACATGTATTAATATCCCTAACTTCTAAATTTGATTCAAATTTATCTATAGTATAATAAATTAAAGATATAGTCATAGTTTAGATGGATGGGCATCATGTCATCTTGATTGCCTATGAGATGAGAACAAATGAAGGAAAACCTTCCAAGGAGGAAGTAGCATTCAAAGCTGAGAAGTCAAAATCCAAGAAGGTCAAGGATTAGGTATGTTCAGATATTGATGATGATGAATTGATATTCATGTTTTCGAGGAAATTAAAGATTAGATCTGGTATGTACAAGGGTAATTTGCATTTCAAATGTTTCAACTATGGTAAGATTGGTCACTTTGCATCTAAGTGTCCTAAAAATGATAAGACTAAACATGATAAAGAACATGATGAAGATCATGGTGATGATAATAAGGTCTATAAACTTGAAAAAATCAAGAAATATTTTAGGAAGTATGAAGGAAAGAAAGGGTCATTCAAGAACAAGAGAAGTTTATATAACAAATAATATAATAGCTCATCTAACTTAAGTTCTATAAATACATCTGATAGTGATGATGACTATAATGAGCATGACAATATTGAAACCTTATTCATGGATATAGAAAAATAAAATGAGGTTTACTCAAAATTAAAAGGCCTTATAGATGATGAAGAATCAAATGAAGAAAAGGTTGAAGTGAACCTTGAGTCAAAATTGGTGAGTGCTCTAGAGGAGTTAAAGTTCCAAAGAAAGAAGAATAAAAAACTAAGATCATTAGTTAAGGACTATGAAGATAAAATTGGTTTATTTGAAGAGATACTAAGTAACACTTCCAAGGATCATGATGATATCATCAATTAGGTTGAAGCTCAAATAGATATAGTCACTTCTAGCCTAAAAGCTAAGAAAGAATAATTCACTAGGTATGAATCATAGATAGAGTCCTTAAAGTTAGAATTGGATCAAGCAACTAGCAAGATGAAGACTTATGGTAAGTTTAAAAAGATGTGTGAGGCTCTAGATGAAATTTTGAGTAGTCATAAATTCTCCAATTATAATTCAATTCTTGGTTTCAAAGTAGATAAAAAGGAGAACAAGGAGAATATTAATGTGAATAAGAAGGTCAACCTTAAGAACAATATGAGGACAAATTCTGTTAGACAACCTAATTCCATAAGAATGTAGATTCATTCAATAGTTATTATTTCTCATGTAGTCAATTTGATCATAGAGAAAGAGAGTGTAGAATATCTTCCAAGAATGAGTACTCATGGGACTATGGAAGGAGTTAGTCCACATCAATCAAGATATATGAGTGATGTTTTTTAATAATTTTCTTAACATTGGTCATATTTCAATGTTTTATCATCATGAATCTTCAAGATAAAACAAAATGATTCAAGTTCCTAGAGTTAAAGAAAGAAGACAAACCAAGGTGTGGAAGCCAAAGACAATTGATTTAACCTTTTTGTGAATATTGGTGTATTATTCCTAATTTAGTTAGGGGTCTGAAAAGTAAAATCAGTAAATAAATATGTAATAATTAAGCTACTAATTTGGGTAAATTAGATTGCAATTTTATCCTTTCTAAAAATATTAATAAGAGATGGAAAATAATTCTTAGATGGAAACGAACTGATACAATTGAGACATGGTCTAATATTCACTATGTAGGATTGGGACACTATTACATAATGAGATCTAGCCCTCATTTTATGATTAGATAGAAGCATCAAAAGTGGATATGAGTGTTACTAGTGTTGTAGTCCACCTCTACCATTATTTTCCTAAGGATCTAAGATGTTTGTGTTTTATTTTCTAGGTTTGTGTGACCCTGCCTATGAAGCTTCAGTAGCTACAAGTTTATATATCTCTGTATAGAGTATATTTTATCTTCAAACCCTATACTTCATTTTTCTTTGATCAATTTCAATAAATACGGGGGTTAGTGTGTGTAATATTCACTAAACATGTATCCACACTCCTTATGTGGGTAGACTGCCTACATACCAATACTTTGAAGAGGGATCAAGCCATCTCAAACTTGATTTGCTTTATTCAAGTGTGTATGAAGATGAAAAATGATAAAATAGATGTGCTTGAGGTGGATAGGGATTGGTGTAAGGATTTTAATAAGATTTTAAGTTTATTAGTTGTTTATATGCAAAGAATAGGGAAGATTGCTTGAGTAGTCTTTCTTGTATTCTTGCTTACTTATTGATATTTTCTAACCCTTTCCAAATGATATTTGAATGATATTTTATAGGGATATATTGGTCATAGGTTGAATGATTTCACATTAGGATGACAAGGATAAGGATGGGAAATTAGAAGAAACTAACCATTGAGACCAATAAGAGTATTTAGATAGGAGTGACAAAAATGGATAAGAGTGGTAATGTGTTATAGTCCAAGTGTGACACTATTATCTTGAGTTGAATGGGCCTAAGAGGTGGATTAGTCATGGAAAGAGTAGTATATTTGAGATAGGATTAAGTTTGGAAGGATATGGATGACTAAGAATTAGTGAAAAGGTGCCTATGAGGGTCATGAGAGCAAGCAAAAGGGACCTATGGGTTAGGTGTCACAAGCTACACTCAAGTTACCAATTTTTGCATTTTATATGACTACATTTGCCCCCCTTTATTCTAGTGATGCAACAAAACAAAAACTAGGATAAAGGAAAAATATAAAGCAAGCCTAAACTTACCTCTAAGGGTGAAGCTCATGAATATATGTGATGTTGTGTGTGCATAGAGACAACATGCTATAAAGTGTGAATATGTAAGATAAAATAAAGACTAGATCAATTCTTATTAGATATGTTATATCTAAAATAAGAATGTATAAAGCTAGGTAAGAGAGAGAGGAAGAGAAAGGAATGAGTACACCTCATCACTTACATGAACCAATACAAAACCTATTATTATACTGAGTGATTTTGGATGATGTTAAGTAATATTGGGTATGTATTGTACCAAGAGTAATATCATGAACAGAGATGAGTGCTCAACTCCTTGAGAGTGGCTCAAGATTGTAAAGGTTGGACCTTTGGCTCCATTTTCACCTACTAAGTTAAACTATGTGATCATTCATGTGCTAATAAATGTTTGGACTTTATGTTCAATCCCTCTAAATAGGTGGCTCAAGAATACAAAGGCTATCTAGTCTTTTGGTTCCATCATTGCCCTATGAAGTGAAGATATAAACTAATACCAATATGAAATATGTGTCATATGAGATGGATCCTAAATCCCATGAATGATATATAATCTAAAAATGTTGGCATGGATAGCTGAATGTATGATTAAAAATAGGCCAATCTTGGCCACTCCAAAATATGGAAATTAGGCTTATATGAAAGCCACTCCAAAACTGGGCACTAAGATTGTATAAAAGCCATTACAAAATGTAGAAGTTAGGATTGTATAAAATCCAATCCAAAATGATTCCAACCACTTACAAATAAAATAAGGCACATAACTACTAAGAATGACCAGGTAATGTTACCTTATAAAGAAAACAAAAAAATATGCCATGCATATTACCCCTAATCACTAGTGTCTGAAACATGGATTTTGATCTAGAATTTATATCAACTACCATATCTGAAACTAGAAGTGAGACCCATCATGCCATGCATAATGCCTCCTCTATCTATATTCTTTGACTAAAATTTTACTAAAAACTACTAATTCTAAACTGGTCTGACTGTGCAAAACTATAGTTAAACCTACTTTTTTGCCTACTTCTAGAAAGTCTAGTTTTCTTGTTGTTTGGACAAGAGTGCCAAAAATACATACTAGTGGCATCGATGTTGTATTAAAATCTTGGCACTATTATTTTGGGATAGATTTGATGATTGTTATAACATTTTCACAGTCTACCTAGTCTATTTTAACTAGTTTGATGTCTAGTTGTTATTTTGAGTGTGCTAAAAGCTAGATATTTGATTATTAGGAGCTTTGATCTCTATGACAAAACTCATGTTTGTTACCCCATCTTTTGAGGGTAAGAATGAAGACCTTGAAATAACTACCCTAAAAAAAGAGCCATGTAAGTGTGTTATGCTACAAAGATACATGATATAGCAATGATAATCGATAAGATATCTCAAGATATAACATGGATTTTAATGAGATATTTTTAGATCAATAGGTTTATACCTAGATAGATATAAAAATGTAATAGCATGTGTAAAATACTGAACTAGAATTAGAATTTTTAGTTGTTATTTGTCATAGAGGGATGGAGTATGATGTCTATCATGGAATTTAAGAAAGAAAGATAATGCATGATGTGGATCATGGCATTGCAAACAATGGAGAAGAAAAAATTAATCATGCATACAAGGAAAGAAATAAGAAGCATACAAGAGTGGCCAAGGGGCCAATAAAATAATGAAAATTGGGAATATGTCACTCAATCTAGAAATCAAGCATACAAGACATGTTCAAATGTTGCATACACGTATAATTGAAACAATCAAGGGTTAGCATGACGTCCAAAATCACATAGAATATTATAGACAAATTAAATTAGTAAATGTCCTAAGGCACACACATGAATAGAAGCAAAGGACACTATCAAATGTTCTAAAGCACATACTAGAGATAAAATAGGAACTAATAAATGCAATCAATATATCTATGTAAATCAAGAAGGGAAAACATATAACTATACTATAAATACAATTGCATATAATTTAATCAAAGCAAGAGTATGAAAGTATGCAATACATGGTAATACAACACTAGGTATATGCTAAGAAATACACAAGTGTTATATACTAGTGAGTATCGATAGAGTAATCTATGTAATCTAGTAAGTAATGTAGATCAACATGATAACTAGACTATGTGGTGTAGGAATGACATAAATTGGATGGTTTAGTCATATAGAAGATGCCCCCAGTGGGTATGTATATTGATGTGTGTCTTAAATGTATTAAAATTCCCCCTCAATGGGTAGAGTGAAGAAATCAAGGATCTAGAAGTCACTACACATACTCAAAGAAGATCAAGTGAAGCATGGTAATGTAGATAAATAAAAAAATAATAGCATAAAATAAAAAATGTAATTCTAACATAGTAGTAGATATGTAAAGCATGGATATTTCATATAATTTAAATATTTTTTATGTTTTGAATTATTTGATTGTTTTTGTATTTTGAAATATTTAAATGTTTTGACATATTTGAATGTTTTTATATTTTAGAATATTTAAATGTTTTTGTATTTTGACATATTTTAATGTTTTTGGTATTTTGACAGAAGTTATGTATAATCAATCATGAGGATATTATGTATAAGAAATATTGAGAAACTATTTACAAGTGAGAAAAAGAAACTATGTACAAGAAAGACTGAAAAAACATGATACTAACCGATGAGTCTCATGGTAGACTCCCTATCATGGTGTCCAATATCAAACAAAATAATCATGCATGATTATGAAGCATTAGGGAATGGCTATAAATATGACTCTGAATATTCATATTCATTGTCAGTATCTTGGAAATCATTATAACCTATATTTTTATGCTCATCATTATCATCTTGATTTTGAACCAATGGAATTCTAGTGTTAAATTTTGTTGTATCTAGATATTTTCATTTGGTAAATTGTGTTTGTGAATTACTTACCTTAGGATGTTCAATAAATCCCAAACCTTGGTGATTAACATTGTCAAATGCTAGAATATGAGTATTGATGCTTTGAGCTTGCTTGCCCAACCCTTGACCTTGATAATCAAACTATTGTAGATACTTTTGACCAAATCCATACTACTTTAAAAGTTGAGCCTCATTTTAGAGAGGTATATTTTTATATTTTTCATGCTTTACCTATGCCTATGGTATTGTTCCTTACTTTGATTTTGCTTTTTGACACTTTTAAGATTTTGATTTATGCTTTGGTAACCACTTTTATATTGTTGATGAGTTTGACCCTTTATGAATTTGTTCCTATGTCACCATTGATTTCTTGATTGATTTACCTTGTATAGGGTCCTAATTATTAATTATCTATTGTATATGTTTTTTCAATTCAAAACATAAATCTATGTGATGCCCATGCATTTTATGATATGCACAATAATATCAAAATCTTCTCATTGGATGTAGAGGAGGTAGTTTAATCAACTTATATTTAATCATTTCCTTAAGTACCTCACTTGAACTCTTATTTTATGTTTGAATAATTTTTGAATCACTAGTTTAGAGTTACTTTGTTGTGATTTCTTTTTTTGTTATGTAACATTGCTTGCAACCAATTCACTAGGTGAAAGTGCATATACATGATTGTCACTAGGGTGCCTTTCAAGATTTTGTATTATAATATAATTTTCTAATGTTTTGATATTTTCATGTAATATCTTATTCTACATTTATAAATCTAAAAATAACTTGCTCATAAGTGAAAACCCTAGTTACTTCTGATTGAACATGTAAGCACATATGTTGAAGAGGATTTGAAGAAGATATAGTCTAAATGTATTCATTAGGAACAATAGTATAAGCTAATTCACCTTTTGGAGGGGTGATAGCATGGTCCTAGTAAGAGGGAAAGTCGTTATCACCCTCTTGGGGGAGAGGAGAAGGAAATTATTTCCTCTACATAAGATATGGCATTGAAACTTGATAGGTGGTTGTTAGCATATGCAATGGATCCTTTAATAATGTAAGGATTTTATTCTTGATTAAAATACACAAAATATAGATATATCATGTTAAATAAGTCATTAGAGTTATAGGTTGTATAACAATATGATTATAAATAATATTCCACATGAGAGATAGCAAATAAGGGATAGAGAGAATGGAATTGTGAACTAATACATAAAAAAATATGATATGTGATATGATATTTCTAATGTTTTTATCATAATAAACTTGAAAAAAATTCCATATGAGAGATATAAAGTAAGTAATGGAACCTTGTATTAGAGACAAGTAGACATTGCTTTAAAGGAGAGAGATCATATTAAATATAATAATAACTTTATTAATATCATCCCATATTATAAAGTGTAAGCATGAAATGAATATAATGAATCTTTTTATTAACATATGGTAAACTTCATCATTCATGTACATGATAGGACCAAGTATGGTCTCCTTATTATTTTCAAGAAATGCAAGAAATATGTGTAAATAAGTGAGATCCATTTGTGTTATTATGTCAAATCTGATTTTAGATGTAAGGTGATACCTCAATCAAACAAAGAGACCTAGTATATGAAATTGGGGTTTTTTAAAATAATTATTTTTGAATATTACAATGAATTTTTGAAATTTAAAGTGGATTTTTGAGTTAAATATGCAAGTAAAAAATTAGAAATTTATTAAAAAATTTGTGATTTGAAGAGACCTAGTATATGTAATTAGGGTTTTAAAAAATTATTGTTTTTGAAAATTAATATTGAAATTTTAAATTTGAATTGAATTTATTATTTTAATATTCTAATGAAAAATCAAAAAAATATCCAAAATTTACTGGGAAAATATCAGGACATAGTATGGACAACTAGGGTTTGAAAGAAAATTATTTTAAAATTACAATGAAATTTTAAAATTTAATGCTAATTTTTTAGTTTATTATGTAGGTAAAAAATCATAAAAATATAGGAAAAATTAATAAGAAAATTACCCTAGGGTTTTTACAATTTTTATGCACAAACGAAGTAAGTCAGGGTCACCAAATGATTTAACCTTTTTAGGGATATTGGTGTATTATTCCTAATTTAATTAAAGGTTCTATGCAGTAAAATTAGTAAATAAATATTAAATAATTAAGCTACTGATTTGTGTAAATTAGACTAAAATTTTGTCCTTTCTAAAAATAGTAATAAGAGATGGAAAAGAAGACTTAGCTAAAAACTAGCTGAGACAGGGTCTAATATTCACTATGCAACACTGGGACACTGTCACAAACTAAGATTTGACCTTCATTTTATGATTGGATATGAGCACCAAAATTGGTTAGGAGTGGAATCGATGTTATATTCCACCTCTTCCATTTTTGTCATAAGGATCTGAGCTTTCTAGATTTTGTTTTCCAGGTCTGTGTGACACTGTCTGTGAAGTTTTGGTAGTTGGAAGTCTGTATAGCTCCCTATAAAGCATATTTTCTCTTCAAACCCTATACTCCATTATGCTTTGAAAAAATTTTGAGAAAGAGGGAGGGATTAGTGTGTGTAATATTCACTAAATGTGTATTCACACCTCTTGTGTGTGCACACTACCTACATACTAATACTCTGAAGAAGGATCAAGCCATATGCAGTTCTCCCACTTGATGTGCTTTGTGCAATAGTGTGTATGAAGATGCAAAATGTTAAACTATATGTGCTTGAGGTGGCTAGGGATTGGTGTAAGGATTTGAAGAAGCTTTTAAGTGTATTGTTTGGTTATATGTAGATAATAGGGAAGATTACTTGAATAGTCTTTCTTGTATTCTTGCTTGCTTAGTGATATTTTCTAACCCTTTCCAAATGATATTTGAATGGTATTTTATAGGGATCTATTGGTCATGGGTTGAATGATCTCACATTAGGACAACAAGGAGAAGGATGTAGAATCATAATAAATTGACCATTAAGGCCAAAAAATGCATTTAAATAGGACTATCAAATGTAGACAAGAGTGACACCATATTTATATCCCAAGTGTGGTGTTATTGTCCTAAGCTAACGAGGCCTAGAGGATGGATTAGTCATGGAGAGATTAATCTGGCTAATCTAGGATTATGTTTGGAAGGATATATATGATTAGGAATCAATGAAAATATGCCTATGAGGGTCATGAGAGTAAGCAAAAGGGACCTATAGTTAGGTGTCATAAGTCACACTCAAGTTACCATTTTTTGTATTTTATATGGCTACAACAATCAAGTTTAGTCTTGATCAGTCTACAAGCCAAAGTAGACTATTTTCTATGGTAGATCATAGACCATATATTGAAGAGTATCAATAATGTTCATTATAAACTTAGATTACTGACCACATAGATGATGAAGAGGCCAAGCTAAAGAGGCTAATCAAACCTAAAAAGATCCTAAAGGATCATCAGTCTTATGAGAGCATGTAGATCTTGGAATCCCCTGAGTTTGTATTGTTCTAAATGCCCTATGATAAGGGTTTACTCCATTAATATTCATGGAGACACTCATTAGTCAATGGAAGCTTGGTAGTTATCATGAAGACATGTTGAATAATGTTAATAGAGATGGAAGTATTGTTGGTATATGAGAGATGTTTGAAGGAAGAGGTTATAGGTCTGATAGTCTTAACGATGCATGTGGTGAGATCAAGATGTGAAGACAAAGGTGAAGTCCTTAATTCTTTAGTTGATGTCAAGAATATGGTGGCCTAGTGTGTGATCAAAGGTTTGAGTCATATCAGTCATGTCAAGAACAAGGTGAGTTGTCTTATGATTTGAGTTCATTTGAAGGAGGTATGCATAAATTAAGTAGGAGCATGTTCCTATAATGCTTCATATCCTATGTGTTGAGATTTTATTACATGAAGGTGTGATTCTAGACATTGTAAGTGTGATCATGATTTCTTGAGTTCTAATGATTAGATGGTAGCTTTTTGAAGACCCTTTGTCATTAATCTCAAAAGGGGAGAAAGACCAAAATGGGGAGATAAAAATGATCAGGTTTTATTGTGTTTTCCATCAATGACAAAGGGGGAGTTTGTTTGAATGTTTTTGTCTTTGATGTTAAATTTTATCTCATTGATGTTAAGGTTTATGTAATTGATGTCAAGGTACATCTAGTGAAGATGCATGGTGAGTGGTCATTGAGGTATGTGCATGATATGACAAGGCTATAATGAAGTCATGATGATAAGTAGGTCTACATGAATGGTGTCATCATATAGTAAAGGTGCATGTTGAGTGGTCATTAAGGTATGTGCATGATATGACAAGGTTCTTGTGAAGGTGTGATGACAAGTAGGTCTACATGAATGGTGTGAGCATGGAATGTACAATTCATGAAAGATGCTTGAAGACAACTAGTGTTTACATAGGATCTATGTGACAAGATGCATTTGAAGGCAAGAGAGTATTTGAAGGCAAGAGAGAATTTGAAGGAAAGAGAGAATTTGAAGACAAGAGAAAATTTCAAGGCAACTTATGTCTTATGGTTGTATGAAGGCATAGGTCAAGGTGTCAAATGTGTTTAGGTACATGGAAGAGAGATGTCCATTCATGTGATACTTGGTCATATGGTTTTAGGTCTGTATGAGTCTTTGAAATATTGTTATCATCAAAAAGAGAATGGTGCACTAATATGAGTGAGGTGTAATGTATTATATCTACTTGTTTAATGTTTTATTGAGTTCATTACATGGAAGGAGTAAGTTAGGGTATCAAATACTTAAGTAGTCTAAGCCTAGTCATGGCATGAATAGACCTTGTAAAAAGTTTTGAGCATGGTGGCTTCATGATATAAGTGCACATAGGCATGATTGGTTATATTATTTTGGTTGAGTATGTATGTGAGGAATTGGAATGGTCATGAGAGTTTTAGGATGAGCCTACAAGGGTAGGACCTTCAATCTAGGTTTGCATCTCAACCTCTCCTAAACCCTGCCTAGTCTAATGAGGTATCATGATTTATTGTCAAGGCATGTGGAGGTTGTATGGCATGATATTGAGATGTTTAACATGATACTAAGTTTTTTAGAGCATGGAAAGATGCATGAAGGTCAGTTTTAATTTCTAATATGGTTTGCAATTCAAGGTCTAAAGAGAAAAGAGAGAGTGTGTGGCCTAATGAAGGGTCATGATTATATTTCAAGGTGTTTGAGATCATTAATATTTTTTAGAGGTGATGTATGTTGTTTAAATTTTTTTCATGTAGTTTTAGGTTAAATTTTGAAGATTTAGGCTTAAAAAATTGTTTTAAGGTCTCTCAAGTGAACAAGATGAAGAGTTGTCTACCTGAAAAGTTTTTTCAAGTGTTCATTGGTACATGAAAAATTTGCATGGGAACCTAAGAAGTTAATGGTATATGGAAAAGGGTCCTAGATCAAAATTCTAGGCATTATGTTTTGTATTGAGGGGCTATGCTTTATGAATGATTATTAAGAGTGAAAATAGGTTTAAACCCTCTTAAAACTCTAATAAGGACTTGATGTTGAAAATGTAGAATGCAATGGCATGCTCATTTAATATATTATATATTGTATTATACTCTCTTAGGTACCTCTAGGTGGTATTGGTTAGAGAGAGGAGAGAGAAAATGTTGAGTTACAAGCTTGTTTCTAAAGAAGTTATTGTAGAAGTCAAATGTTACATTATAAATAGTAAGAAAATGGATGGACAAAGAAGGTAGAGACTCGTGTATCATGTCTATAAATATTTTTGGATAGGTTATATCACTCAAGTATTCTAAACTGGTCATCTAAGTTATATATTCGC
The DNA here is from genome assembly GCA_037957365.1 of Torreya grandis. Lineage (NCBI taxonomy): Eukaryota > Viridiplantae > Streptophyta > Pinopsida > Cupressales > Taxaceae > Torreya > Torreya grandis. Next base: position 3,371,774 of record JARHVA010001412.1, read on the forward strand.
TAATAGACCTGATGGTGTAAACAATGAAAAACCCAAGTAGTTGTGAAAAGATGAATTAGAATGTGTTTTCATAATAGAATAATGGAACCAATTTAATGGATATGATGTTTGAGACTATTACGTATTTTTCATGATTGGTATAGATCTTGGAATTCAGTTATAGTGGTGAAATTAATTAATCCAAAATGGCTTGTCTGACTAAGTGAGGTATGTATGTAGTGAGGTTAACAAATTGGTCTATAAGACCAATAGTTGCCACTAAATCATATGACATTTATATTTGAAGATAGTCTAGATATGCTAGAGTATCATGTTAATTCATTTTAATTATTTTAATGTGTCTACACATGTGTTAATTTCCAAAGTCACCATGACTAGTCTTTGAGGAAAATTAGCAATTCTAAGTAAGTTATAGTGATGTGTTTGATGCTCTATGCCCTGAGTTGAAGTGTTTAATGCATATGGTGATATTGGTGAGGTATTTTAGGTTTTTTATAAGTGATTTATTATCATTTTTGTGTGTCTAAATTATGTGTTATCTTTATTTTTCCAAGATAGATTTTTTATGTGTTCAAAGGCTTAATGTGAATAGTGTTAATGGAGTGTTTCAGTGGTGGTTGGACCTAAAACATGTTATGGATATTATAGGATGTTGGATAAGGTATTTTTAATTTTTTTATGAAAAAATATTGATTCCTATGGAGTTGAAAGGTGTTCCAAGGAATCAAATGGTAACGTGTTACTAGACAGACCTAATGCAATTAGGTCTCCATGAGAACTAAAAGAAAAATGAGGCCTAATTGAGTCATGACAGACCAAAATAGACTCAAATATTAGTTTATTCATGTCCACAAGATGTCATAAGACCTATTATATGTCCTACCTAATAATTTAAAGGTGTGTGGCTGACTAAGTGGTATATGGACAAGGAATGGTATATATACAAGGTAGTGTTAGCCCTGTTTATGTAAGTTGAGGGTATGCATATGAAAAATCACATTATTGAGAAGAATTAGTTATTATATAACATTATATGAGTTTATATTATCTGTAATTTATATCTTATAGTATATGAATATCAAGGTCATTTGACCTAATCAGTCTTGAAGAGACCTAGTTGAGTGAAGAGGCCTAGAAGATAGTTTGAGAGGGATAAGAGTGTGAAGAGATGAAGATGTGGTCATCATATATTGGTATATAAATAATTTTTTCTAAAGGTGATCAATCAATTATGTGTCTAATTTGGTTCCAAGTCAACTATGGGATTGGTACCTCTTTGGAAGTGGGTGCTTGTTAAAGCCTAGTTAAGTGGGTGCTTGACTAGTTGGGGTTGGTACTCCATGTGGAGTTGTGATTCACTAAATTTGGTTTTTGTATTATATAACTATATTCCATTTTTATATATCATTGGGTTTTCTTCCCCTTTATTTTTTCCCATATATGTGATGTGTTCTTATATTTCATGCTTATGTGGATAGTTGCTTATGTTTACTAGATCTATATGTTTGTTTGAATGGTTCACGATTGCTTAAGTGTAAATTGACTAAAAGGTCTTATAGGATGATTACCCCCCCATCCCACTTATTCATTATTCTTATATCACCAAATTAATTTCTCCTAACACACTTCATATACACATGACTTCTTTAGTATCTTCCATAACAGTTGTGTACTATGCTTCAATAGAAAAGATAGAGACAATAGATTGAATTTTTCTAATCCAAGTGATAAAACCAACACAAAACTTAAATATAAATATATAATTATATTTATGATATAATATAATGGATATAATTAAAATAACAAAATACATAAAGATAAATAAATTATGTTTATATATGGTAAAACACATTTTAAATAATCAAGTTTTGTTTTAGGTAAACTAGTTCACTAATTTGATTACTAAGTTAGTGACACAAATAAATCATTATATGTAATTCATTATTATAAATATATAATATTTACAAGATGGATGTCTTCAACTATCATGTGATGCATATGTAAAAAATTTAATGTGATAATAAATTATCCAATATTTAGATATATTATAAGAAATAAATCTATTTACAATTTTGAGTCTTTAAAAATTAAAAGCCTAATATGTCTTTTTCCATTTTTCAATTATCTAAAATTAGATATATCAAAATATTGAGGTATGTAACCTCACATAAATCAAATATAAATAATTTTAGAATGATATATAATGATCCAATCAAATAGATATGAGATTGAAACAAATAATTTTATACATATATGAACAAAATGACTAGTACAATAAATGATGAGGAGCTAATTAATAATGTAAAATCCATTTACACTTTGCATTTCATAAATTATATTATTATTAAATAAAGTATTTAATCATGTTATCATGAAATTTCCCCACTAATAAAATGAAATCATCTTAACAATTGAAACACAAAATATCTTTACTTACTGAGCATGATATTATTACCAAATGTAATAATAAACATGATCATCTTATCATATTAAGCATGATGTGATGCATATAATGTATTTCAATGCTAACCCATATGAATTGAAAATATAATGTCAATATATTTTATTTGATTTCTTATCTCTCTCTCTCTCTCTCTCTCTCTCTCTCTCTCTCTCTCTCTCTCTCTCTCTCTCTCTCTCTCTCTCTCTCTCTCTCACACACACACACACACACACACACACACAATTGTAACTATAATTTATCAAGAATCAAACTAACTAGTTTTACTAACAAATATAAATGTAATTCAGACACTATGAATTTATTTAGTAACAAAAAAAATACTGTAATAGTAAATGATATGTCATGAATATATATGAATTTTTATTTAAAAAATATAAATATTTAGGGACCTTATTCATAATATGCACATCAATATTCATGGCTTAGGCCTATAATAACTTAGAAATATTTGTAGAATGCAACATTGCTCTAGCCATCTCAATAATGGTGCATTTCTTCTTTCAGAAATACCATTTTACTAAGGGGAACATGAAGTTGCTAATTTAATTTGAATACCAAAACTAATATATAAATAATCAAACTATTTACTAATATATTCACCATCATTATTAGATCTTAATATATTAATAGAAAATTTAGAATCATTTTCAACAAAAGTTTTAAATTCTTTAAAGTTAGACAATACTTTATATTTTTTCTTTGTAAAATATAACTAAATCATTTTAGTATGATTATATATAAAAGTAAAAACATATAAAGAAACATTAAGAGATACAAATTCAAGAGGTCCTGTAACATCACTATGAATAAATTCTAAAATATGTGAGGAATTCTTATTATTATTCTTATAAAAGGGATTTGTATGTTACCACATAAGAAGTCTTCACAATTTTCAAGATGAGTAGAGATATAAAGAATAAAAATAATAATATTATGAGAAGACATATCATATAAAAATTTTAAATTAACATGTCTGAATCTTTCATGCCATAATTGAGATTCATTATTACTATGCGATGAAAGACAACATGAAAAAGAAGTAGAAAAAATGTATAAACCATTATTTTGAATATCTTCAACAATCAAAGAAACATATTGATTTCAAATGGATCAGTTATCTTTAATATAATTTATAATGATGTTATCATTCATGAGTTTAGAACAAGATAAAAAATTCTTCTTAAGCTTAGTATATAGACAATATCATTATAACAACATTTGCAAATTTTAACTTTCCTTGCTTAGTTGCTTCTAAAAATAAAATGTCCTAAGTAAATATTTTTAAAAATATATAAAGTATCAAATAAAATGTTATATAATCAAGTCATATTGTGTGATTCACAACTATATAAAATCCATTCATTCTCATTATAAGCAAATAATACAACATATAAAGCAATAACATTAGAATTATGTTATTGATTTCTATTCTAATTATGGTGATAATTAATGGTTTTGATCAGATTTATTTCCTTTGTTATTTTTATAAGTTTTATTTTTAACTCTATATTTATTTTTATAATAATTTTCCCTTCTATGACCAAATTTACCACACAAATTATAATTCACATTAAACTTAGGATTATGATTTTTATCGACATATTTCTTATTTCCATTTTTATCATTAGAAAAATTAGGGTTAGATTTTTGGTTTCTATTATTATCAAAAATAGGGTTGAGAGTGATAAATTCCTAAGTGGCATTCTTTTTATAATAAAAATTAGACATTACTTGCTCTTATTAAATCAAAAGAGCTGAAAGGGTAGTGAGGTTAGGGATATCTTGCTTTGTTTGATACTTTGAATTAAAAATTAAAATAAAATTATGAGAATTTTCATGAATATTAAGTTGAATGATAAAATATAAAAATTTATCTTGAATTAAATTTTAATTACAACCATCTAACTCATCTTTAATATTTTTGATTATATAAATAAAATTAACAACTTTTTCATCATCTTTCATATGTGTAGTAAGAAATTAAAGAATTAACTTAATAATCTTAGAGGGATGAGTTCCCTTATGCATAACCTCAAGGAGTTTTAAAGAATCACTAGGAGACTCTTGATTACTTATATAGAGTGAGAATTCATCCTTAACACTCTACAAGATAATTGACATGACTTCCTATGATTTATGTTTCAATGCATTCAAAAGCTCAAGTGTCACATGTTGTCCTGATAGGGATTTTTTAATCCCAATAATAATGTTCCACAACTTTTGTGCCATAAATTCTAATTTAATATGGATTTTCCATATATTATAGTTTGATCTCTTAAGAATTTAAGATTTATCTAATACAAAGTTAGGTGAAGCCATTGCTTCCCTTTAATAATGACATTAAAATACTATATAATGCTTAAATTTTAACCCTTTTTAAGGGGAATTTTAACTTTATTTGATCATAAAACAAATTTAAATTGTAAACAAGAAATAATTATTCAAATAGATGTGAAATAATGTAATAAATTGTAAGATTTTGCACTAGATTAGGTGTTGTAAGTGTCTCAACCGAAAATCTATCTGAACATTATTATTTAAAAATTTGTTAAAAATATAATATGAGGCTTAAAAATAAAATATTGACCACGTAAATGTGCTCAAAATGTTACCAAACCTAGGTAACAACTATTCACATAACTATGCTTGACAAATAATTGTCTAGGTCAAAAGTTAATAAAATAAAGGTCAAAGTTACATAAGGGTTTTTCTCATGAATTACTCTTCACGTAAACCAATTTTTTTATAATTGACCAAAAATAAATTTAACTTGACCAAAAAAGGTAGGAGCTAGTGAATTTTGAACACTAGACCTTTTCTTTACAAGGTTTTAGAAAAATGAGGGCCACTAACCCTTCTAGGAAACTAGTTAAGAATTTATATGCACTAATTTATATTTGAACATTGTTCACATGGACATTATTTTTTATATATATATGAAACAAAATAGCCAAGGAAAGTGGGGGCAGGGTTTTCTTATGTGGTAGTTTTGATTTTAATAAAATAAATATTTATAAAATAACTACATAAACATTATACTAACCTTTGCATGCTTTTAGGTAGAGATATGATACTCCTATAGATATAGTAGGGCTCATAAAATCTTTAATATGTCACCAAACTTTATGAAAATTTGTCAACCTTCATGAATCCTTACCACAAATCAGATTACACTTTCAAAATTTATTTAGAATTTAGAATTATCATTTTACTATATCATATTATGTCACCCCTAGAAGCTTGTAAAAAGTTTATATGAAGCCTTTGATGCTTTATAATACCTAAAAACAAGTTTTGTCTCTAATATTTATTGAATAATCAATTTTCAACACCAAAGGAGAGCCTCATAATCTTTGAAAACATTTTTTACAAATTTACTCAAGTAGGAAGTCATATAACAATAGTAATGCCATCCCATGTAGAGATAAAAAATTTCCAAAAGTTTGGAATGACTTTATTAGGGTATAATATTTTTCAAGATACCTTGAAACTCCACAATGATGCAACCAGAACCTTAAAAAAATAAGTTTTGAATCCAAAATACTAATTTTTTGAATTTTTTCAATGCCATAGGGTTGTACAACCATGCCCATGCAACACAAATATTCAAAAAAAAAGTAATTCTAGTTTTTTAAAAGGATATTTGGACTACTTTAATGGTATTTGGATAAATATCCAAGTCTCCAATAATGTTGAACCAATCCTCCACAAGTGGTAAATAAAAAATATCTATTTACCAAGCCATCCTAATGGTAAAGGCTTGGAAGGAACAAATTTGATTTGAAATTTAATATTAAAATTATATATAAATTTATTTCCAATCTTGTCAATCCTAAACACTCCCTATGGCTATGATTCCATGATGAAATATAAAAATAACTATAAGCAATGTACATATATGATATCTAGAATTTAAATAATTAACAAAGCATAGAATAATCATATCAATGAACAATGATGCAAGTATTTATGTGGAAAAACCTTCAAGAGGTAAAAAACCTACAAATGTTGATATTCATATAACTGATAAACTATTGACCCCAATACACAACCTTCTTCTTCTCACTTCCCCTCTATCAATATTCATAAATTCTTTACAACATATTTACCACACATAATTATCAATTCACCAACTTATTAAGTTTCCTAAGTTAACTTGTGTAAATAAAAATAGAGATAAAACATTATTTATAATAAGGATGAGGAGAGGTGACCATTGTAACCAATGGGTTAATCCATCTTGATAATCATTTAAAATAAATTGTCAAGTAAGAAATAACTATATTTTATTATTTATTTACACACCAAAGTAGACTAAGGGTTTAAACTAGCCCACTTTATCATTAAATGTTCAAAAATATAGAGATGATATAACAGTTTGGATAAACATATGGATAAGAATGGATTAGAATGAGATATAAATTTTGAGATATGGAGTGCCAAATTTAAAAACACATAAGAGATATGTTAGTCTAGCATAGTTGCATTTGGATACATACTATGACATTTATGACCTTAGTAAAAATATAGGAGATGTGGTGTTTAACAAAGAACAAATTACACCATAGTTTGCAAGAGGAATTGCAAGAATTTAAATTGTGGGGGAGATTATGATCCCATAAAATGACTCTTTATATCTGAATGATTACCTTATTTTTCCCTAAAAATCTTCCTTTTGAGTGGATTTGGATGTTATTAATAGAACTCATTGTTAATTCAAAGTAGAGAATGAGATATTTACCTTAGTTATTATGTGCAAGTCATTGTTACCTATTTTACCACTTTTTATAACATTTGCATGAAAATACAATAGTTTTTAACATGTCATAAATATGTACTATAGTCAAAGAACATGTTTTGGGAAACAAAGAAATACTAAGGACCAGTCCATACTAGTTCCATAGATCCCAAACCTTGCTCTAAAGATCATGAGTGTGGTTCTGGATATCACTAGACTGGATCTAGAGACCTCTAGTTAGATTCAAAATATCACGTAAAGGATAATATGTTTCTACAAGGATGTGCATGTAATATTTGAAGAAGTATGGTATATTTTTGGGAACCATTTTGAATGATATATATAGACTTTCTATAAATAGTAATATATATTTATATTCATTATTTTTATGGAATTTTTTCAAAAGTGATTATAAATAATATGATTGGATCTGCTAGATGAATATGATCAGATGGTTATAACTTCCAAAGAAGTTACAGCTAGTAGTAGATAAGAAATCACATAAGAAACCAAGTTTAACACTTTCCACTAGTTTTCCTTAGAAATTAGAAAGAAAATGGTTATGATATTGTTATAAAATAAGACAATATCTTAATTAGAATATAATCTTCTAAGTTGTTTCTCCATATTGAGACAATTGTTGTCATATGTGGTAATATATAAACATATCCTTTTGATGATTGAGGGTGGAGATGAATATATAATCAATGATTGAATAGTTTGAGCATTACTATTTTTAGTATTGTAGGCAAGCTTGTAAAATTAATTAAAATATGAGTTCATTATTTTTCTACAAATATAATAGTGTTACAATCCTATTCATAAGAAGAGCAAGGGCCCACTCCATAAAAGAAGGATATATTTGGTATTTATGTGTTTTTTATGCATTGTTGTGTGCTATGAGTTTGTTATTATTTTTTACAAATTATTGTTTTATGTGTTTCACCTTAGGACTATGTTAATTTATGTTCAATAAAAACTAATTTCAACATTCTAAATTCTAAACATTTACTTTCCCAAAAATTTCCCATTCTAGAAACATATATTAAAGTGTGTTTACTTTTCATGCAACTTCCCATTCCAGCAACATATATTAAAAGTGTGTCTTCTCATGTAATTTCAATTATAGTAAACTACTTTATAAGTGTTTTTCTCTTCTAATTTTTTTTTTCAATTTTCCAAGTGTGTTTTCTTTCACAAGTAATAAATTAGATTTGAATTCAAAAGAGTAAATTAGAACCTTAGAGTAAATGATCTACAAACCAACCCCAAAGCAATAATATTATTTATAATCCTATGCATATCTTATTGTAGATAGTTGTTAGACATTTCCTGGATTAACATGACACATATAAATTAAATGAATAAGACACAATGACCCTCTTTAGGATGAGTTTTTTGGTCACTCGACTATCACTGATTGAAATACCATGGTAAGAATAACATGGTTATTGGTTTTACACTAGTTTCTTTCAAAGATGGCATTTTTCTAGATTATGCACGTAGAAATCAACACATGGATCCATTTATCAAATACAAATCCTTAAGTACAAGTGATATATTAATTTTGGTTCACATTGATCTAATGCTTTTTCCCAATATTTATTTTTAGAAACATAAATGTGTTCTTACATTCATTAATTATTTCTCTTGTATAACTTGGGTCTACTTTCCAAAAAACAAAAGTGAAGTATTTGAGCACTTACAAATTTTCAAGTCCCTTATTGAAAACCTATCAGAGATAAAATTCAACATCTTATAAAATATATTTGAGGGGATTTTTTTATCAATCAAATAATTATATTCTATGAGTATGCATGCATTCAACTTCAACATGTTGTTCCCTACACTAAGCAACATGGTGAATTTGAGCACAAAAACCACATGCTAAAGGAAATAACTAATTTCATGATAAATTCCAAATACTTACCTCAATATTATTTTTTTATATTTAATTTAGTGTGAAACCTACATCCAAAATCACACTTCCCACTCCATAATGTAAAATACAACTCCCAAATAAAAATAATTTGGTGTCAAGATGGATGTTTCTAATTTATAAGTTTTGGATGCAATGCATGGGCACAAATTATAGATGAAAAGTGTAAATTAATGGAAATGTAGGGCCATCATTACATATTTTTCAGCTACTATGATGTTATGAACACATATAATCTTATTGTTCTGATAACCACTAATGTGATTTACCAATAGGATGTGTTATTTTATGAGCAATCCAAAACATTTACATCAACATATATTATGTCTCTTATTCCATTAACTTATATCAAGTTTGAAAAAACTTCTAAGGTCTTTTATGAGTAATAATATAGTTTAGATGACTCTTATTTAGTGAGTTACTTGATTTCAAATGATGAACCATAGGGAGGACAAGTAGAAACTCCAATGTAAGTGCCAAAAGATAGTAAAAATGGACCTACACAACCAATATATCCTCTTCAAAAATGGTTTATCATTTTTTTCCATGATATTGGTACATTTTTATGGTATCTAAGACATCAAAACACAATGATATCATAACATCCATATGGTATCTCACATTTGGTATGGTTGATAGTGACCCAAGATTTAGATGCTTATCATCAAGCTTATAACCATCATGAATGGTAGAAAACTATGGTATAAGAACTTATTTATCTAAAAATAATAAAAATTGGTATTTAGTTTCACTTCTAAAAGGAAGAAAATGAGTGAGGTACAAGTGGGTATACCACACTAAGTATATAGTAGAGGGGTTCACTAATAGATATGTTGTCATAGTTTTTGTAAATTTCAAAAATTAGCAAAAAATTACTTTTAATAGCTAATTTTTTAGTTTAGGATTATTATTTTTGAAAATTAATTAATTGATTAATATTAATTAATTAATTTAAAACTAAATTATAGGCCAAAACACTCTATCTCCTAAACTATGTAAAAATTCTTTTGAGCTTCCCCATGTAAAACATCATTGGTTTTCCCCACAATTTTAAAAAGTTTATTAAACTTTTCATAAGCTATGTAAATGATTTCCACTTTTCCCCTAGATATACAAAAGTGCCTTGACACTTTTTCAAGTCATGAAACTTGCATTTTTTATTTTGCACACAGTGCAATTGCAAACTAAAAATAATAAATCCATTGAAATAATTTTTAATTGTTTTAATTTTATAATTTAATATTTAATATCCCACTTCCCCATGTTATGAAATTTTATTTTCCCATGCTGTGTAAATGAAATATCACTTTTTCACTATCATTAATTTAATATCCCATTTCCCACAGTCGTGTAAATTCATTTTACATTTTTCCAAGTTGTGACAATTCATTTTACACTTCTTCAGGTCATGCAAATTTATTTTTCACTTCCCTGAGATGTCAAATTTTGATTTACACTTCTCAAAGTCATGTAAATAAAATCCTCCACATTATAATTTCCATTATTTTTTCCTCAAAATTGTGCTAAAATAAAAATCCCTCTCTCCTAAATTTTTTGAAGCCATTACTACTCTGCTCAAGCATGCACAAGTTCCATACAATTTTGCAAGTTTTCATTAAAACACAAAAAAAGAATCCAGAAAGTAAAAAAAGGGGGGTTTTTGATTTCATTTAATAGTTTTCACCTATCAATATTAGTATGCCCTAATAAAAATAAATGAAGCAAATAACTAATCATACAACACCCAAGTGAGAGGAAGAAGTCTAAAAATAAACAAAAGAGAACAAATTTTATTTTGTTTAATGCCAATACAAGTCCATATGCCCCATGAGAAGAGTGCAATTTTAAAAGATAAATTTTTGATAAATTTTTATTTCTTTTTGTCATGTTAAAAGACTGTATGATCTATGCACATTAAGGGTTTAAAATTTTTTAAAATAGCAAAAGACCATATTTTTATTTGATTTTGCTTAAATTTTTGAAAAGGCCATAAATTTCCATGTATCATTATGGGTTTGAAATTATACAAAAATCAATTGCTAATCATTTTTTTGTGTTTTGGTCTAAATCATAAAGAGGGACTAAATTGTTAAAATTGAAAAATAAATTTGCAAAATTTCTTTTTGGCTCATTTGCATTTTCCAAGAGAGCCCATCTAATAGCATTACAAGGTGATTGAATAAGGAAAGTTAAAATCGAGAAAGGTGGTTCAATGATAAGTTAAAATTCATATAGGATATTAAAAAAGAACTAGAATAATTTGCATAGGTGAAATTATGAGTATAGATTTTTAGTGTGATTTAAATAACTTATTTTGGATTTAAGTTAATTTTTTTCAATTTTACAAATAAACCATTATTGAGAAAATATCTCTTAATTTTTGGTTCCCCATAAAATTTAATGTCTTTGTCCTCTACTCCAAAAAAATAAATTCTGAGCAAATAAAAAGCAATCATGAAATACCAATTTTAGGGTGTGACACCTTTCTTGTCATTGGAATCCAACATGCAAAATATTATAGATACCAATCTAGGTCATACTGACTCAAACAAATTTTGGGAGAGAATGAGTGTAGTACATAAAATTAACTTTGGTCAGAGCATTTTTTATAGTGGATTGGCACAAGCCATAACATTTCTAATTTTAGTGCAGTCTCTTGAATTGGTCTTGGTCATGTTAGAGCACTATAATTCAGAGATGAGGGAAGTGAGAAATTCATAGGGTGAGTTAATGGCAATTTTTGTTTCAGAACATAGATAATATGTTGCACCTTATAGATTGGGAATATTTTGTGCATTTGACTCTTTAATCTTCTCAATAAAATTGTGATGATAATAATGTCTCTTGTGCTAAGTAATTCAACAATGGGTGGTTGACCAAACCAAAAAATCTTCTACATGACTCCAAAAGAATCTTTTGAAATCTAATTTCAAGAATGAAATAAATTACATAATAATACTATTGCATAAAATAGTGGGGAGTCCAATAGAAAAAAAATTAGATATGGATGTACAAGTTCATTTGGATAATTCATAAGAATAGGCAATATATTAATTGGGGACATGTATTCAATGATACAATCAATAAATAACTAATAAAAGTAAAGGTCACATCAAAGTTTGATATGAATTCATATCTTGTCTACATTGTGTCTAGTCAAATATATTTTTATGGATTGCATATAGTAGGTAACTTTGAGAAGATAAAAGTATATTAATTCTATCCCCAAATGGAATTGAAAGAAACCACCCAACATTTCAAAAGAGTGAATGATTATATCATTCATTTTTCCATTCAATTATTTGATAAAAAAAATTTCAACATGAGGATATCAGTAAAAACCACCATATAAATAGCCAAATGGGGAACTTGGTTCATATAATTCATGACTTTCAATTATTTGAGAATCAATGGCTATGAAATTGATCCTTATATGATTCCATGATATGTTGGTGATAGCTAGGCATTGATGGAACTAGTGAGATAAATTATTGAAACACATAAGTTTTTGATAGGTTGACATAGGACATGAGTCAAATTTCTAATTTCCATTAGTATATATACTTATCCATCATTTATAAAAGGCAAATTAGTGGAGTAATATATGTCTCATTATAATCTCAATATTTTTGAGAGTAGATTTATATTTAATATAAGAGGCTTAATTAAAGATAACCTTGGGCCTTCATTCCAACATTTCTCACACTTTAAGGATTAATAGATAGATTTATATGATGATAAATTTGTCAAAACCATACACTATTCATGGTTTACAGTGAAGTAGATAGTCAAATCTAGCATACTAAAAGTGCCAAAGTAGTTAGTGGATGATGAGGTCACATTGGATCATATCTTTTAAAAATAAAACATCATAACAAAACCACTACCTTTAGTCCATTCGGATAAGAAATAATTTACTTCTCTCAGAAGTATAATAAGGGAAATACTAGAAAGGACTCTCAAGTGGTTGAGTAAAGAAGTAGATTTTAGAAATGTTGATTTCCCTACACCTCTTAGGGAGGATGAATTTGGTAGATTCTATAAACAATATGATGAAGAAAATAAATCAAATGAAGTAGGTCCAAATGGATAACCCTTGGTGATAGAGGAAGCAAAAGAACCAAAATATATTCAATAAGACATTCCATTGCTAAGGGTTCTCAAGCTCAAGATAAAGAGGTTAGGTGAAAATATCTCCTCTTCTCCTAATCCTTTAATTCCTTAGTAAATTAATGTTAATAGTTTCCCATATTCTCAAGAGATTTTAGAGAATACAACCCAAAATTTTATTTTTTCAAATGACATGTTGTTTCCTATATCTTATCTCCCACTACAAGAGATCACTCATGTTTCTTTGTCTTCTCCCTCAAATCCTAAATTGCCTATTATCTCCTCTATAAGAACTCTAATTGACATAATTAGCAAATAAGAACATGTATAAGTATCTTTTTGAGGTGCCATAACTAAAATGACACCTTATTCCACCCTATAAATGTTATCCCCATAAGTATCAATTTTTGACCCACCTCCTTAAATCACAACAACATCAGATTAGTTGTCCATGGTCGTGAAGAAAACAAGAAAAAAATTTGAACCTAAGGAGATTAACTTTAGGACTTTGACAATACCAATCCCTTTTTTGAAAATATCAAATAAATAAAGAACCATCTCATAGATGGTAACAGATGGAAAAGGAGAGAAATATGTAAAAGTGGCAGTTCCTATAATTGAAAAGGGTAAATTAGAAATCAGAGTTGAAGACTATCAGGTATCTAGAGTTCATTTAGGAAAGTCTACTAGAGAAGGAATTAAGGGAGATGTATAGTTAGAAATTGGAATCATTTTTGAGAAAATGGATAAGGACAAAGCAATAAAATATGAGTTAAAACAAAAATTGGAATAGTTGAATTCAATGATACAGAGGTTGATCAGACCAATTCATCCATTAATTATTTCATAAAGTCTTTACAATGAGATGTTGGATAAAGTGAAAGAGGTAGGGAAAATGGGTAGTGTAGTTAAAGATTGGATTGATAAGATCACTTAATAGGGAACCTCAAAAAATTTCAATGTAGTAAAAATGGTCTCTGAAGTTTGATGACAATGTGAATAGATAATAACCAAATAAAGTGGGTACACAAAAGAAAAATAGAATTGGGAGGAGTTCATCCCCAAGTTAATTGAATATTAAAAATTTCCCTCTACTAACTTTATTGAAAAGGATTAATCAATAAGGAATAATTTATTTATCAGATTGAATTATTCTAAACCACAAAATTTAGAATTTAATCACTTCAATAATGACTTCAAAAATTTAACAGTGTAAAGTCACTTAGAAATTACATGATGATGGAGATTGATATTAAAATCAAAATGTTGAAATGTCCTTTTGTTAATGATATGAATCAAGGTGGAAATCTTGTTTTAGTTGAAATTGTGATCGAATAATTTAAAAAGAAAATTTAAGGAATTATCAATCCCATATCTACATTTGATCATGAGAAACTTCATGAGTTGGCCAAATACTAAGTCAATGCTGATAATCTTGACTTGAAGGTGACCAAACTCTAAAACAAATTTCAATAGATGAGAGAATTAAATTTCTCAATGGATATTACTTAAAAGTATATGGATGGACTACATGAAGATTTGATAAGGGTGTTTATCGAAAGATTTGATGACTTTCTAAAAGAGAGAGTTTCTAATGAATCAAAAGAAGATTGAATTTGTTTTCAACATTCCAATGTTTTCTTATCATATTTAATTTTTCACCTAACTTGTATTATTTCACTGTATTTCCCCTTACAAATGTATGTTATCACTTTTGTAAATTGTGTTTTGTAATTTTTCCAACTTGGTTTTACAATTTGTGCAAATTGATAATGTACTTTGCAAGCTTTGTAAAAACACTGAATATTTTTTCAAGTGGTGTCAAGTTATCAAAACACTTTTGCACCCTTTCAAGTTGTATTTTCTCACTGATGTTTTTGCAACTCTATAAAAAGGCAAAAAGGTGGCTTTGCACCATAACCACCTATTTTGGCCTATAAATACAAGTTAGGCCCTCATAATAAGAGTTCAAAACATAAGGATTTTGTGCAAAGATTTGTAAAGGGAGATTGGATATTCTACTCTAACAAGATCAATACAAAGAGGTTTTTATAAACTTTGTGTTAGCAACTCCTTTGGATTTTGTCTTTTTTTACTTAATTCAATGTATTTTATCTTCATTGATATTGCTATCATCTTTTAATTGTTAATACCAAGAACTTATGTTACAAATTTCATCTAGAATTGTGATTTATATTTCAAATATATAAGTGGAATCTCGATGGGAATAGAAATAATATCTTTATTGTTTATGTTATAAAATACAAAGCTACTCATTTTTGTTATCAGGGCTAGGTAGTTTTCTAGAGTATGTTTCATATTTCTAAGAATGTTAATATGTCTTTTCAACCCATTGAATGGGATATATTTTCCCCTTAATTTTAAATTTACCTCTGATATGTTTTTCAAGTCTTAATGTTTAACTTGACAAATTTATCCTCTAAAAATAGTCCATTCCTTTCCTTTTATCTCTACATATTCCTTTCTAAAAATACTTTGTCAAGATTTCAAGTTAAAAGTACCACCCCATGTTTTATAAATTTTTCTTGTAAATATTTTATTTTTAGTAAAAATTTTGTATTTCAATAAAGGTAGATCTACCTTATAATAGGAGAGAGACTTTGTTCCCTATGCTATTGATGTGAATATGATGATTTGTCATCCTAAAAAAATTCATGCCAATAATTTTTGGCACACACTATGGGGTACATTTTTTCAACATTCATGATAACCACAATATCTTTTTGGTCCACATGACTCTGTCATCATTTCAAAGACCACTTCACTAGCCTAACCTAGACTAAGATCAATCAACCCAAAGTGATATCATGTCAAACATTAGATAAATTTTATGGGAATTTGATAGTGTTTTTGTGCTCCAATTCTAAATTATCCTAGTCATTTTGAACCAATAAATTGATTGTGTATAAATAATTGAAAGGATTTAGGAACACATAATAGACTATAGAAACTATAAAGTTAATCATAACTAGTAAATTATCACATGACCATCTCAGGATCTCATAATCCTAATCATCAATCTGGTTTAAATTGGGATGAAGCCTTACAAGAATATATATTCAACATGGAAAATTTTATATAAAATATCCAATGACATAATGGACCTTAAAAATCAAATACCCTAGAAGACCATTACTGCTCCTTACCAAAACATTCCAAGGAAAAACTACGTTTCTTTTCAAAGAGATTGCCCTAGATTTCAAGATTCTTGGTTGAAACTTGCACTCAATTCCACTCCTCAAAAAAGCACCAATTCATGTGTGAATGAAGTCCTAAAAATAGAATACATTATTAGATATGAAGAAGTTTAAGAGGAATTGAATTATAAAATGTAGACCTTTAATAATGTGAGTTTGAATAACTTAGTGGAAACTCCATGAACACATTTTTGAAATACAATTTAGATGAAGATGACTATGAAGAAAATATTGGGGATATAAATAGTCAATACTTTACACTTTTCACTAGAACTCAGAATCAAAAAAATTAGTATAGTGACCCACATGAGGAAACTCCAAAGTTATCCTCCCATGAGAAACTACTCCACCTATGAAAATAAAAGGAAAGTAACCACTAATAGGTAGTTCATCCAATGTTAATGTTTATCAATGTATTGAAATTCCTTCTATGTATTTGCCTAATTTCAAAAAAAATAACCATGTTAACAAAACCAAAATATATATGTCACAAGATGAGTAGTTAAGAGCATACCCAGATTAGTTAGATAGGTTAGTTGATTTCATTAAAGGAAAAAATCCCAATGCTAGAAAATCTAATTCCAAAGGAATAATAACTAACCATGTTGCTTAAAATAAAGTCAACTTGATAAATATAACCACTTCAAAGTCTAATAAAGTTGAAACATTTTATATTTCCTTTTTCCTCATAGGATGAAAAGTCAACAGTTACATCATTGACATGGGAACCTCATATTATGTCATGTTTGCCAAAGTTTGTCATGTTCTTGGCCTAACTTGTACTAAAATATTTGGATGTTTTTTTTTTTTTAATTCCATGGAGGTAAAACAAGTTCTGATCATTAGATAGATAAAATATGCACAAGTGGTTTTGGCATATTTTCCACAAAAAAGGATTAAAATTAATATTTTAGTCACTATATTCTGGCATCTTATGACATTCTTTTAGGTAAAAAAATTTGTAATAATTGGGAGGTGAAATCAATTAGATTTGTCACATGCCATGATTCTAGCTAAAGGAGTCAAACAATACCTAAAGCCTAAATTAAAAACAAAGTATACAATGCAAAAATTAGATGATCTCAGAGAAGAAATTTTATACAAAGACATCAAAATTGGTAAGTATATTCTGATGATAGAAGGATATGGAATTGTCATAAATCATGTAATCAAACCAGAAGGATGTTTGGAAGATGGAGTTTGATGGTATTTATTCATCAACAAGTTTAGGTGCAGGCGTAATCCTGATATCTATATTTAAATAAATATTTCCCTTCTACAAATTTTAGTTTGAGTGTACCAAGAACAAAATCAAATATTAAGCACTTTTGTAATGGATACAAGCTGTAAAAGAGATGGGAATCAAGAATTTGAAGTCTAGGGTGATGTTAAGCTTGATTTAAAATAGGTTAAAAGTTAATACCAGGTAAAGAATGATCATCTAAGACATTAAATAAATAAAGTATATGCTAGTATATAAATTTTTGATGACTCATATATCAATATAATTCCTCATGAACATAACTTTAAATTTGACACTTTGGTAGTATCAACTTATTTTATGATTCTTCATGTACATAATAGTACAAAAAATATATATGATCAAACTAATATATAGGCCAAGTGTCCCATACAATGTAGATAATTAGAAAGTTTTCAATGATGATAAGCAGATCATTTCATTCCTTGAGAAAATAAATATCTTCAAAAATATGTATTTTGAAGGTAGTGGTTCTTCATATAAAGAATTTTCAGCCCACACATCAAAATAATGAATCACTAATGAACAAGATAATGGTGGTATTATCAAGTTGAAAGGAAAAAAAATCCCTAAAGTCTTGGTCTCCTTATAATAATTATTTGAAACAAATGATATATTTTTAAAGAGTAAAATTCAAAAAGAGAATCTCAATTCTTTTGATTACGAAAAAGTGAACATTGCCTCATAGGAACATCCTAGGTTTGTCAATATTTGGAAATGTTTCTCACCTAAATAAAATTGAAAGTTTATCATTTTTATTTATAAATATATTTACATAGTCATGTATTCATACATAGACCTTAAATCCCTCCACCCTAAAAAAATTCAACATATGGTTCCTATTAAATATTATCATTCCTTAAGGAGAGATTATTGAACATTGTCTTTGAGTATTGATCTTTGATATTTAATGTTGTCATTGATGTCAAAGGTTCTAATGAATATTCATGATTATTTCATTGATTTAAATCTAATATCATTGATGACAAAGGTTATTTTGAAGTTTATAAACCTTGAGGTATGTGTATTATGAGTTATGCATAGTAAGTGTTGTTGTTGTAATGAAAGAATATTGTTTGAAGAATGTTTTGATGACAACTTGAGTGAAATCATTGAGAATAAAAATGAGTGAGTGCAAGTCAGTTTAGCAAAGTATAAATCATATTTTAATTCTTTGTTTAGACCTTTTGAGATGATTTTTATAGGTGGTATGATGAAATGAGTGAAATCTGAAGAATAAGCAATGTGCTTTAAAGATTTGTGTAAGCAGTTCCAAAGATGCTTTAAATGAGCTATGAAGATGAGAATGCTCTAAATAGAATGATTTGAAGAAAAATGTATAGTTTTTGAGAATAAGAGAGATTGTACATGAGGTGTTTAAGACATTGAAAATTAATAAAAGGTCAACTTTAAAGATCTATATCTATAGCCTTAATGATGCTACAAATATCCTAGTTGAGCTTTGAAGATCTATAAGTAGCTCTGAAGAAGTTATATTAAAGTTACTAAGAAGATTGAGTGTATGAGGTTGCTTGATCATACACAAGAGACATTGAAACATGGGAGAGTTTCAATGTGGATTCCATAGTGTGGCTAGAAGGTCAGATTCAAGGCATAATAAGACCTGTAGGTCATGGCTTCAAAAATAAGAAGAGATATGGTGGCTAGATGAGGTAACAAGATCAATTTCTATGACATGGGTGAATAGGTGAACATTGTAAAAGGTGATTAAAGTTTTTATTAGTATGTTTATGAAGTTTTAGATCAATGTTTTCAAGAAAAGGTTTGAAAAGGTATTTCAAAGTTTATCAAGTGCACAAAATGAAGAGTTGTCTACTCAAGAATGTTATCTCAGTTCTCATTACCATGATCAACATCTGCATGAGAACCTAAGATATTCATGGTATATTAGGAATGGATCTATATAAAATTTCCAATCATTGGTTTTTGGAAATAAGAGCTAAGTTTTATTAATGATCATTAAGACTGAAAGATAGTCTAAACCCTCATAAAACCCTAATCATGACCTGATGTTGAAAATATTAATATAAATATATTAGAATGGTTTGATATGATAATAAAATTGGTTTGAGATTTAATTTAATTATCACAATCATCTCCAGGTGTGATTGGTTACTTAGGTGAATGAGAAGACCCTACAAAAAAGTGTTTATATTTTAGATATTTGTTGTAATAAATAGCATTGACTGAATCAAATTTTTTATGTGGATGAAGATAAAAGTGTGATAATTTTAGTTATTTTTCATTAATATTTATGAGTATGTTCCAAATATATATTTTTCAAATTTGGTGATCCAAGTTAGACAGTCACCAATAGAGCTAGTGGTGCAGATAGTAAGGAAATTAGGCAAAAGTGAGAAGATGTTTCTTGATGTGTTTTTCATGTAAGAGTGATGCATTAAAATGCATGATAATTTTTTTTGGGTATTTAATTATTTATCCATGATTTTTATAAGCTTTTAATTCAATATAATAGGTTGATACATTTAAGCCAAAATGGCTTATCTGACTAAGTAGAGTCTATGAGAGAGAAGGTCAAAAGATTGGTCTGTAAGACCAATAATTTTCATTAGATCTCATGATTTAATTGATTAAGGTCACTCTAAAGATGTCATTATATTATGTTCATGTATTTAAATCCCTTTAATATATTCAATCATTATCATATTTTCATGTTTCCTTGACTGTGTTTTGGAGTCAGTTGGCAGTTCTGAGTGAACATCTTACAGTGAAGTATTTGAGCCTGTTTACCCTAAGTTAAATCATAAGATGAACTTTGTGATGACCTTAAGGTAATTATTTTTTTAATATATAATTTTTTCCATGGTTTTTTTTTAAAAATGAGTATATGCCTTAGTTGTTCCAGATAGAGTTTTTGTATATACACAGGCCTTTTATATGAAGTGATTTTAGTAAGGGTTTAAGTGATGATTGGACCTAAAAGGTAGTGTAGACCTAAATTTAAGTTTTATAAGGGATATTTAAGTGGTTTATGACTTTTTTATACTATATTAATTTTTTGGATATGCTTCAATAAATATCAAAGGGTAACATGTTGTTAAGAAGACTTATTAGGTCTCCATAAACCCAAAAGAGGATTAAGGGCTAATTGATGTATGACCAACCTATTGTATTAATTAATTCATGATTAAAGTAATTTTATTTTAATATTAAAATACATATTCATGGATAACCTAAGTTATTTGAATATGTAGATGACTTAAAGGAAATTATTAAGTGACTTGTATAAAAGTAAGGTAGTTAGGCCTATTT
Organism: Torreya grandis; assembly: GCA_037957365.1. NCBI lineage: Eukaryota > Viridiplantae > Streptophyta > Pinopsida > Cupressales > Taxaceae > Torreya > Torreya grandis. The sequence goes on from JARHVA010001412.1 coordinate 3,392,798, forward strand.
TGGGTGTGCTTAGAGAGTGAGAGTAAAAGAGGATAAGTGAATGATATAGATAATTTATGAGTATAAAAAGGTCATTTATACCATTATAAAAGTGTTATAAACATATAATATAGGTTCTACATATGTAAATCAAGGTTAAAAGACCTAATTAAGCCATGAAGAGGGATATTGGAATGAAGAAGACTGAAGGTCAGTTAGAGAGGGATTAAAATGAGTGAAGAGATGAAAGAGAATATCATCATATGTTGTATAATCAATAAGGATTTATGAATGTGATCAAATAATCAAGTGGATAATTCAATGTTGAGTCATCTAGGGGGTTAGTTCCTCCTTTCAAGTTGGTGCTTGATAAATCTAAGTGGGTTCTTGGTAAATGAGGGTTTGGTACTCCTTATTGGATTGGTGTTTAGCTAAATATTATATCAAGTTGGTACTTGATATATTAGGGTTGGTGTTCCAAGTTGAGTGGGTACTCAATTGAAGATTGATGTTTATCTTATAGGACTATAGTCCATTTTCTTCATCAGTGAGTTTTCTACCTTTAAGAGGGCTTCCCACATATATGTTGTGTTCATGTGTCTCATGCTCTTATGATTTGATGTTTATGATTTCTTATATATACATGATTATTAGAATGGTTAATCTATGGTCAAGTGAATTTGAATGAAAAATTTTGAAGACTAATTCACCCCCCTACCTTCTTAGTCATTTTGTTTTAGAAAATTAGTATTAGACCTAGTCCTTTGGAGTAGGCTTGATATCCTAAGAAGCAAGGATGCCTAGTCAACAAGCTCAAGGTGGTTTCTCTACTAGTAAAGATTAATTATTCAATGGATCAAACTATACCTTTTGGAATGTCATAATGAAGATATATCTAATTTCACAAAGACATGAAAATTTGTATTCAACTATGGATGGCTATATTGTACCTTGAATTCCACCTACATATGTAGTAGGTGAGAAGGCTAGTGAGAATAGATTCAAGGAAATGAATGCCATTATGTGTTTCCTATTAAAGGTAGATCATGTAAAATTAATGCATTATGGTTTAACCAAAGACATATGGGATAAATTTAAGACCATAAATGAAGGAGACACCAAGGTGAATATGGCCAAGTTTCAAACCCACAGAAGATAGATTAAAAGATTGAAAATGAATGAAGATGAAACTATTGCATCCTACTTGTTGAAAGTTGATGAAGTTTTTAATATCATAAAAATATTGGTAGAAGAAGTAAAAGAGTCTACTATTGTTCAAAAGGTATTGAGATCACTAACTCTTAAGTTTAACTTTAAGGTGTCTACAGTAAAAGAGATGTAAGATTTGGAAAAGCTAAAGATGGATGGGCTTCATGGCATCTTAACTACCTATGAGATGAAAAGTGGTGAAGGAATACCTCTCAAGAAGAAAGAAACTTTTGAGGTTGAAAATAATTAACAAAGTAAGAAGGTCAATAATGATATTGATTAAAATATTGATGATGATGAATTGATTTCCATGTTTTCTACAAATATAAGAGTAGGTTAAGGTAATATGTCATTCAAGTGTTCAAACTATGGAGAAATTGAACATTTTTTAAAGAAGTGTCCTCATAAGAAGAAGATTGAGGTTGATGATAGAAAATATTATAGGTCTGACAAGATAAAAAAGAGTTTTAAAAATTATGAAGGAGAGAATAGTTCATTTAGGAACAAGAAGAGATTCTATACCAAAGAAGATAGCTCATTTGATGTGAGTGATTTAGACACATCTGATAGTGATGATGATAGGAATGAATCTAAATATGAAATCAATGAAACTTTGTTCATAGGCATAGAATTAGATAATGAAGGTTGTTTAAATTTGAAAATACTTATGATTGATGCAAAATTAGATGAAGATATATACAATGAAATTGAATAAGGAGAAACTAAACTGGATCTTGAAGTAGAGATCATGGGTACCCTAGAAGAGTTAAATCTTGTGAATAATAAGAATAAGAAATTGAAGTCATTAGTTTAGGACTATGAGGATCATATTGGATTTTTTGAAGAAAGGTTGAGCAACACTTACAAGGAGTATGAAGAGATCATCCAACAAGTTGAAACTTAGAGATTGTGACATCAAACCTAAAGACTAAAGAAGAAGATTGTAATAGATATGAAATTGAAATAAAATATCTGAGAGCTGAGTTGGATCAATCATCCAATAAGGTGAGGAGTTATGTGAAGTTTGAAAAGAGAAATGAGGCTCTAGATTATATATTAAGTAGTCAAAAAAATTCAAGTGACAAGACTAGTCTTAGATTCAAATAAGACTAAAATAAGGCACCTTTAGATGAAAAGAAAAATGCTGAAGATAAGAAGGTCAACATGAAAATAAATATCACATAGACCAATGCTACAAGCTATGATAGTTATTTTAATGGTTACTATTTTTTATGAAGTCATTTTGGTCATAGAGTAAAAGAATGTAGAAGACCCTCCAAGAATGAGTACTCATGGAACTATGAAAGGAAAAGTAATTGGTAAAAGGGAGATCACAATCATCATCAATCAAATGGTATGTATAAGGTGGTGTCTTACAACTATCATAATATAGGACATATTTCAATATTTTATCCTAATAGAGTTATAAGGTTGACTATTCAAGACAAAAAGATTCATAGTCATGTCACTAAGAAATGGATCAAGAAGACAAACCCTGTGGATAAGGTAAAGATGGAGAAAAAGATTAAATAAGAAGATTTTATGAAAGCTCAGAGTATATACAATGGCTTCTCAAGCCACATATCAGGAGACAAGAGAGGGCTTGGTTCTCATATGGTTGATCAAAATAGTAAAAATGAAGAATTGGCTAAGAAGAAGAAGAATGACAAGGTAAGTCTTGATCAACTCATAAACCCTGGTGGAATGTTTGCTATTGTAGAGCATAAGTCAAAAGTGAAGGAATGTCAAGAAAACTTATTATCTACATGTGTTGACAAGGTAGTTAAATAAAATAATAAGTATGGAAAGGTTGATGATGAGATCAAGCCTAAAGTGCTAATCAAGTCTAAAAGAATGTTGAAGAATATTCAGCCTTGTAAAGATATGGAGATATGGGTATATTCTAATTTTATATTGTTTTAGTTCCCTATGAAAAGGGTGTGGATCCATTAAGCTTCATGGAGATATTCTTCCATTAGTAGAAGCATGAGGGTACATAAAAAGAAGGTTTATTTTGAGAATATTTTAGGTTGATAATTATGTGGTTTGAAGTAGCAACATGATGATAGATCTAAGACTGGTATTAGGAATCTAAAGTCAAAATACATAAAATTGTTACCTAAGAGGTAAGTTTCTAAGATATTTTTGTTTTGAGTTATTGATCTAGATCTGTGAAGACAAAGGGGGAGTCCCTATTCCAATATTTGGTATTTATCAATATCAGTTGGTATCAAGTATGGGATAGCCATATGTATGGTCAAGAGTTTGGTATCTTCTTTAGTCATGTCAAGAAAGGTATGTGAATTGAGTTCCTAGTTCTTATAAAGAATATATGTTTGGTCTAAGGGGGTGATTGGTAGCTCTATTTCTTTGTCAAGAAAGTGATTGATTTTTTATATGCATGGAGATAAGAAGAGATTGTGTCTAAGATACTTCATAGAATTTGTTTATTGAGATTTTGATGAATCAAATGGGAGAGTGACCTGATTGATATGTTTTCATAAGTGGTTGTCATAATCTATAAAGAATATGTTTTATCTAGTGTCTTTGAGAGATAGTATCAACTCATATGAAGAAGAATGTGATTTTAGTATTTGTAGATGATCCTTGATGTCTTTGATAATATAAGCATGGTGTATTGAAAATACACATGGTGTGGAAGAGATGAAGTCTCAAATACAAAAAATTGTTTCTCAATAACACATTTTATATTAAACAAGAAATTAAAATATATAAGAATAATATTCTAACAACACCATATAATAATAGGTTAGTTGTTCTAACAAATAACAACCCTAAATCTCTCTTAAAATATCACTATGTGATTTGTTGTAACAAATCACTTACATTAATAAACTCACCTATTTATTTAATAAACCTCTCCACTAATTAATATTTAATTATTTGGAGTACAAACCTAAAATCCCCAATATATCCATGTTAGGATTAATTCTTAATATCCACCCCACTTAGTTTTAACATGGGGCATGGAATCACATGACTACATATTTATATATTTCCCCATAAAATGAAATTTTTGGGTTCACCTAAAAATATGTATGATTTTGCATTGAGAAATTTTTTACAAATCCATGTCCATGGAAGAGAAACTTTACATATTTCTTTTGAATTTTGGAATTGTCTATCCACATAGGATTTATTTGAAAACTTACAAATACAAAATGACTTCACGACCAAAAAATATTGTGACAAAAGACTTCAAAATAATTAAAGCACTAAAAAACTTTCAAAGCATTTTATACTTATTAGATTTTTAAAATAACTTTAAAAAATATTATAAAAAATAAAACATAACCCTTGGATTAATACTATACAGATTAAAACTTAAAATAACATAAACACAAAACCTAACAATATGGAATACTAAAAATATATATATATAATAAATACAACTTAAAATCAAAAAAATAAATTTAAAAAACTTAAAACATATGTCTACTACAAACAATTATAAAATAAACACAACATAACCTAAAAATTCCACACACTAAAAAATGAATTTGACAAAGATTAAAATAAAACTTTAAAAAATAAAAATGAATCAGAACTAAAAATATATTTTCACTTTAAAACTGAATTTTAGAAAAAATGGGCCATTAGAGAGGTGGTCACCTATGGAGAAGATTGGTTTGGATGATGGAATGGATTTAGAGAAACATTGGAGGAAACTATGGGCTATAAGTTCACTAAGTGGAGATGATTTGTCATTTTATTAGAAACTTGGTGTCCTTTTGTGAGTTTGAGGATGAATAGTGATTAGAGAGAGAAAGGAAGGCAAGGTAGGTGCAGTGTTGAAGAGACCTAATTTTGTTACAAAAAGATGTTGAGATGAGAGACTCCAAGGATAAATGATTATGCAAATTGTAGCTTTGAATGTTGGACACAATGCAAATCTCCTAAGTTGAATGTATTTAACTATGGACAATCAAATATAAGCTGATGAATTTGAAAATGCATCAGTGAAGATTTAGTAATAGGTGAGTTGAGACATTTATGAGTTCATTGTTCTACCAATGGATTCATGGGGCCAAGATAGAGTATGTCATTGCCTTGAGGTATATTTTTATTTTTGGCATCACCATTGAAAGAGGGTTGAGGTGATGAACCACCACCATAGTCACCTAAGATGAAGAGAGCTCGATATGAGATTTGATGTATATGTGAATTGCTACATGTGAATGTAATGAACCTTCGATAAATCAAGGAACAAAGTAACAAAGTTCAAAAATAATACTTTTCCTAACCAAAGAATAAAATGGAAAACTTCATTATATTGGATCCAAATTCATATGCAATATTCACTGTATGATTGGAAATCATAAAACATTACAAAAATATAAATATATATAATTTTTATTTTATTTTCTTATTTTATTCAATGCATATATTGGACATAATGGATGCATAGACTATGAAAGGAGATGAACATGATGGAAGCTTATAAGAAAAATATGCATATGAATGGTGTATGTAAGTATCTTTACACATGGTTTACATTGTTAAACTACTAGTAGTATGAAAGAATAGTGAAAGGAAAAAACAATTACTATTGTATATGGTCTGTATAACATAGCTATTGTTTATGTCATTTTGATGTATATCATAGTGAATGGAAGGTACATAGATGTCCAAGATGGGCCTACTCTAATACCAAATATTGAAAATACCCCTAGTGGGGAAGAGCTGAAGGCTCAAACATATAAAATTGTTTGTCTCAATAACACAATTTTTATTAAACAAGACATTACAATATATAAGAATAATATTCTAATAACACCCCCTAATAATAGGTTATTTTTTCTAACAACTAACAACCCTAAAATATCTCTTACAATATCACTACGTGATTTATTGTAACAAATCACTTACATTAATAAAGTCACCTATTTATTAAATAAAACTCTCCACTAATTAATATTTAATTATGTGGAGTACAAACCCAAACTCCCTTATATATATATATATATATATATATATATATATATATATATATATATATATATATATATATATATATATATATATATATATGTTAGGACCAATTCCTAACATGATGGATGCTTGGTTTGAGGGGGAGATATACATATTATTCACTAACCCTGATCTATGTTGAAGTAATCTTAGTTCATTCTAAAAGAGATGAATACTTGTGAAATATCTTTGTCATTAATGTCAAAGGGGTAGAAAGATCAGAAAAGGCAAGAAAAGGAGAAAGATTAGAAAGATCAAAAAAAATGAGAAAAGGGGAAAAATCAGAAAGGGAAAAATAAAATGCAAGAACCAAATCTAATAGATGATTTCCATCAAGAAGTGGTTGACAGAGGTTTTATAAGTATGTTTTCCATCAATGACAAAGGGAGAGATTATTGAACATTATCATTTATTAAGGGAGAGATTATTGAGCATTGTCTTTGAGTATTGAGCTTTGATATTTAATGTTGTCATTAATTTCAATGGTTCTAATGAATATGCATGATTCTTTCATTGATTTCAATATAATATCATTGATGTCAAATGTTCTTGTTAAGTTATTAAGACTTGAGGTATGCATATGATGAGTTCTACATAATAAGTGTTGTTGTTGTAATGAAAGAATATTGTTTGAAGAATGTTCTAATGATAACTTGAGTTAAATCATTGAGAAGCAACATGAGTGAGTATAGGTTAGTTTGGAAAAATGTAAATCATCTTTTAATGATTTTTCTAGAGCTTGTGATATGGTGTTTGCAGGTGGCATGATGAAATGAGTGAGCTATGATGAATCAATGTGATCTAAAGATCTTTATAAGTAGTTCTTAAGATGCTTTGAATGAGCTACGAAGATGAGAATGCTCTAAAGATAATGATCTAAAGAAAAATTGATAGTGTTTGAGAATTAAATATATTTTTTGAGACTGTACATGATGTATTGAGGACATTGCAAAAGATTAAAAGGTTGGCTTTGAAGATCTATATATACAATTTCAATGATGTTATAAAGATATCATTCAAGCTTCAAAGATCTGTAAGTATCTCCAAAAAAATTATGTTAAACATCCAAATAAGAGTGAGTGTATGATATTGCTTTATAATACATAAGAGACATTGAAACATATGAGAGTTTCAAGTTGGAGTCCACAATATGGATAGAAAGTCATATTTAAGGCTTAATAAGACTTGAAGGTCAAGGCTTAGAAAGTAAGAAGAGAGATGGTAGATAGATGAGGTAACAAGATCATTTTACATGACATGGGTGAATAGTTAAACATTTATAAAGGTGAGTCAAGTTTTTTTAAGTATGTGCATGAAGTTTCAGATCAAGGTTTACAAGAAAAGGATTGAAAAAGTGTTTCAAGGTTTCTCAAGTGCACAAAATGAAGAGTTGTCTACTTGAGAAGGTTTTATTAATGTTCATTACCATAAGAAACTTCTAAATGATAACTAATTTATTCATGGTATCTGAGTAAGGGTTCTATCTCAAAGTCACAAGAATTATTTTTTGGAAATAAGAGCTAAGTTTTATGAATGATCGTTAAGACTGGAAGATAGTCTAAACCCTCATAAAACCCTTATTATGACCTGATGTTGAAGATATTATTCTAAATATCTTATAATGGTTTGGTATGATCCAAAAGGTTATTGGAGGTTGAATTAAATTCTCCAAATCATCTCCAAGTGTGATTGGTTGCTCAGGTGAGTGAGAATACCCTACAAAAAGTACTTGTCTTTCATAGATTTATTGTAGTAGACAACATTGACCTAGTAAAAGTTGCTATGTGGATGAAGATAAAAGTGTGATACTTTTAATTATTTTTCATGAAGATTTATATATAGCTTCAATATATTTAGTGTTCAAGTTTGGTGATCCAAGTTGGCTAGTTGCTAACAGACCTAGTGGTGTAGATAGTAAGGAAATTAGGTAGAAGTGAGAAGATGTTTCTTGATGTGTTTTTCATACAAGAGTGATGAATTAAAATGAATTATAATAGTTTTTTGGTCTTGAATTATTTTTCCATTATTTTCATAAGCTTTTAATTTAGTGTAATAATTTGATACATTGAAGCCAAAATTGCTTATCTAAGTAGAGTCTTTGAGAGAGAACGTTAAAAGATTAGTCTATAAGACTAATAGTTTTCATTAGATCTCATGATCTAATTGATTAAGGTCTCTTTGAGGATGTCATAATATTATATTCATGTATTGAAATCCATTGAAGATATTCAATCATGTGTCAAATTGTCATGTTTCCTTGACTATGTTTTGGAGTCAATTGGCAGTTTTAAGTGAACATCTTGCAAAAAATTATTTAAGCCTATTTAACCTGATTTTAAACATTAGATGAATTTTTTTATGACTCTGAGGTTATGAGGTTTCTAAATATATAATTTTTTCCCATGGTTTTTTGTAAAAATTGAGTATATGCCTTGGTTGTTCAAGATAGAGTTTTTGTATATGCACATGCCTTTTATATGAAGTGATTTGAGTAAGGGTTCAAGTGATGATTAGACCTAAAAGGTGGTGTAGACCTAAAGTAAAGTTGGCTAAGGGATAATTGAGTGGATTATGACTTGTTCCTATTTTTTGAAGTGTTTTTATATTCTTCAAGAATGATCAAAGGGTAATGTGTTGTTAAGAAGACCTATTAGGTCTCCATAAACCTAAAAGAGGAATAAGGGATAATTGATGTATGACTGACCTATTGTATTTATTTATTCATTATTAAGGTATTTTATTTTAATATGAAAAGACTTATTCATGGCTGACCTAAGTTATTTTAATATGTAACCGACCTAGAAGGATATGATCAAGTGACTTGTATAAAAGGAAGGCATTTAGGCCTATTTTGGGTGTGCTTAGAGAGTGAAACAAGAAGAAGATAAGTGGATGCTATAGATAATTTGTGAGTATAAGGTCATGTGGACCACAAAAAATTGTTATGAATATCTAACAAAGTTTATGTATATGGGGATCAAGATTAAAAGACAATCAATCCATGAAGAGGGCTAGTTGAGTGAAGACAGTTGAAGGTCAGTTTGAGAGGGACTAAAGTGAGTGAAGAGATGAAAGAGAAGATCATCCTCTATTTTATAAGCAATAAGGTTTTATGAAGGTGATCAAACAATCAAGTGGCTAAGTTGGTGTTGAGTCATCTAGGGTGTTTTTGTCTCCTTTCAAGTCGGTTCCTTCTAAATTCAAATGGGTTCTTGATAAATTAGGGGTTAGTGCTCCTTGTTGGGTTGGTGCTCAGTTAAAGACTCTATCAAGTTGGTGATTAACATATTGGGGTTGGTGCTCCAATTTGAGTGGGTACTCAATTGAAGATTTATGTTTGTCTTATAAAACTATAGTCCATTTTCTTCATCAGTGGGTTTTCTTCCCTAAGAGGGTTTTCTATGTATATGTTGTGATCATGTGTCTCATACTCTTGTGATTTGATGCTTATGTTTACTTAGATGTACATTATTGCTAGAATGGTACATGTATGGTTAATTGGAATTGAATGAAAATTTATGAATAATGATTTACCCCCTCCCCTCTCAGTTATCTAGTTTCCAAGAGTTCTTCTAAATCTTGATGCAAAGACTTTTGGACAAAAATTGAGGCAATATAACCCTACAATTATAATAATAATTCTCATTGAAGTGAAAAATATGCTTTATGTTCACATTATTTCTTATCCATCATTCAAATTGGGTAACTAACATATTATTAGTTGATAATAATAATGGTGAGATTAGAATATGTGTCAATTTAAAGAATCTCAACCAAGTATCCCTTAGAGACAACTATCCTTTACCAATCATGGATCAAGTTCTCTAAACAATAATTGGTGTTGAGATGCTTTCAATCCTAGGTGATTTTTTAGTGTATAATTATATTAAGGTTAATATGGAATACCAACACAAAATAGATTTCATAACACCTTGGGGTACCTTTTCATACAAACAAATGCCATTTGGATTAATGAATGTAGGAGCCACTTTTCAGGGGGAAATGGATCTAGCGTTTAAAGAGTTGAAGAATGAAATAATAATGGTATATCTTGATGACTTAATAGTATTTTAAAAAAAGTGATAAGACCACTATGCACATTTGGAGAGAGTTTTTTAAAAGTGTCATTTACATATTATTTATCTCATCCCTAACAATTTTTCCTTTTTGATGACTGAAGGTAAGCTGCTAGGCCATATTATTTCAAAATAAGGAATAAGAAATGATTCAGAAAGGATTGAGGCAATTTATAAGCTTTCCATACCTATAAGTAAATCAAAAGTACATTATTTATTTGGTAAAATTAACTTTTTAAGGAGATTCATCCCTAATTTTGTTGACCTTACCTTATAGATATGATGAAAGGAAAACCTTATTTCAAGTGGAAAAATAAAGGTAAAGAGGCATTTGATAAGATAAAGGCTATTACTACTTGTGCACTGACATTGTTTTGTAATAATTTTAAGGAGTTTGTTATTTATTGTTATGCTTCATATCATACACTTTTTGTAATATTGAACTAAAAAATTCATGAAGGTATTGAATCCCCAATTGCCTTTATGAGTTTTAATCTAAAATATTACAAGTTAAAATATTCTCCTGAGGAAAAAAATGCCTATGTAGTAATTAAATCAATAAAATAATTTAGGTATTACATATTGCATTCATATTTTATAGTAATGGTGCCAAGTACAATAGTCAAATATATTTTGGCCCAATAGAAACTAGTTCCAAAAGAGGAAACTAGATAACTAAAGTTCAAGAGTATTATATAGAAATCAAACCCATAAATATAGTCTAAAGAAAAGGATTGTGTCAACTCATGGTAGAATAGGTAAATCTTCAATCAAGTTCTTCAATAGGTTTTGATGAGCAATATGACCATAAATTTCCTCTGATATTATTTGTTGATTATACTAATGAATGGTTTTATCACATTGATTTATTCCTAACATATGGGGAATTTCCTTCAAATGTGAATGCTAATAAATTACAATAGTCAAGATACAAACCAAAAAATATGTCATATGGGATGGCACTCTTTTTAAGAAAATCATTGATGGCTTATTCTTAATGTGTGTTGATAAAGAACAACAAAAGAATCTATTGTAATATTTACCTGATCAAGCCTATAGAGGGAAATTTTTTACAAGGGTAATAGCCTATAAAATAATTAGGGGCCATTAATATTAGCCAACTCTTTTCAAATATTTGTATGAATGGGTGAGAAAGTGTGAGGTATGTTAGTAATTTATGGGCAGACCTAGATTAGCAACACTTCTTCTTCAACTAGTGATAGTTGAAGAACCTTTTAAGCAATGGGGACTGGTTTTCATTGGGTTATTGAACCCCCATTCGAGCATAGGTCACACTCACATTTTCATAGCAACATATTACTTCACTAAGTGGGTGGAATTGATTCCTTTTAAGCAGACAACTTCAAAAGACATTTGTAAATTCATCAAAGTAAATATCTTTGTGTGATATGGAAAAGATTATAAAAGATAATTATTATAATGTTTCTCATTTATAAATGATTGAATTTTATTACAGGTATGTAATGTCATTATCTCATTCATCAAACTATCATCTGCAAGGAAATGGTCAGGCTAATTCAAGCAACAAGAACCTATTCATAGTCATGCACAAAGTAGTTGATGAGAATCAAAGAAATTGGAATAAAAATATATGATTTTATTTAGGTAGATTAGATAATTCATAAAAAGGAGATTGGGATGTACCCATTCTATTATATATATGTAATAGATGCCACAATTCTTATAACTCTTGAGTTACCTAACCTATAGTTATCTAGTAGGGCTATTGAGAATCTGAATTTTGAAAGCCCACTGGACTAAATAATTTGATACCTAAAAAAATTATAAGAATAAATGGAATGGTGTATTGATAATATTAAAATACATTAGGCTTGTGTTAAATTTCTCTTTGACAATAAGGTGAAGAAAAGATAATTCTAAGTAGGGGACCTAGTCCTACTCTAGATAGTCGTAGAGAATCAAAAGAAAGTTAAGGGAAATTTGATTAATCTGAATGGTTCTATTTAAAATTAAACACTTCTATGGAAATAACACTTTCTATCTGGAATATCATGATAAAACTCACCTACCATTCCCTTTCAGCAAGAAATATCTCAAACACTATTTCTAGTGAGAAGTAGTTAGTCCTCTTTTGTATATATGTAAATATAGTTTTGGTCCTATTTACTTTTTTGTCATTATTTTGGCTTGTGTCTTTTTTGTTACTTCCTTTTCCATTTTATCCTCTTTATTGATCCATATCATTGTGATTTTATCTATTAAATAATCCCTATCAATTCACCTATTCGAGCTATCTAATGACTTTGTAGCCAAACAAACTATTACATGTATATTCATGTTTGCCTCTAAGATTTTCTCATGTTCAATTATCATTCATTCTAGTTAAATCATTATATAATTAAAACCTTACATAAATTAAAGTATCATGGTCACTTAGCTCAATACTCAATCAATTTTTTATTCAAAGTCAATCATAAAAGTTTAAGAGGGGTTTCTCACTTTGTATTTTAGTTTGTATGAAAACACATAATGAAAAATGCCCTTGTATACATTATACTTTTGGATATGTGATATCACCTATCAAGTTGAGTACCTGATGCAATTACATACACTATCTTTTGACATGTGATATTACCTATCAGGCTAAGTATCGTATTCCCTTGTATACACTATTTATTGACTTGTGATAACATTTTGATGGCTTGAGGACCCATAATTTTATTGAAGATCAGTCATTTCTTGATTGATCAAGTCATTTTCAAATACAATACTCTATTTTTGAATGGATAAAATTTCATCCTATAAAACCATAGATTCTAAGTTATTTCTATTTGTTATAGTTTTAAATACTAGTCAAAGCTAGCCATTGGCATGATTTTCATAAATTTCAAAAATTAGTGGAAATTTACTTGTAATGTCTAATTTTGAAGTTTAGGTTTTAAACAATTTAGATTTTTAAACTTTTGAAAATTAATTTATTGATTAATATTAATTAATTAACTAAAAATTAAATTATAAACCAAAACACTCTATCTCTTAAACTATGAAAAAACACTTTTGAGCTTCCCCATGTAAAATGTCATTGGTTTTCCCCACAATTTTTAAAAGTTCATTAAACTTTTCATAAGTTGTGAAAATGCTTTCCACTTTTTCACCAATTGTGTAAAAGTTCCTTGACACTTTTTCAAGTCATGCAACTTGTATTTTATATTTTGCACATGATGGAAATATAAATTAAAAATAATAAATCCATTGAAATAATTTTTAATTTTGTGATTTTGCTTTTGAATATCCCTCTTCCTCAAGTTGTGAAAATGTGTTTTTCCATTTCCCATGCTATGTAAATGAAATATCTCTTTTTCACTACCATTTAATTGGTAAATCATCATTTCAAAAATGAGTAACATCCTCAATATCCTTCAAAGTTTTCACAACATATGTAAAATAAGAAGGTTCTATGTCTTGGGGAATAGATGTTTAATTCAATGCTTGGTAAATATTATCCTTAAAAATGGTATCCTTTTGAAGAAATGCTAATATATAAATATTAGTTAGTGTATTCCTTAGTTTATCAACACTAGCATATGATCTAGTTTGATCCCTTGGTCCTATTGGACTCGGTTGGGGATGTGGAGGGATTGTCTAAATATAATCCCCCTACCTTCACTAATGGGGTACCCAACCTAGTCTATTAATAATAGTTCAGATCATAGGATATACTATAATCTTAGGGTGAATATTATGGGTGGTATATGAGTGAATATAAATGGTAGGTCTAAGTGCAAGAGGAACAAAAAGAACCATTTCATCTCTCTAACATATAATAGTAACTAGTGGTAACTAAAATTGAGCCATACAACAATGATCTCCATAGAATGGTGCACCAATAAGGGGTGGACCAATATATGTTGTATTTTTTACCTTAACATGATGCATCAATGAGTTTACATATATGTGTAAGTTATTACAAATAATAAGAAAGGAACATGTAAATAAAACCAAAAAACTTTTCACTAAGAACTAATAAATAGAGTCAATCATGATATTCATGGTGAATTAGAGAATTTAGGAAAATATAAATTTGAAACCCTATTAGAGGAATGGAAATGGAATTAAACCCTACTAGTAATTTAGGGTTTTTAATATTTTACAATTAGCATGTTTAGCAATATGTTTTATCAAATCTGGGTTAATATGAAACCCTAGATGACAAATTATTGTGAAATTTTATGATAATAATATAAAAATAATAGAATTCAATAATTTTGAACTATTTTATTCTATAAACTTACTAAAAATAGCAAAGTGTAATGAGAAACAAAGACTTATATGGAAACTACATCTATGAGAGGTATCAAAAGATAAAATTTATTATGTATGGAGGTTTGATGACTGTAATGATGAATCATGAATTAGATCTAGGCTTGGACAATAGTTTTAGAAACATAACACTAGATGTGTGAAAATCCTATATAATATGGGGTGCTCTTGTCCACTTGTAGTGAGGGAATAAGGGTTTTTAGGTTATATGTATCTTCATCCAAAAATCATGTATCTAGTGTAGGAGCTTACAATCACTTGTAGATACCATTATGTGTTTGATTTTCCTTCAGAACCCTATCTCTTTAACATTTGAATACCAATGAAAACAAATAGGTTAAAATATGTCAATGGTTGAATTTGGTCTATACCTCAACACCCCATGTGTTAAGCATTGCCTACATACCAATACTCTAAAGAGGGGTCAAACTTTATGTAAATCTCACATGTTATGGTGTTGTGTGAATAACCAGTGCAATACGATAAATTTTGGTGTAATATTGATGTGATTAAGTTCCATAAATATGAGTTATGACCTATAAAATATATTCATGTTTGATTTCTGGGCTACTAGGGTTGTATGCAATTAAGATTGGGAGAAATGGGTGCTTTGATATCAATGTGTAATTATGATTCTAGTGATTTTTGATGTGGAAGCCTCTTCCCTTAAAAAAATGTTTAAAAATTGTTTATATAGTCATATTTATGAAATTAATTCAAATGGGGCTCATTAGGGACATAGGCTGACCTTCTTATAAATTTTTATTTTGTGAATTAGCCATTATTTGGTAGGAAGATAGGAGAGGGAGCAAGGAAACTAGAGTGTTGTGATATATTCCCCTGGGGGGATCTTTTCTAATAGATGATCTAATCATGTTGAGTATTAGGAAGGGCCTAAAAGGTTTATAAAGTTGATAATAATATTAATAAGTACATTTAGGTGTCATTTATTAACTTATAGGAGTGTGCAAGGTGGTCAAAAGTGATCAACATGGGCCCTAATATAGGTCTAGAGCTAAGTGTGTAAAAGAGTGGTCATGTGGATGATATTTATGGATTATATATCACCTCAATCTTGTACACTTGGTAAACTCAAACCTTGTCTATTCCTCCTAATTTTGGACTTTTCCCACTTCTTCAAGTCTCTCATATGCTCTATTGTGTGCCACTTGGCCTATATCTATTAGTTCAACTAGTCTTATGATGATGACCTAGGCATTATATCTTTCTTAGAATACTTAAAATGTACTTATTTTCCATCTCTATAAGTTATAAACATGTACCTACTTTCTTGCTCCTTAGACACTAATGTATATGGTAAACACTAGCATCAACATTAATGTCTTGACCCATGCAAGTGTCTAGTGTTCTAAAGTCATCTAATTTTCAAATGAAATGTATCTTAATTATCAGCCTATGTTATTTAATACAATTTATTACTCTAAAGGGATTGATATGCATATAATATCAAACCTCATTCATTCATTACCTAGTAAAAGACCAAATAGAATAAGGCAACATATCAAAATCACTCTATCAAGCATTAATTTTAAAAAATATTCTTTATTTCCATACCATTCATAGGTACAACAAATCTATAGGTCTGAAGTAATAAATGAGTATGCCAAGAACCCAAATTTCTAAGTTACAATCTAGGTCATTATTGTACTTGCTTTGAATAATATTACATGATTCACACATAAGCCAACATATTGGGGGGAACTACATGAGTCTAAGGCCCTCTTTTGGAGTATTGGTTATGTAGGCTTTGCCCATTGATAGTAGGGTATTTGGGGTTAGCTCGACACTATGTGCCCAAGAAAATTCATGAGTGATAGTCCATTTCCCATATTTTAATGCACCAAAACAAAGTTAAATTCAAATCTAGAAGTATCTAGGTGGTCACATCCATTTTTATCAAGTATTCCATACATGACACTTATGTTGAACCCATATAGTAATGTCAACATAACCATCTTAGGTTGATGTTAGAATCTAAATATCTAGAAGCATCAAATATAAAATCTAATTGTAATGTCAACATAAGTGTCTCAGGCTGGTGTTAGAATCTAGAGATCCATAATTATCTTTCAGCATGTTTTAGATCAAATACTATGTTAGCATCATAACCAACTAAGTATATTACTCCTTTGTCATTTCTATGCATAACTTAGTTTTACTTTCTGTATTTATCCTATACTCAGTATAATAAATTTAGTATATACTTATATCTAAGTTTATCACTCAATTATCCCATTGTAGATCTGATTATCACCCTTGTGTATTGTAATTTATATATTCTTAACCCTTATACCACAAAAGGATAGGATATCCTCTTATCCATTTTAGGGTTAAACATTTGGTGAGCTTGATTAATTTGAATGCAAAATTTTCTAATTCTTAGGGTTTTAAACTAGCTAAGGTTTCAAGTTATTGTACTTTTTCATTTCTTACTTCTACTATTTTGCATGTAACCTAGGCATATCCCTAGATTGAAAGGTGTGTCTATTAAACACATTGAGCTTCCCCTCCCACCATCTAAGATGTCTCAAACCAATGAGGGATATCATACTTTGAATCATGATGATACCCATGTTCACAATGAAAAACATACTAATAGGGTTATCATAGAAGAATATTATGATAATGAAAACCATTAAATAAATAAAAATGGGCAAGTAGACCATGATCAACTGGAATCAATTACATTATTTCATGAGCGTATTTGAAAAAACCCTAAATATCTTGATGAGATCCTAAAAATATACTTGAAGCAAGAAAATTCAAAACTATAATGGAAACATCCCTCCCCATTAACACATTACAACATAATACATCTAGTGGGGGCACAGGTTATGTGTTTAAGCCCTTATTTCTTGAAACTAATATTACTACATCTATCATGAAATTTCCCATTATTTCAAAAATAAATAATAGTTTAAATGCCTATTACTACTTAAAACATGTTTTCATCCCCTTTTGTGACTACTTAAATTAATAATCTAAAACCTATTAGGTCTATAGTTCAAACATTCCTTCAATTCATAAGGACCTTGGAAGATAAGGTTACAAACATTGAGAAAAAATAATTAAAATCCCCTCATGTTATATATTCATAATATGTGTTTCATAACCCTCTTGCACTTGAGATATATTTTCATCCTTTTTTGATTGGATTTTTTGGACCTAATTTCACATTTTATGATGGAAAGGGGGATCCTAAACAACAACTATAAACCTTTTATGTGGCACGCCTTGACTATGCCTCAAATGATAAACTTTTGACCAAATTATTTCCAAGAAGCCTCAAGGACTATGCTTTGAGGTGGTTTTATGATTTACCTCTACAATATATAAAAGCATTCAAGCCTTTTTCAAATCAATTTTTAGACCAATTTTCCATTAATATTTTCTAAAAGGTTTCTTATGCTCAAATTTCCAAAATCAAACAAGGAATAAATGAACCTATCAATGAATATGTCTTGAGATATAAGACAATACTAGTCATAATGACCAATATTGTGGTAGATAAGGAGTTAAAATACATATTCAAGTAAATTTTACTTACTCCATTACATGATTCCATTATTTTTAAGAATTTTAAATCTTTTTATGGTTTATTCCATGTTGTATGGGACCATGAAATGAATATTATGTCATTGAATAAGTTCAAGTATGTACCAGACACACTAGATACATCTACATCTAGTACCAGATTTACAATCAAACCAATTTATAAGATAAAACCTCTTAAGCCTAAAAAATAAATAACCACTATGGTTAACATAGTTTCACAAAAACCTAATTAATTTTTCTTATCCAATACACCAAGGAGATAATTTACATGTTTACCTGAGTCCCCAACTTCATTACTCCTGTGGTTAGTAGAGTGTTATCTTATATCTCTCATTCATCCTATTGAGGTTGATATGAGTCAACCTTTACCCAAAGGATATGATTTGAATACTTTTTATGATTGTCATAAAGGACCAGGGTATTCTATAGGTATATGATTTACCTTGAATCACAAGATACAAGACCTTATTGATGACCAAAAGCTTACATTTGAGGATCCTCCAAAGGAATTAGGCTCATAACTTGGTGATCACCATAAGCAAAAAATATTTAAAAATCCTTTGTAGGACCATTATAAAAAAGATCCAAAAGTGTAAATGGCATAATGCACATCCTCCTCAACCATATTATAGACACCCACTAGATGGGATTATTGGTACTTACAAATGACATAGACCTCACATGGTTCAGAGACCTTCTATTAATTTTGATGACAATGAAATTAAGGATGATGAATATGATCTTCATTCTTTATTCATTTAATAACACCTTGATAAAAACCCTATACATAATGTTATGATTGATAATGGTGCAAGCAAGAATTTTCTTCACCATGACATTACTTACACACTTGGGTTATACTCATAATGATTTACATCCTTATATAATATTAGTTAGAGCATTTGATAGGATCTCTCATAAGATTCTTGGTGAGATTGACCTAGCTTTACAAGTCAATCTTATATATATGGTTATTGCTTTTTTATTTATACCTTATATGTGAATCTTTGATATATTATTGGGAAGACCTTGGATCCATACACTTTGAGCAGTACTATATATAGTGCATGGGTATGTTAAATACATTTATGCCAATTGGGTAATTACAATTTCTAGAATTCCATATGAGCATCTTCTTGAATAAGAAAAACTTATACCTAAACAGTTAATTACCAAGCCTAATAAGGCTCATTCACTTAAAAATGGTAAGAAATAGGAAATATCCTTTACCAAGCATCCAATACACAAGATATTATTACATTAGAGACATATAGTGGATTACACAAAATCCCCATCTACTATGCACTATGTTCAGATATACAGAGCACCTACACATATTACTATTACTACTATTCAAAAGAGACCATAGAGCACTTAATGATGGGTTACACAACCCCTACTCTTATTACTCCTCCTTCTACTACATGACCATTGAGTCCTATTTTACATACATAAAGCATTTCCAATACAACTATGATATATATTGAACCTATATGTGTTCCTCAATATTGTCACAATATTATTACACTAGATTCATAGTAGGGAGATATTTATGACCATATATTGTATGGAATCATAGGATGACCTTTCCTTTCCAAACATTCCACAATACCAAAAAAATAAAAAACATTCAAAAATCCAAAAACACTTTCAACACCTACATGTTCTATTAGCTCTTTGGCATCTATGTGTTAGTTCCATGTTGATGGATGGCATATTCAATTATTCCTACATACACATATGTGTCACACTTATACTTGAGTGTGATATAAGCATACACAGATACATGATCTATTCATATTTCATAAGTTGGGCCTTCTCTCTACTCATGTCATGCAAAAATTGGAGGCATCTACTTCTCTAATCTTAATATATGTAGGTTATATGATTTTATGGCCACTTTATATTATCATGTTTGAGCTTACATATATACTTACACATGCCTTTTTCCAATGTTATATCTTACACAGGGTACTTGATATGCTATATACTTGACATTTTTCCTAACACATTTTGTCCATGGGATATTATGACATGTTTATGTTGGTTTGTTATGCTTTACTATGCACTTACTTGAGGTATTTCCATGTTATTATCTTACTTTTTTTAGCATTTGAAAATGCTCCTTTACTTATGGACCTTGTGCCTATGTATGCTTTTATTGACATTTACATATGTCATTATTTATTGTATGGACATTTTAATATTTCATTATTTCTTTTATGGACATTTGACTAAGTCATGTCCATTTGATTGTGTGGCATTTGAACATGCCCCTTATTTGTAGTCTCTTTTGACCATTCCTTTTGATTTGTTTTTGAGTGCTCATTTTTATATTCTTGTTTGTTTATTGATCTTGGAATCTTACTATCTAGACATTTTCATGATCATTTTCATGCATATTAGTCCTATATGTGATCACATGGGTTCTTTGTATTTTAATGTTATATCTACATAGACATGTTCCTTATATATTCTACATGGTTAAATTAGTAGATAATGCAGTTGTCTTATCCTTTTGAGGTCACATTTGGCACAATTCTTAAATTTAATGGGGGCATGTTTTAGAATCATGTTATCCACACCTATTTTGTATTCAACATCTCTAGATTATAATGGGGGCATGTTTTGGAAACATGTTCTCCACATTGATACTTATATCAATTTTTAGATTTCTCCATCTATAATGGGGTCATGATTTAGAAGTATGTTCTCCACATTTATGTATTTTTTTAGATTGGCCAAAGCACATAGTTATATGATTCATATTCATAGTTATGGTAGAATTATATACATTGGTAATATTTTTATACATAGTTTCAACATGAGACATATCTAGGGTGCATATACTATGCAATGTGAATTGCAAAATTTAAATTAGTTTTAGATTCCAAAAATATTTTATGGACTATTACCACATCATGAAATTTTTCATATTGATACCCCATGGACTTTTATATACTTTACATTGGCAATTTGGCCACCTAAACTAAATGCCAACCCCTATAACCAAAAACTTTTTTATGATAACCACCCAATCCTTCACATGGTGATATCCTACATAATCATGTCCTCTTTGATATTATTTTGAACCTTTTTAACACTGTTAAAAGTGTCATTGTTTGTTCTAGAGCCTACTTATAGATTCATCATATAATAACTTAGGTCTTTTAGTGATGTGACACTAGTCATGGTGATCTTTGAGGGAACATGAGAGTGTCAAGATGTCTCATTAGGTTTAGTGAGTAGTTTGAACATTATTTGATAATATCAAGGATCTTTTGACAAAGTTAAGGTAATTTGGGTATTTTGAGGTTACTGATCCTTATAGGTTTAGACCTATTTGATGCCTTTGCTTGAAGATAATCCTTTGTTGGTAGGATGTAAGGGTTTCAAGCCTTGTCCAAGGTCATACTATCAAGGTATATTTTTATTTTTAGTGTCTTTTTCATGGTTCATTCATCCACACCCAATTCAAGCCTTATTTCACCCTAAAGCCATTAGTCACCCTTTGAACACCTCACATTGGTTAGATGCACTATAAAACCTTGGAAAGGGGTAATGTTATAGTGTTTAATTATTTAGAAAGGTAATAAAAAGGTCCCATTCTCATTATATATTCATGGTTAGGTGTCTCACATCATAAAAGGCCCTTTTTAAGGCTCGTATTCACCTCCCACTAGCCAAATGAACCCCACACATGGGAAAAGATGACTTTTTAACTCTTCTAGTACCATACCACTTAGTTTTAAATTTAATTTAACTAATTTTTTCCATTCCTCTACCCTTTAATGGTGGTTGAAAGATTGAAATATGGAAAAAAAAATGCAAAAAAGATAAGGTTTTCAAGTGTTTTTTGTAGTTTGTATAGACTTGTATGGTCAATCCATATAAAAGGGAATCAAAGGTTATAGGTGGGTTAATTTAGGTTTCTTAGTGAAGATTCTTGGAAAAATAATGTCAAATAGTCCAAGAACCAACCTTCTCTCACCATTGAGCTCTTTGGTAACCCAAGACAGCCCTTTAATTTTGTGGATGCTACGAATATGAGAGAGAAGGTCTAAAATTTTGGGTAGAGGAGGGTGTATACACATAATATTTTCAAACTTTATCAATTATTTATGATTTATATCTTGTAAGAACCCATCAAGTCTCAATCTCTCTAAGTGCATGCCTTAAGGGGTACACCAAAAAAGGGGTGGGTAGACCATAGGTGATTTGCAAGATTGGTGTCCCTTATTATCACTTGTTATCAATCCAATCAACTTGTAAAACCATTCCCCTAAGCTTTACCTCCTATTTTTCACCCTCCTAAATTCATTTACCACCTTCATTATCCCTTAAACAAACCTAACCCCCTTTTTGGCAATTTACATAACTATGTCAACCACATCAACCTTGTATTATTATTTATAGAAGTTTACTAAGAACTAGGTTGGCCATGGCTGACATAGTTCATAACCTAGTTAGTTTTTGCCAATTTCAATATTATGTCCACTAGGTCGACCTTGTTAGCCTAAATTTATGGAAAGTTTTAGAGTTAGATCTACCTATATAAACACATTCATTTCACCACTTCTAATAAAAGAGAAGAATAAATATGATATATTGTGCATCTACTTATCCACCATTCTACTTGAGGAGAAAGCTTAGGGTTTCATACTTTCTTTGGAGATATGGATCTTGTCTTGTGGAGAAGTCATTTGGATGCACTTATAGGTTGTTTATCCTAGAGCTAATCTATCTTTGTCATCCTTACATACCACAACAAACTCTTGCCAAACACCTTATCTAAGGAGATATTGAGGCTTGGTACGTTCATTTTCAGAGGTAAGTATTCCTAACTTTGTTCATCCTTTGTAAGAGTAGATAGATATGAATTTATACTTCTCTTTCATGCATTAAAATTTTGTATATATTGGTGTGAGTATATGTATTCTATGCATGTTTAATTTTAGTGTTTTTTACCCCCCCCCCTCACTTTGTACCACAATCTTTTGGTGAGAACTAGATTAGATTTTGTTTTACTTGTTATTATTTTAGTGAATATGAAAACATAGGACCTATTTAGGGTTATTGCATAGTTTTTCTTGAATGAAGGCTTTAGAACCCTCCGTAGTGATATTATTATGGTAAGAGATCCCTTGGCTAGGTCTAGTGGATCTATATTTGTCATGACCATGATTATCTAATGTATCTCCAATCGTAAGTGTAAGTGATATTTATCTTCTCCAAGCTAGGATTGATTTGTATATATGTTGAATTTCCCATTGCATACATTTTTGTGAACCTGACGTGAATCTAACCCTTTCAAGTTTTCTTTCATGCTTTCATTTCTATTATTTTATTATTTTTATATATTGTGATATTATTTCAACCAAACTAATATAATTCTAACTTCTATGCATAGGTTTAACACACAATAATATCATAATGACTTTGTTTTTTATGTGTAGGTATTTATCAAATATAAGTTAATAGATTAGATAGGTCAATATAGTACTCTTCTTCAGTCCTAGATAATAAACTATCTCAAATAGATTGATTTAGTTTTTCAGTCAACATCTAGATTAACAAACTAAGTCAGATAGGTTGACTTAGTCTTTCAATCAACATCTAGATTAATAAACTAAGTTAGATGGGTCAAATTAGTCTTTCAGTCAACATCCAAATTAAAAAACTAAATCTAATAGGTTGACTTAGTCTTTCAATTAACATCCATATCAACAAACTAAGTTAAATAGGTTGACTTAGTCTTTTAATCAAAATCCATATCAACAAACTAAGTTAAATAGGTCAATTTAGTCTATCAATCACCATCCATATCAACAAACTAAGTCGAATAGGTTGACTTAGTCTTTTAGATAGCATCCAGATCAACAAACTAAGTTGAACAAGTTGACTTAATCATCTTATCTTGTTTTATCTTATATATAACTAGGTCAAACCATTTGACTTATTTATAGAATTTAAAATATGCATTCAAGGCACATCAATAGAAAATTTACAATCTTAATCAGCCTTCAACACACCAACGTTACTCTCTTTCTCTCTCTATCAATTTAATACTTCATTATAGTTCTATTTTGTACAAGTTTGTAGTCTTTAAAACTAAAATCCTATAAAAAAACTAAGCTGACTTGGTCGACTTAGTTTTTTAGCTTATATTCTATCTAAAATACTGAGTCAACTTATTGAATCTATTCTTAAATAATCTAGCTTCCACAAAATATTTACAACCTAGTCAACTTTGTTCTATACTATTTACATATAGTGTCATCTAAGTTAACTTTGTACCATTCTTAATTTTGGAATTAAAAACTATTTTCTAGTAATTACTTCACACTTTCATTTTTATCTATTTGCATGCTTAGATTAGCTCACATAGTCTAATTAGGTGATATTTCAAATTACCATTTAGTTACACTATTTTTATCTTTTTTCACACACTACAAAATCACACAATACTCAAACACATTTTAACATTTGTCTTCCTAAGGCCTATCTACTTGTATTTCATCACCAAGGGGGAAGCCAACTTGGTTTTCTATCTAAGTATAAACACGTGGTTAATGGTAGCTATTGGTAAAGCACCTAACACCCTTATCACTGTGTGAATGTGAAGTGAGGGGGTAGGCCCCAATACCAAGCTAGTATCATTGACAATACAAATCCATTTTATCCTAAACATCTTGAAACCATCCATATATTTCTTTTTGATTCCCTATTTTCAGCCAACTTCCCTATCACATTTAAAATAACACTTTATAATAATCTAGCACTTAGGATGACCACTTAGTTAGCATTTACTTTTTAGTTGACTATTTGCTCTTTGATCATTATGTGTTTTCTTATAATAAATTATATTGGTGAGTGTTGGTGCAAGTTTTTGTGTGGGTTTGTGTTTGCTTCCCTTTCTTGTTTCAATTACATTGCAAACTTTTCCCTACTTTTAAAACACTATCATTATGTTTGACACAATATTTTATAGATTGAGTTTCCCCTATTTTTAGTACTATGTCACCCTGATCAACCTTGTACTCTTTTTTCCTATTCAATTTATATTACTAAGTCAACTTGGTTAAACCTATATCCTTAGCTCAGTTTCCAACCCTATTTGTAGTACTTAGTTGACTTGGTTGACCATGTACTCTTTGCTGCTAGTCAAGTGATAATAAGTCATCCTAGTTAACCTTGTATCCTTATTAGCCTATTTTCCTACCCCATTTATAGTATTATGTTGACCTAGTTAACCTTGTACTATTTTCTATCAGTCATGTCATAGTACTAAGTTGATTTGTTTAACCCTATATCCTTCCTAGCTCAATTTTCTACCCTATTTATAGTACTAAGTCAACTTGGTCAAACTTATACTCTTTTTTACAAGTCAAGTTATAGTATTAAGTTGACTTGGTCAACCCTATGTCCTTATTATCTTAGTTTCCTACCTTTTTTGTAGTACTAAATTTACTTGGTTGACCCTATACTCGTATCTATCCATTGCATTATATAACATAATCAACCTGGTTGACTATGTATCCTTCATGTCTCTTTGATTTTGCATCAGATTCATCTTCCTTACTCTTTTTACCTCATCATGAACTTCTTGTTTGAGGACAAAACTAATTTAAATTCCATAGATATGATGAGATTTATCAACCCCAATAGGTTCTCCCATAAGTAGCTTGCAGCTCCTACCCTAGATTAAAGTAATGCACATGTAGCCACTCATACTACAAACTATGGACCCCTCCTCATTAATTATTTTTTCACAATCCTCTCTTCTCATTTAAATATCAACCTAAATTAGATTATTCACCAAAAATTATCTTATTCATCAATTATTTTCCTCAACATTAAGGAAAAATATCCTTCTACTATTTACCATCTTATGATAAGTGGTCAAGTTAAAGAGCCCCATTCACCTTCTCCCATATTCTCACATATATTTGGGGACATTAGATTATTTGATTATCAACCTCTCCCCTATATTTTTACCCCTTCTCATACCATGACATCTTCCTCTTTGATTTCTTCCACCTCTATGCCTAATATCTCTACTAACATGGAAGGTTCCACATCTAGTGGGCCTCTTCTAAGACCATCTCTTATAAATTCTTCCACTAGTGCATCATTTTATACCCATGGTAATCATGCCTATAGTTCCACTTCTTCTCACCCCTTTTCTATTACATATTTTTCCACACAATCAAATCATGCTACTAGTGCCTCACCAATAATTATTCTCAAGCTACTACTAACACCCATAGTGGTACCCAAGCCATCGCTACCAATTCTTATGCTTCATTGTTAGAATAAAAATTAATGATATGGGGAGGTGAATCAATATCATATAAAATTTATTTAAATTCCTCCTTATCATACATTAACCATTACATCAACATATAGATCAAGTAAAGCATAGGCAATCAACCGTACAAGCATAAAACAAGATTACACAAGAAAAAACATCATATATGTGGGAAACCCTCAAGGGGAATAAAACCCACTGATCCATAAAAATTTAATACATTAATATAATCTAAAATATCATAATTTAGTTAAGCACCAACTTCACATGGAGTACCAACCCTAACTAGTTAAGCACCAACCCAATTAGGCTTTAGCAAGTACCAACTTGCAAGAAGGAACCAACCCCTAGATGATTTAGCACCAAATAAATAATATAAAATATTTGATCAATTTTATAAAAATTTATTTCTCACACAATATAGTATGATCACCTTCTTTATCTCTTCTCACTCTTTTAACCCTCTCAAACTACCTGTCAGGCTTATTCGCTCAACTAGGTATCTTCAAGACATATTAGGTCATGTGACCTTGATATTCATATATACCACCCATATTATATCTCCATGATATTTCATATACACCAATTTTATATTATATAATACCTCCTACTCCATAATGTGTTATATCATTCGTTCACATTCTCATACACTCTAACTAGTCAATTAGGCCTATTAGGCCTTATTCTTATATAATCCTTCAACTCATACTCCTTTTGTTCATCCATACACACTTTAATTATTATAATACCATAAAAATATTTTTCATAACATATTTCATACATTAATCAATCATTATAATATGTCATCCTCAACTTAGAAGACCAAAACCTTTTTCAGGCCTGAAGGAGACCTAATTCAATTAGGCCTTCATTAGTACACATTATCATTTGATCCCCTTAAAATAATTTAAAAATATTCACATGGAAGAAAAAATTCATATACCACTAAAACATACCTCCAATAATCTCATATTATGTCCATGACACTTTTCAGCTCTAACCACCACTTGAAGCACACCATTAGTATTGTTCACATTAGGCCCTTATACACACAAAAAGGTATATCTTGAAAAACTAAAGATTAAAAATATATATATGAATAATAATCATAATAAATCACATATACAAAGGTTATTTTACCTTAGGATCATCACCATATTATTTATACTTTACAACTCATGGTAAAATGATTCAAATCCTTCTCTGCAAATAGCCCACTCAGAACTGCTAGAATACTTAAAACCCAATCATGAACAAATTGCTCTTAATACTTAAAATAACACTTAATATGACAAATTATATCTTAAAAATATCCTTATATATATATATATATATATATATATATATATATATATATATACCACTATAAAATACAAAAATAATAAGGTCTAATGTCAAATATTGGTCTTGTATACAAATCTTTTGACCTTAGAACACACAGTCAAATCAAAACTAATCAAGCCATTTTGTCTTGAAATTTCAACCACTTTAACTAAATATAAAACCTTATAAAAAAATTCATAGGACATAAATTTCAAAAAAAATAAAACTATGTCCATTATATACTTCAACTCATGGCATATAGCCTCAAACTCATCATTGCAACTTACTTACCCAGAATTATGAGGCACAATCATGATGGCATTAACCTTAAACACTTATATGACCAATTTAAAATACTTATTATTAAATTATGTAATCCTATGAGATAATTATACCATTCTTAGATATAAATATCATATGTTCAAATGATAAATATTGGTCTTGGAGACCAATCTTATGACCTCACTACAGATAGACCTCATTGAGCCAAATAAGTCATTTTGGCTTCATCATTTTCATCAATGTAACTAAATTTAAATATTTATACCAAGAATTAATAATAAATAATATTCCAAAAAAACATCTCCATGTACTTTGTTTCATCACTCTATCGTGATAACCCATTCCTAATCATCTTCTCACTGTTGCCTAGGTTTTTTACAATTTTCACCATTTGGCCTGTTAGCGACTGGTTATCTTGGATGACTAGTTTAACACACTTGATGGATATAAATTATCTATAAACCTTCATGGCTATGAAAAATTAGTCTCAATATTCATTCTCCATTCATTTTATTTTCTTGACTAATGTAACTTTTGACTAATATAATAAATTATTCATAAACAAGCTTGTATCTATGCATTTTCTCTCTCATTTGACTAACCACCACCACTTGGAGCTACCTGGGAGATTTTAATATATTATCCAATAAGTTTTATAGTAATTTGAGACCATTCTAGGCTATTTTTAATAAGATCGTTTGCATTATGTCCTTGTTATGGTTCTAGAGAGGTTTAACATAGGTTTTGGTGTTAGCAATTATTCATAAAGGATTGTCCCTTAAATACAAAACTAATATCTATAGTTATTATCTACTACCCTTCCCTACCTCTCATTAATATCTTAGGTTTCCATTTAGAGTTTACATGTTTCAATGAACACCTAAAATTCCTTCTTAGGTTTGCATGCCTTTATTTTGTGTACTCGAGAGACCTCAAAACCACTTTTCATGATTTTTCTTGAAAATCATGAAATAAAACTTTATTTACATGATTTAAAAAACATATAATACCTATTTCCATGATCATATATTCAAAATTATCTTGAAAATTGATCTTTATACCTCATTAGTCCATGTTCTCTCTCTTTTCTCTCTAGATATTAACCTGTAAACCACATTAGGTCTTAAAACTAACCTTCATGCCTATTTCTTTGTGATCTCCACTTCACTCACATATTCAATAAACCAATCTCATTCTTATACATATGCATACATCCTTCACATGCTTTGACAATAGACCAATATACCTCATTAGGCCATATAGGGTCTAGAAGTGGTCTAGTTGTAGACTTGATCTATAGGTCCTACCCCTATAGGCTCACCTCAAAACTATTTTTTATACCTCTAAACCCTAATCACATGCCATACATTCTCATAAAATAATGTCATAACTTTTCACATACATATTCATGCTCACCATTCACATGCTCATGATACAATTATGCTTATTATGGTTAGGCTTCTCAAGACACCTTATAATCAAGAACTAGTACTCAAATATGCTTACCTCAATGATATCAAAAAAGAGAAATCTTTAGATATCACTCTCACACCACTTCAATAATATATTTATGATCAACATGCTCTCAAGACCTCATACAGACCTAGAGCCTCATTACCATTGCATTGACCTTGACATCAACCAATAGAAGAGACAATAGTTTGCCTTTAAATTCTCTCTTATCACATGGAATCCTTGTCACATCAATAACATAGGCTCATACCTAAAACACCATTCACCATGCATCTTCACTACATTCACCTTGACATTGATGACATCAACCTTTACATCAATGATAACACTTCTCAATAAACTTACCCTTTGCCATTGATGTCAAAACATTCTTTAATCTGATCACTCTCAACTCCCCAATTTGTTCAATCTCTCTTATTGAACTTTATCCCCATTTGACATTAATGACAAAGGGTCATACACACTACAATTTATATAACCACACTTTCTTGAAAGAAAATCTCAACATATAAAGTATGAATCATTATAGAAACATGCTCCCCCTTACTCCATGCATACCTCCTTCACCTTGTCCTTTACATGACTAATATGAAAAAAATATTTAAACACACACTAAGCCACCATATTCTTGACATCAAATAAATAATTAAGGACTCCCCCTTTATCTTCATATCTTGAGCTCTTTTATGCTTGTCAACAACTACATTTGGAGCTTATAAAAAACCTAAATAGCTCCCTCTCAAACCAAGCATCCACCATGCTTCTGCTAACTGAAGAGTGTCTCCATGAAGCCTAATGGAGTCACCATTTTCCATAGGGTACTTAACATAACACAAAATTATGAGATTCCTAGATCTCCATGCTCTCATAAGACTAAATATCCTTCAGGATCCTTTTAAGCTTAATTAGTCTCTTTGGTTTGACCTCTTCATCATTTGTGTGGTCAACAATCTAAGCTGATAATGAATATTCTTGACTTGATTTCTCATATGAAGTGTGCTCTACCATATCAAATAGTCAACTTGGACTTGTATACTGATCATGACTCACCTTTACTATCTTTAGTTTCCACACATTCATTTACCTTCTCTCTTGCACTCTAAGGGATTTAAACCTCTTGTTTTTACTTGATGGCCCTCTAACTCTATTAGGATATAATATTTCAATGTGTCCCATATTATGAAAACTATATCAAAAAACCTCATTCATACCTCTTAACTTATTATTCCTTTCATAATCCCATGCATATTCATTTTTAGAGGGTCTTCTACACTCTCATGCTCTTTGACCAAATCGATTACATGCATAAAAATAACCATTAAATGAATTAGCATACCTCATAGAATTAGACTCTATAAATGGTTCTTTCATGTTGACATTTTTGTCTTAATCAGCCTTCTCTTTGACTTGATCTACCTTCTTTGGATCTTCTTTGAAACCAAGACATTTATTATCACTTTTAGACTTCAAACTACTCAAGATGTTATCTAGAGCATCAATAGTCTTTTCAAACTTCATAAAGATCTTAAACTTGATAGATTCTTGATCAAATTCATATTTTAAGGATTCAATCTTAGTTTCATACCTAATGTATTCTTCCTCTTTAGTTTTTAAGCTATAAATTATTGTCTCCATCTATGCTTCAATCTAATTGATGATCTCATCATAATCCTTAAATATGTTACTCAATCTCTCCTCAAGAAAACTAATCTACTCTTCATATTTCTTAACTAATGACTTTAATTTATGATTATTCCTTCTTTTTAACTTTAACTCCTCTAAATAACTCACCAATTATACCTAAAGTTTCACTTTAGCTTCTTCTTCATCTAATTCTTCATCATCCATAAGGTCTTACCCTTTTGAGAAACCCTCATTATCTATTTCTATTGCCATGAATATAGTTTCATTATTGTCATGTTCATCATAGTCATCATCACTATCAGATCTAATTTTGTTACTCATATCAAATGATTTATTATCTTCTTTGCTATAAGAAATTCTCTTATTCTTAAATGACCCTTTCCTAATTTCATACTTCCTAAAATCTTTCTTGGTTTTATCAGGGCTATAGACCTTATTATCATCACCAAGATTTTCATCATGATCAATATTATCCTTTTTAGGATACTTAGATGCAAAATGACCTATCTTAATATAGTTTAAACATTTGAAAGGAAACTTACCCTTGTATTTACCAAATCTAAACATTAATTTCCTAGCAAACATGGCTAGTAGTTCATCATCATCAACATATAAACATACCTCATCCTTGACCTTATTATATTTTGATTTATTATCAAATTTGAATGTTTCTTCCTTATTAGGAGGTCTTCATTAATTTGTTCCCATCTCATAGGCAATCAAGATGCTATGACGTCCACCCATCTCTAGTTTGTCTAAATCTTGCATCTCTTCTACTGAATATACCTTAGAATCAAACTTAGGAGTTAATGATCTCAATAAATTTTGAAAAAATATATACTCTTTAGTTTCTTCTCATAATCCTCTAATGACATTAACAACTTCATCAACCTTCAATAGGTAAGATGTAATGGTTTCATCTTCAAACTTTCAAACTATATCTGATGGATTTATAACTTGGCCATCTTCACCTTGGTGTCTCATTCATATATAGTCTTTAATTTTTCCCATATCACCTTGGTTGACTCATATTTCATCATCTTCACAAATTCTATCTTTGATAGGCCACATAGAATGGTATTCATTGCCTTAGAATTTCTCGTACTTTCCTTCTTGCCTAATACATCAGTTGGTGGTGTAGGAGGTAGATTGTGTCTATCCATAAATAACTTCCATATTTCATATCCCATTAACATTATATATTTCTTCATTTTGATTCTCAAAAAATCATAATTAGTCCTAGTGAATATCGAATCCTTACTAGTAGATAAACCACCTTGAGCTTGTTGACTAGCCATCCTTACTTCTAGGATATCCTTTAGGCTATCAGGCCTACTTCAGAGGACCTTATCTGATAAAAAATGTTGGAAAAAAAATGATTAAGAGGGTGTGTGAATAAATCTCCTAAAAACATTCTTTTAATTCTGCCTTAGCATACATGAACCATTACATCAACATATAGATCAAATAATGCATTGGCAATTAACCATATAAGCATGAAACAAAATTACACAAGACAACACATCATATATGTGGAAAAAACTCAAGGTGAAGAAAACCCACTAATACTTGTAAATGTAATAAATTAATATAAGTCAAAATATCGTAATTTAATGAAGCACCAACCCCAACTAGCTAAACACCAACCTAGCTAGGCTTTAATAAGTACCAACTTGCAAGGAGGCACCAACCCCCTAGATGACTCAAAACTAAATCAATCACCTAAAAAAATTTATCACATCCATAATACATTTTTTTCTCACATAATATATTATTATCACCTTATTTATCTCTTCTCACTTTTTTATCCCTCTCAAACTACCTTCTAGGTTTATTTGCTCAAGTAGGTCTCTTCAAGATAGACTAGATCATATGACCTTGATATTAATATATAATAGACATTTTATATATTCATGATATTTTATCTACACCAATTTTATGGAATAAAATACTTCCTTCTACTCAACAATATTTTATATCATTTGTTCGCATTCTCATACACTCTAACTAGTCAATTAGGCCTATTAGGCCTTATTCTTATATAATCCTTCAGCTCATACACCTATTGGTTAGGAATATACATTTTAATTATTATATTACCATTAAAATAGGTTTCATAACATATTTAATACATTAATAAATCATTATAATAGGTCATCCTCAACTTAGAACACCAAAACCTCTTTTAGGCCTTAAGGAGACCTAATTCAATTAGGCCTTCATTAGTACACGTTACCCTTTGATATCCTTGGAACACTTTAAAAATATTCACATGTAAAGAACACTTAATATACCACTAAAATATACTCCCAATAATTTCATATTATTTCCATGAAAATTTCTTTCTCTAACCACCACTTGAATCACACCATTAGTAATGTTTACATTAGGCCTTTATACACACAAAAAGGTTTGCCTTGAACAACTAAAGATTAAATACAAAATAAATAAAAAATAATGGAAATAAATAACATATACATAATTTATACTACCTCAGGTTCATCACTATATGATTTATACATCAAAACTTATGGAAAAATGACTTAAACCCTTCTTTACAAATATCCCACTCAAAACTACCAGAATACTCCAAAACCTAGTCATGAACAACTTGATATTCAAAACCTAAAAAACACTTCCCATGAAAATTTATATATTAAAAATATAATTTGAAATATATATACCACTATAAAATACAAAAATCATAAGGTTTAATTTTAAATATTTGTCTTGCAAACCAATCTTTTGACCTTAGTACACAGTCAAACCAGAACCAGTCAAGCCATTTTGGTTTCAATATTTCAACCACTTTCACTAAATATAAAACCTTATAAAAATAATTTATACTACATAAATTTTTAAAAAATATAACACAATGTTCATTATATACTTTAACTTAGGGTATAAAGCCTCAAATTCATCACTGCAACTTGCTTACCTAGAACTACTAGTTTACCTTAAAGCACATGCATGATGACATTGAATTTCAACACCTATATGACCACTTTAAAAGACATATTATGTAACTATATTATCATATTAGATAACTCTACCATTATTATATATAATTTTCAAATGACAAATATTGGTCTTGTAGACTAATCTTATGACCTCATTAGACACAGACCACACTAAGCCAAACAAGTCATTTTGGCTTCATCATTTTCACCATTGTACCTAAATTTAAAAATTTATACCAAGAATTAATAGGATAAAATATATATAAAAAAATAAATTCACTTTTTTTCATCACTCTATCATGATAATCCATTCCTAATCATCTTCTCACTACCACCTGGGTTTTTCACTATTTCCACCATTTGGCCTATTAGCAACTAGTTATCTTGGATGACTGGTTTAGTAAAATTAAGGGATATAAATTGTCCATAAAAATTTATGCACATAAAACATGATTATAAATATTAATTATCCATTCATTTTCCTTTCTTCACCAATGTAAATTTTGACTACTACAGCAAATTCTTCATAAACATGCTTGTATCTATGCATTTTCTCTCTCATTTAACTAACAACCACCACATAGAGGTAATTGGGAGAGTTTAATACATGATAAAATATTACCAACATAACATATAGGTAATTTTATTATTTTAATACATGATCCAATAGTTTTTATAATAATTTGTGACCATTATAGGCTATTTTTAACAAGATATTTCATATTGGGTCCTTGTTAGGGTTTTAGAGAGGTTTAACACAGGTTTAGGTGTTAATGATCATCCATAAATGGTTTCACCTTAAATATAAAACAAATTAATATAATTATTATCTAATACCCTTTCTCATCTCTCCTTAATATCTCATGTTCCCATGTAAAGGTTACACATGCCAATGAACACTTGAAATTCCTTCTCAGGTTTGTATTCCTTCATTTTGTATACTTGAGAGACCTTAAAACCACTTTTCATGTCTTTTATTGAAAATAATCACCTAAAATTTTGTTAAAATTCTTGAAACAACATATAATACCTCTATCCATTCTCATATATTCAAAATTGTCTTGAAAATAGATCTTAATACCTCATTAGACCATGCTCTCTCTCTCTTTATTCTCTAGATCTTGACCTGAAAACCACATTAGGTCTTAAAAATGACCTTCATGCCTCTTTACATGTGATATAAACTTCACTCACACATTCAATAAACCTCTCTCTTATTTATACAAATTCATGCTCCTTCACATGCCTTGACAATAGACCATTATACCTCATTAGGCCAGGCAAGGTTTATAAGTGATCTAGTTGTAAACTTGATATGTAGGTCCTACCCTTATAGTCTCACCTTGAAACTATCATTAATTCATATACACATTTATCACATTCCTTAAATTCTCCTCAAATAATGTCATACCTTTGAACATATATATTCATGCTCAACATGAGCATGTTCATGATATGACTATGCTTGTTGTGAATATGCTTCTTAAGATACCTTGTACTCAATAATTAGTACTCAGACATGCTTACCTCAATGATATAAAACAAGATGAATCTTCATAAATCACTCTCACACCACTTCAATAATCTCTTTCTAATCAACATGCTCTCAATACCTCATGCAAACCTAGAGCCTCATAACCATGACATTGAACTTGACATCAACCAACAGGAAAGACAATAAGTTGCCTTCAAATTATCACTTATCACATGACATAATTTTCACATAAATAAAAAATTCTCATAACTCAAATAACACTCACCATGCATATTCACTAGATACACCTTAACATCAATGACATCAACCTTGACATTAATGACAACACTTCTCAATATTCACACAATACCAATAATACCACTCAAACCCATCAACTTATATTACAAAATTTTAATCAAATGAATGCTTTCCAAGCTTACAATTTAAATAAAATGATTCAAATTCAAAATCATCTTATCAATCTTAAAAACCACCCTCAATAGGTTCCATGGTTAATGCATAACCAAAATACTCCCCCACCTCTTCTTTGGGATTTTCATGGTAATCTTATCCTACCACCTCTTGTTAAAAAAACAATAAAGTAACTTCAAAATGAGCCTCTTATACCTCAAATTTATAATATATATATATAGGAGGCATCACCCCTACCATTACCTACAATG
This sequence comes from Torreya grandis, assembly GCA_037957365.1. Taxonomy (NCBI): domain Eukaryota; kingdom Viridiplantae; phylum Streptophyta; class Pinopsida; order Cupressales; family Taxaceae; genus Torreya; species Torreya grandis. Next base: position 3,429,082 of record JARHVA010001412.1, read on the forward strand.
GGTCAATCGATCCTACTCTTCACTTTAAAACATTTAAAATTTTACATAAAGACTGGGTCAAGTTAAATACTTTTGCCACTACCAAGATATTAGAAAAAACTCTCATGAGTGATGTTTTAGATTGGTATTACCAACTCAAATCTCATTACATCACTAGTTTGGAATATTTATTTAATGCTCTAGTCCAATAATTTCAAACTAGTGATCTCCCTGAACATACCTCGGCCCATTTTATCAATTGTAAGCAACTTGAGACTGAAACTACACAATATTTCATCAAATGATGGAAGACCTTGTCTAAAAAATGTGAACACAATATGGCAGATGATAACCCATTTCATCTATTCACCAATTCTCTTCTTCCCAAGTTGCAATATCAAGTCCAAACACTCTCACCATGAACTTTGGAAGAGACCATTAACTAAGAAAAGTGTTAATATTTCCTCATGCATCCATTAAATCCATCCCAACCTTCTATGGGTACTCGTATATTAATCAAAAATATGAATAATCATGATAAAAATAATGGTGTCATATATTCTTATGATACCATTCATATTATTCAAGCTATTATTCCAAAATAGGCTTCAAAACAAGATTTCCCTCCCACCCACATCACTAATCCTCATTTATCTTAGACAAATAAAATTAATGTTCATAAACCTATATCCTTAAAAAAATTACCAAAGCTTCTTCCACAAGAACTTGATCCCACTAGTCCCATGAAATCTTGGTACAATCCTAATAAATTTTGTTAGTTTCATTCTAGTTGGGGTCATTCTCATGAGACTTGTAAGTAACTTCATAATTTGGATATGGATTTCCTTCTCAGTCCCAATTTTGACCATGATTATATCATTCATAAACATCAAAAATCCTATGACATTACCTTCAAATCCTATGAAACACAAACTAAATCTCAAGCTTCAAACTAGGCTAATACTCATTTGTCCATCTATAAAGATCCTTTTCTTAATCGCCAAGACAACCTAGACAATACTACCCCTTATACCAATAATGTTGGTAGTTTTCTTGACCTAAATCCTTAAGAATAATGTGGTCAATATGAATAATGTGTAAATTTGGTTACCTTCATTGATCCTTATCCCATCCATACTCCTCAATTGTCTTGCACTTTTTGTTTTATCTAAGACTCTTCCCCAACTCACTTCATAGAGTTAGGGCAAGAAGACCTTATATCTTTTGATGAACCAATTAAAACAGCTCCTTTGGATAGTACTTATCTTACCATTTATACCACTCCTCTAACCTTTTTACCCATCACCAATGATACTCAAACTTTTATCAACACTTCTTCCAATCTATCTCAAACCAAACCTACATCAACTATCCCATATTCTTAAGACAATCCAAAAACTTATCCTCCAGTTAAACTTTCTACACATTTTAAACATAAATTCACATTCACTTCAACTCCTCCCTCATAGGACCTCCTTCAACACTATGCACCTCTTTCCAACAATCCTCTTATGGGTTATGATGAGTGGGATCCTATTATGGAGCTTACTAATATCCCATATCAAATCCCATTTCTTTAACTTTTTTAGACCTCTCCACATCATTGTAACATATTATGTAACTCTTATTCAAAATGAACATCCCTCATCCTCCCTTAGCAGGACATGAATCCACCTTATCTAGATCAGAAGATAGCATTTTAAAATAGTTTGAAGAGATGTCCATGCCTGTTGATGAAACAATGGTACTTCTCTTTCCCTTAAATTCCCCATTGTTTCTATGATCCCTAATGAGATTTTATTTCAAGTGAATGATCCTCATCTCTTTATCAATGTCCAAATTGGTGATATCCAAGTCAAGCATGCCTTGATTAATGTGGGTTTAGGCACTTGTGTTTCCTCTCTTGATTTTATCAAAACCCTTGGATATTTTGAATGTAATCTTAAGTCCACATGCAACTCGTGTGAAGTATATGAATAAAGTAAAATGCCTCCCTTAGACTATGTGTGGCTCCCTATCATCATCTCACCTATCACTGTTCACATGAAGGTGATGTTCTTCAACTTTATTTTATCCTATAAAATTTTTATTGATAGGCCATGTACTCATTGCATGAAATTAATTACCTCTTCTACTTGCCAATGTGTCAAATTTTCTCATAATAGAGAAATATATAGGATTCAAAGTGACCCTAACCCTTGGAATTTTGAACAATTCCAAGACCATAGAGTATTTAATATTTCCACCCTTGAACCCTTTCCAAGTGTTCCATTTCAATAATCTCAATGGTTTAACTTTCCTATCAACTCCAATTGAGGTTATAATGGTCACCCTGGGTTCATCAGGAATATACCCCCTAACTTCCTAGATTTGCCTTAAAATGAGCTTAATGAGATCAATATTGAGATTAAAACCTTGAATATCTCACCTCATCTCATTTATTAGTTTCCTCCTTATTTGCAATTTCATTCCCATCAACCACTTAGTGATGATATACCTATTATCTTAAGTAAGACTCAGTATTCCATTCATTACACCACATCAGATGATAAGGTCCTCCCTACCTATGCCATCGATATTCATACACTTGATTATGAAAATGGATATAATTTAGATGATCCATTCTTAAGATGTCTTATTTAATCCAATGATGCTAAAATTATTCATTATTGTTCCTCTTTGATTTAATCTTTTAGTATTTATTCTAACATTACATCTTATATCATTCCTAATTTTAGCATTTTTCCTCATGATCGTAGGGTAGAGATGGTGTACACACCTTTTTTTTCTAAATATCCTCATAGGATAATTATTATAGATCATGATATGACTGGTCCCTATCACTTTGTTTGATATGAAAACCCATCTAACTAACTTATCCCTAAGATGTTTGTGACTATCTTTTAGCCTTTTGTATATCTCACCTCTCCCTCAATAAAGCCTAGTTTAGATAATATTCTCACTCCCTCTCTAGTTGATTCTCTTTTAGTTTTAGATCTTATGGCTCCTTCAATCAAGCCTTACCCAGTATCTCCACTAGCCCAACCTTCTCTTGGTGATTGTTTTTTCCCTTTACCGTAACTTGCTCTTTTGCCCAATAAATGGACCAATCATCCATATCATGATATTCATAAAGGTTTTGGTCATTTGACTAGAGACTATTCATTGTACAATCCTTCCTTGACTTCCATTTCCACTCCTTTTATTATTACACTTGTAAAGTCTACTAACAAGTGTATACATTGCTTCCATGGCATAGATAATCATTCATCCATGTTGTTGGTTCCTAGTTGTACACCTCTTGCACTCAACCTTGCACACTTGGGTATCATGATTAAAATATTAAAAACACAAAAATATGTCATTATAGTTATGGAAGGGTTTAGCATTAGGATGGACTAAATACATATAATGACTGAAAGACACTGAAATAGGGTATGGTTAGTTCCATGCTACTTTTGTCTCTACCTAAACCAAGGTGAGAGGATTACAAGTTATATTTCTCACATGGAGGGATACTATAATTCAATATCCATGGGGATTATTGGTACACAAACACAAACACAAATCTAACCAGGGTATAACTAAATTTGCATACTCCACCTGGGAAGGGTTATCACACAGAATGAACAAATGCTCTAGGCCAAACATATGCTACTTAAGATAAATGGGGATTTGATTATAACCTTAATTTATAAATAAATTTTATATAATATAGGGACAAATTGAATACTTCAATGTTATGATTTAAATCATAAAACGCAAATACATTTTATATATGCAAGAGTTATGCATTTCCAAGCAAACGATACTCATAATATTTAGCAGGGTATATTATTTGTAGGGTGGAACAAGGTAGGATGAGTTAGGTAGTTATAAAATAGTGGTGTGGTGGTTTGGTATTTCAAATAGTATGATTTCCTTCAACATTCATTACATCATTCATTTGTGGTGATGAAAAATACTAAAATACAAGCTATGGAAACTATCAAGAATCCATTGCATCCATTGGTGCCAATACAATACAAATTTTCAAATGATTTTTGAAACCCTAAAACATACACTGCAAGTATAATTTCAAATGCTTTCTCCTATCAAATCCATAAACCTAAGGTACCCTTAAGAGGTTATCAACAACATATCCCTAAATCATACTGCATAAAGGAATTTATAACTTATATCTATGCCCAAAACAACTATCACCATTACTAAGCATAAAACTAAATACCCAATAATCAAAGCATGAAGGATATTTTATTACATTTCATTGATAAAATATATCAAAAATCATATCTATTTTCCATTATCTTAAAAATAAATCTCACATACATCACTATTTCATAATGCTACCATGGGGAAATCCATGGTGAGTTTGCTCTTGAATAGGGGAGACATATATAATGGTCTCAAAGCTTGCTAATTTTTGTATAGTTGTAGCTAGCTTTGCAAGTGAGATAAGACATACACATAGCAAGGATCTTTAAATTTTAAATAGCCTAAGACATAAAACAACAACCTTTGAAAAGAGGGCAAGCCCTCTTTTTATAACATTTTCTCGGCCCAAATATTTCAAGAATATGCTTTAACTAGAATATTCCCTTTATCACACCTAGAATCTCCTGCTCTATAAGAAAATCATTTGGGTAAATACTTATCCTTATCATTATGAAGATTTTAAAACAAACCTTTGATCCTCTTAGCTAGAAATGTGTTGCACTTGGGCTTGAGGGACAATATTCCCTTGGGAGTAAAATAAACTCCTTGTCTTCATGTGTAACTACTTGTCCATGCTCTCTTATTAATCATTTACAAATCTAGAATTTTCTAGATAGTTTCCCTTCTCCTTGTGCAAGATAAATAACACCCCTTGCTTTGTAATTATTTCATTGGAATATTCTAGTTATGGTATAAGTAAATAAAAATCCATGGCCATTTGAGAAATATCTCCTTAGAATGGCCCACCTTTCCCTCACAACCCTGCAACATACTTTTCCTCCATGGAGGTCTTCGATACAAGGAAAATATTAAAAATCACAAGAATTAGCTTATTTTACCCTTTTGTGGTCAATTCCAAACTTTTTGGTGCCTTCTCATTTTCTATTTTGCCTTTGACCTTTTAGGGTTGCCACCAAACTTTATAATCCTTAAGTGCATTATTTTCCCCTTTTTAAAAGTTTGTCTTTGTTGTTTGACCCTCCAAGTATAAATTATATTTAAATAGTCATGCTTTGAAAAAATTTACAAACTTAACTTCCACTTTGATAGGTCATATATTTTGGAATGAGTAGAAATACTAATGTGGCCTCTTGAATGCTTTCATGGCCTTGTTTATTTTCCATGTTGACCTCTGATTTCCATAGAAAATTTAATGCTTCCTTTTGGACCATTTCTCTTTTGAATGGATGTTGAATGGTGGGTGGCATTAATTAGATTGAATCAAAGGCTCTGAACATAAAAAGTTTGAACAAAAATTCTAACATAAAAGTTTTGAATAAAATGTCTAATGAAGAATCCCAAAAAAAATGTTCAACCATAAAAAGTCTGATAAAAAGTCTAAATAAAAAGTTTGATACGAAAATTCTGACCCAAAATTTTTGAGTAAAATTTCTGATGAAGAATCCCAAACAAAATGTCTGACTACAAAAAATTTGACATAAAAAGTCTGACCCAAAAGTTCTAAACAAAATGTCTGACCTGAAGTTCCAAACAAAATGCTCCACCAAAAGTTATGAAATTAAGAAGTTTCCAAAAAACTTTAGATTTCAAAAATTCAAACTTGTATTTTTTGTAACTTGTTTTTTCACCAAGAATTCATGTGGACCATTTCACCCCAACTTCAATTTGCAATAATGTAGACTTGCATTTAACCTTAGAAATTCGCTAAGATCCATAAATTTTTGAAGATGGAAAACATCATACTTAGAATTAATTGATATTCCTAACTGGATTTTTATCATATACCCTACAATCTAATTAAAATATGAAAATATTAAGCATTAGCTTGAATTAGGATTACACAAGGTTTTCATAAGGCAAAAGCTAGAGTTTTCACTTGGGTGAACACTTGTAAATAGGAGGCAACAATTAGATATTCATGAACTAATATTTCAAAAAAGGGAACAAATTATTAAGTTTAATTTTTTTCACTAACACACACATTATCATAAGCTATGTAAATATATCGACACCTTTCATCCCACCACTCCTCAATCCATAAACAAGGTTAGACCTCTCATGAAAGTATTACCTGAATATCTTCTTAAATATGGAGAGGTATATTTTCTCTAGCACTAATGTGGTACACATCACACTGATTATTTCCACATCCTTCAATAGCATCTCAAAGATCATGTCATGACCATTCTTTCACCTACTACCCTTCCTCCCATAGGTTACCCTCACAAGAAGGCTCCCCCTGCTTCCCTCATGGATCCACCACCTTTGGTCCCTTATCCACCTATGATTCCCTCATCTATGGATCTTCCCTTACCCATGGATATTTCTCCACTAGTGACTCCTTAACCTATGACCCATTATCCACCAGTGACCCCTTCCTCTCTTATGGATTCCACTCCCATTCCTTCTCCTAAGCATCCCCTACATGATATCTTACATCAACATGATCCTTTAGGTGTTCCTACATTTTATATCAAGGTAATTCAATGTGAAGTATTTTTTCAACTTTCCCTAAAGATCGATGAGACTTTAGTTGCAGTCTGAGTTTAGCTTCATAGAGACTTATCAGATGTTATGGATAATGTGTATGGATAAATATATTAGTATTTATGAACACAAGCAATGTATTCTTTCACTTTTTTCTTCATTTGGATTAGACATGTGCTCCAACTTTACATTTATCTATTTTATAGCATTTGACATTATGTCAATTTTTTATCTATATTATATGATGACTTTTATTTTGTACTACATGTTGTTTATGATGTCATTTTCTTCATTATGCTCTCTTATGGATTCTTTTTCATGATTACATACTTTTTATATATGTGTTCATTTTCTATAGCTATCTCGTTCTATTTCATGATTGTTTGTTGTCTTATCTCTATAAACATAGATAATTATTATTATGACTTGGTTATACAAACCTTACTCCCTTTAGTCATTCCTTATTTACCATGTGAATAGTTAGTACAAAAATTCATCTCATTATTATCTCCTTTTACCATTCTACTTTGGATCTCCCCTTATTCTCGTTTATAACCTTTTACAAATTAAACATACACATGGCTGAGACTTAAGATAATATGATCGTTCATAGTTAATCCTAAGTATTCTAGTCAGTCATATCTTTGGATACTTAACTTCCTTTAGCCCAAACCTAATGCTTACTCATGTGCATAACTTTATCTCTCATGATTAGTCATTCCAATTCCATATGCAGGAGGAATTTAAAATCTATAAACATTTAAAAGCCAAATCATTTAACAAAAGGCAATTATCTAAATGACAACATTCAAAATTTTCAAAAGTTAAATCACATTAAAAGACATGATTCTAAGAACATCTCCTTTTTCTAATAAAATATCAAACTCCATAGTTATCCTAATGATAGATTCAAGTTCCATTGGGTGCATTAGGCTAGTAGATTGGAAAAGGAGAATTAAAAAATATATTTTAATTCTACCTACTTTCTCACATAAGTACCCAATCTTTGTAGTAGATCGACAACTCTATAAGGGGTCATAAATAATGGGGAATACATTATGGGAAGTTAGGTCCATTTTACTTTTCTTGATCAAAGTAACCAACAGGAGTTGATCTTAGTACCACACGTATTTTCCTACATAGCTTTTTGCCTATGATAAATATTTATCATTTATATATTCATGGTCACTAGTCACTTAGTGTCTTTCCATGTCCTTAGTGTGCCTCATGTCTCCTAAGGTTTTCTCATAAAATTCCTATGTTATGATTCTTACATTCCCTTTTTTATTCCCCAAAACCCTAATATTTCCCCTTGAGAAATATTGTTTTGTTCACTGATCACTCCCTTATGGATTCTAATTGTGAGTTTAGTGTAAGACCTTGGAAAGGACTAGGCCTTCCTCATAAATTACCAAATTTTCAAATTACCATTCAAAAAATTCCCTTTTACCATATTTTAACATTGTTTACACCTCATTGGTGTTCCCTTTGTGAGTTGTAGTGTAAGACCATGGATAGGACCTAGCCTTCCTCATAGAATTTTCCAATATCCAAGTCATAATGAAATTACATGTCAAATATGAGATAAGCTATGATTGATTATGAATTACATGTCATTGATATGATTCCCATCTTGATTTAGCATGTTTTGTTCTTACTTGATTAATATTTCACTTTCATCTTCTTATTTTCTGAATACATGTAAGAATCCAACCATTTTTCTTAAATTTTTCATACTTACCAACTTGAATTAATGTGATTAATTTAAAAAAACTTTTTCAAATTTTGATTTTCTTTTATACTTCCCAACATGATTTAGTATGATGTATTGACTTAATTTTTTTGTTTTTACCATTTGTATTTCACATGCTTTCCATTTTATTACATTATTTTCATATTTCTCAATGTGATTTAGTGTGATTTTACTCATTTTAATTTGGTGTCAATATTTTTCATGGTTTAAAAACATCTTACCCTCTTGTTTAACACTTTTTGGTTTATTATACTTATTCATATTTTATTATTACACATTTCCCATCATGATATAGTGTGTAGTGCATTTGTTTTTTATTAATTATACTTTTCCAAAACTCTTACGTCTATTTTTTTAATGATGCATGTGTACTCTATAATGCTAGAAAAGAAAAAACTCCACATATATTTCCCATAGAATATAAAATAAAATAAAAATACATATACTAGAAATAAATATATCCATGCATCAACAACCACAACCAAAACATAACTAATGAGATCAACATCCAATTGTCAAAATAATCTATCTCTATATATCATGTGTTTTTAAACAAAATATAAAAATAATCACTTCAGCTCTATGATTGGGCTCCATCATGCATATCTCATAGCCTAGCCACAATACCCATAGATGCCTCAAACTATCCCCTCTGCATATTATGTTGTAATGAGTTAGTCCACAATATCGACCTTGATATCTATCCCTATAGGTTGGCCACCTAGACGTGTACTTATCCTAGCTAGATCATGGTGGCCATGTTTACAACTCTCTCCTAATCTAGGACTTTATAGGCCTATGCCTCTCCTAATCCCACCCCTACTAGTGGACACAATCCATATCTACATGTTTGTAGCTATCTTTCAGCCTCACATCTTGAGCTAGGGTAGATGGTACCACAGGATCATATAGCGTGGTAGGGTCATATGGCACCAACACTCCATCCAAAATTTCATGGAGTATTTCCATAACTAAGGACCCCCATCTAGTCTCCTCTGACATAGTGTATATAAAAACCATAACCCAAATAGATATGCGATCACATATATATCTCAAAATTTATCTATTTATAATCATATACAATTATTATTCTATCTCAAAGTCTAACAAATCCAACATTTCTTACTTGTCCTAGTGTCACCAATCACTATCTCCCCATCTGCTCATCCACTGAGCATAGACTCTCCTATGGTTCATACCCCAAGTAACTCATCCATGGGTCACCTACCAATCAAATCAAATCCTAGAATCATGACCCATGCATACCTTAGGTCTTTCTTCAATGGTGCCTATATTGACTAGCTCTACCCTTGGCTAACTCTCAATTCATCCCATGTGATAACTCACATCTTTGATCGATCCCACTGATGGCATCTCCATCATTAGTGTGATTAAAGTGGCCAATATTCCTCTTATTTTACTACCCACTATGGTACTTTTCATGCCCCTACATCCACATCCATGCCCTCTCTTCCTTTGACTATCAACAATCATATTGTACTAATCTATGGTATCACATGTCATGGTCTAATCTTTAGTCTTTTGACTAGTATTCCTCCTCATATCCCCCTTGGATATCTCATATTCCATGCCCAAAATGTAAGAACTACTATAGGAATCATTAGGTATAGGAGTTTAAATTATCCTAGCAAATGCCACTGGATATGGATATACCCAATCAGGTATAGTGGCTTATGATCTAATCTTGAATCATCCCTGGTGCCATAATTACCCAACTCAGCTAAATCATAGTAATATGTGCATAAGACTACCATATTATCTCTCCTCATCTGACTATTTATAACACTAGCATGTGGGGCTTGACCCATGCTACCTGGTCCTATCTATATCTAACAACCTAAGGTAACCTATCATTAAGCATATAGGGTAACCCAACTAGCTAATACATCAAGAACCTCTCATATATCTATGTATTTAACAAAACCATTAGTCCCATGGTCTATCATAAATCTTTCCCTATTCTAACATGGACTGGCATAATGTTATCACGTACAATGGTACCCTATCATTTGACTTTTGACATAGCACTCGTATTATCAGAAGTCTTATCATAACCTTATAGATATCCAAAATCTATGTAGTATACATATCACTTGTACTATCACAAGTCTTATCACATCCTTCTAGATATCTAAAATTTGTGAAATATAAACATCAAATAACCTCACCCTCAGCCTTGGATATATCCTATATGATCATGTCACCCACCTAGCTAGTTTTCATCTCTCCTTTGAATCATTTGATGACCCTATCATCACTGGTGTCCCTCCTATAAGTAGTCCAATAAATGTATGGACATCCTCTAGTGTGATACATACCTCTATGGTATCCAAATCCACCACCCATAAAAAAGCGTTGGTCAACCATTCCCATGATCCAAAGAACATGACAATGAGATCAACACTTGGCAGGATGCATCTCATATCCATGATTCTTCCCAAGCCCAATGCTACCAATCTCACTCTATCCACATATGTCAATCACTCCAAAAAATTAGGTAACCATTAGGCATTAATAAATCACTAAAATCTATATTGTCTCTACAAAATATCAAATAATAAAGGATGTATTAGACATCCATGTCATTTTATAGTCAAAATATATTCTTATAAAATTCACAAAAATAAACTATTTTTATTCAATTTTAACCATGTTGGCCTTTTTCATTACTAAGTTGGCCCATATTTGGCTTAATAGTACTAAGTTGGCCCCTTTCAACCTATGTATAACTAAGTTGGACACTTATTACCAAGTTAGCCCATTAGTTTTTCACCTAACTAACTAATTTGGCCCATTAGTTTTTCATCTAACCAACTAAGTCAACCCATTAGTTTTTGACCAATATAACTAAATCAGCCACTTAATACTAAGTCAACCCATTATTTTCTCACCTAGAAAACTAAGTCAACTACTTACTACTAAGTCATCCCACTAGTTTTTCTTATCTTCTACCAACTACATTAACCTGATGAACCTTGTTCTTTCACTACCATGACTTTTTTACCATAAATTTATTGGGTATTTATTGGTCTGATTCCTTTCAATTAAACACCCCATTAACCCCTAGTGCTCCTAAAATATTTTTAGGGGTTCATTATCGTATCTATATTTTGCCTAATTATCCCATTTCTAAAAATTACTCAATTTTAAATAAAAATACTCAAAATTTTGAAATTTTTAGTTACTTACCTGTGCTACACTCATTATGGCCACTATGCATCCTCCCCATCTTAGCTTCATCTCCCCACCATCCTCACTCTTTAGGTCTCTCACTTGATCTGTTAGATATATATTATTCTTAGAATAGGGAATAATGACAAATGAATTTGTTTTCACCCTACTTATATAGACTATTTCAAATATTATTTAACTTTTAAAAATTTATTATCAAATTTCTTATTTTTCTCATATCTTTGTCTCTACCAACTCTTTTTCCAAATCATAAAATGTTTTAAAATATTGATGTTATACAGAATATTTTTAATTATTATATGTACATGTTTCAAAAAAATTGATTTTTTTCACTTTTTGCTAATCTCTACAGGTTCGCCTAATGTTCCTCATATTAGAGACCTTCACATTTATCACATATCCTTTATCTATAGTACTAAGGTAAGTAAAAGTGTTTATTTTTAAATTCTATCTTTTTATTTATCATTTTTTCTCATTACTTCTCTTTATTTATCTTCCACATTATTTGTCATTATGTTCTTTTCCTAAAGCATCATCCCCTATTGTACCTACATGACACATGATGAGATTTGAGTGGGGCATATGTATACACATAATATTTTATAAATTTATTAATTACTTATGAATTATATCTTGTATGAACCTATCGATTATCAATATCTTGAGTACATGCCTTAAGGGGTGCACCAGGAAAGGGGTGGGTAGACCATTGGTGTTTCATAGGATTATCATCCTTTATTACTACTTGTTATCAATCTAAACAACTCTTAAAATTATTCCCCTAATATTTGCCTCATATTTTACACCCTCATATAGTAATTTATGAATTTCATTAGCCCTTTCCCTAACCTAAACCCCTTTTTAGTAGTTTACATAACTATGTCATCCACATCGACCTTGTATTGTTATTTATAAAAGCTTACTAAGAACTAGGTCAGCCATGACCAACATAGTTCATAACCTAGTTAGTTTTTTCCAATTTCAATACAAGGTCAATCAATTTGACCTTGTTGGCATAAAATTTTAAAAAGTTTTACAGTTATATCTACCTATATAAACACATTCATTTTTCCATTTCTAAGAGAAGAGAGTAATAATTAAGATATATTATGCATCTACTTATCCATCATTCTACTTGAGGAGCAAGATTAGGGTTTCATACTTTCTTTGGAGATACAAATATTGTCTTATGGATAATTATTTTGGATGCATTGATAGGTTGTGTATCCTAGATCTGATTTATTTTTGTCATCCTTACATACCACAACAACCTCTTGTGAAGCACCTTAGCTAAGGGATAGATTGAGGCTCGATAAGTTTATCTTTAAAGGTAAGTATTCTTAAATTTGTTCCTCATTTGTAAGAGTAGATAGATATGAATTTTTAATTCTCTTCCATAAATTATGATTCTATATACATTTAGGTAAGTATATGTCTTTTATTCATGTTTACTTTTAGTGTTTATTACTCCCTCACTTTGTGCCACAAGATTTGGTGAGCAATAGATTAGATTTGTTATTAGTTTAGTGAATATGAAAACATATGACTATTGGATATTTTTCAATGATGTCATGGTGATGTCATAAAGGTGTACTAGTTAGCGTATGAAGTGCCTTTATAGTCTATGTGATAATGACAAAGTGTGTAATGTGTTTGTCCTAGTATGCTTGAAAGATGCTTGGTTGATATTCAATTTTGACAAGGTTAGAGATGTTCAGGAATGTGTATGGTGATTTAAAGATGTGTAAGGGGTCTTATAAAAGGTTTTATATGCTTTTATTTCTTTTTTCTATGTGTATATTTATTATGGTAGTCTATATTTTTCATCTAGACATTTTGGGACTAATGGCATAAAATCTGAGTAGGTAGTTTGCTGACATCACCATTACCATTTGTGGATAATTAAAGAGGATTTGGTCATATTTTTGTGATCACATTCATCCTTAATTTCTATTCATAAATTATAAAGTCTATAAATGAAGTGAAATAAAAGATATGCAAGTGCAAAGTTGGGATCTCAAGCATTTTGATAGTGTTTTCCCATCCTTAGCCAATATTACATGAGGCAAGAAAAAACCAAGTAAAAAGTTTAGTGAAATCATACCTAAAATGTTAAAATGTTTCAAGATAAGGTGATCATATGTATTTATTTAGTTTTGTGCCTAGTTTATTTATTCTAACTTTTAGGTCAAGCGCTAAAGCATGACAAAAGCTATGCATGTGCATAGTTGGTCTTTCCAGATAATTCTTGACATTGTTAGCTCTATGTACTTATAAATCTAAGGAATTTTAATGTCATTATATCTCAAATGTGTGATATTTTTAGGATCATTTTAATATATGGTTGGATTCTCCTATGTGAGGATATCATATGGTCTAAATTTTAGATCATGCGAGTATGTGAGGCAAAAGTTATTGTTGTCCAAAGTTGGCCTTCTAAGCATATGGAAATGGTTCCCATACTTAACCAAATCTACAAAAAGTTAAATTTTAGGAAAAAATGGAGATCCAAAAATGTACAAGATAGTTCATACATCAAGATATATGATGTATAACAAGTCAAATAGGTCAAAATGTTTGATGATAAAACTAGGTAAAGATCAAATTCCTTACAAAAGGATCGATGAGTCGTGTTTATTCTAAGATGGTAGGATGTTGTGAAATGAGGATAAGTGTTCAAGGTTTAACATTAAATAAAGGTAAATGATAAAGATCCAATGATGAGTGAGTTTTTTTATATATTGATTGAATAGTTCACATTACATAATAAAGACATGGTTGATCTGTAGAGATCGACGATGCGTGTTGAGTCAATATTACAAGATTGGATGAGATGAGGTCAACTCTTAGATGTTTAACATTTTGAAAATTGGTGAGTTATGAATTAAATATAGAATAATATTAATTTTTCATGATTTATCTAAGCTATGAGGACATGAGATGAAGACATGGTGTTTGAGGTTTAACTATGACTATTTGAATTCAAATATTTGAATTTAACAAAAGAATGACCAATGTCTATTTTTTTGCCATATCTTTTGAATAATGACAAATTTTCTCATGGTTTAAAAATTGGACTTGTATAGAACTCCAATATTCATCTCACAATATATATTTTATGATCTAAAATTGTGTATAGTCAAATATATTGAGGTTCAAATTTGGTTATGTGTTTATACTTGTTCTGCAAGTGACCCAAGAAGGATGTTCAAGCTTGGTCTATTATTGTTTCAATGTTTAATGATAAATTATATATTGGATCATGTTTTATACTCTATGAGGATAATTTTTGTGAATTATTAAGGTTTAACCAATCATATGTAGCATTGACAAAGCTTAATAAGTTGACTATGTATTCATTCATGATGTTCTTGTGCACTAGGTCAGTGTTTGAGTTGTTTGAGCATATGCAAAGATGAATAGAGTTAACTATGATAATTTTAGGATGTATAAGGGGACACAAGGAGTGGAACCATGTAATTTTAAGTGTTCATATGCTATTTTTTTCCTTGATAAAGTGCTAAATGGGTGAATAAGTCTCCATAAGACCTATAAGAGCTACAAGGGCATATTTGATAGGTGTAGTTGCTTAAGGGTGACCCATGGGTATTATATCTATCCTATGAAGATTGTATTGATTTGTGTATTTGTATTATATATGTCTTAAGGGTTAAGTTATGCCTATTGGCCAACCAATATGTTTATAATCATGATAGCTCTATAAATTATGAAACCAAATGTGTTGGTTTCTAGATGTGTAGAAGACTTATGAGCGATATATATGTAAAATGTGCATCTAAGAGCATATTTTTATGGTGTGAAGGAAGGGGTGGCTTACCAATGGATTATTTGAAGAGAATAATAGATTGAGGATTGTTTTTATGACTTATAGATCATAATTTTATTGTTAGAATAGTGTTCTTGTAGATTGAGAATGAGCGAAGGTGTAGAGTGATATTCATAGGTCCATCATCAGGTGTTGGAGATATTATTTCATAGGTGGATGTTTTCATAGGTGTTTTTGTGGAAGCTCAACATCTAGGGGGTTTTATCCTCTTTGTATGTTTAAACTTGCTAAAGGTCTAGTTATTGTTTCAGCTTAGTTAGACAAGTGTGGTATCATATTGTGGGATTGTAGTCTCACTAAATAAGGGATGATAATTCCTTGATTAGTTAAAAATAGTCTAAATTGGTTCTTGTTATTATAGGATAGTAGTCTAATTGTAGGTTCTAGTGGGTTTTTTCCCCAAGAGGGTTTCCCACATATGTCATGTGTTATGTGATTGATCTTGCATTATCTCTCTTACTCATTGCTATGAATGATGTATATGCTTCATAAATACTTATGGTAATTTATTAATAACTTGAAAGTGTTTGAAATTGAAGTTGGATATTTGGGATAATTAATTCACTCCCCTTTATCATTGATTGTACCTCTAATAATTAGTATCAGATTAAGTCCTTCATGTATATTTTAACCACTTGAAGGTGATCAAAGGTATAATGGTTGAAAAAGAGGTTATACATTATATTCAAGATAATATAGTATATGCTTTACCAAAATTTAATGGTTTGAAGACACAAGTGCAAAATCTAGAGGCAACAGTCAAGAATCTACAAGTCATGTTGAATAAAGATATAAATCAAAGAATGGAATAATTAAAAATTAAAGTCATGACTTACTCAAATATACTCTTATCCAAGGACAAAAGGTATTTCATCTCCACTTAAATGGTCAAGAATGAAAATTTGTGGATCAGTAATGATCAAGAAAAAAGGAAGTCAAATATGAACAATGTCTTTAATGGGTATTTCTTTACTCATAAAATCATTTTAGTCATAGATATAGAGACTAGGCTATCTCACCAAAGATAAAAAAGGATCCCATATGCTACAATTATAACCAACAAGTTCATATAGCTAAAAACTACAAAAGATGTTTTTGTAAAAAGGATATACAAGTCATTGACACTATAAAATGGTTCAAGGAGACTAAGTCTAAAGAATAAAAGAAGTAAAATCCAAGTAGTTCACCAAAGGAAGATTCATTATTTGTTTAATCAGCCTTACATATTCAATAAGATGAGAAAAATAGATGGTTTGTAGACAATGGATGCTCAATATGATAGGAGATAAGAGAAATTTTATCTCTCTCAAAAACACCAACCTAGGTGTAGTTAAATTTGATTATAAAAAATATGCTAACATAGTCGACAAAGTTACTATGAGTTTGGACAATGGTCATACTAGGAATAAGAATGTATTAAATGTATAAGGTTTGAAACACAATCTTTTAAGTGTGAGACAAATGTTTAAACAAGAAAATGTTGTAACTTTTCATGATGATGTATGTGAAATAAGAAAGGTAAAATTTGGAAAATTAATTAAAAATGTTCATAAAATAGATAACAACATGTATGTATTCTGTTGGGTGAATATTTTGTTGTCAACTAACTAATGACAAAATGGGGATATCAGCCACAGCATAAGGGAGATTTACACCATGAGGAGTGTGGCTTTACCAGATCTAGACGAGGTAAATCTCTCCTCTCATCAAGGGGAGGTTCCCTATTAATACTTACGTGCCGGATATATAATTAAGTAGAAAATAACACACGGGGGTGGTATAACAGCATCTACCTCTCTTTTTTCAGAAGTAATGTATAAAGAACAAAAGGGAGAAAATCTTGGTCTAATGCCGACAATGTTCCTCTTCTTTCAGGAATGGTGTCAAACAAAGAGCAAGAGATCACCTGAAGTAAAAAAGTCACAAGAACGCTCACGCAAGCACAAAGTCTTCTGTAGCTTCTCCACATATCCGGAACAAGTACAACCATAGAGTAAAGTGAAGCACAAAGTCTTCACCTGAAACTATAAAAGATAAAAGAATCTCAAAGGTAAAAGTAGCACAAAGTCTAATTTCTACCCTCAAGAAGTGCCCTCAAATAATAATAACACACCCACTTTGCTTATTAAATCAGATAAACAAGATGTTACCAGGAAAAAGACATAAGAACTATTCCCTAAATAACATAGACAATCTCAACACAAAGTCTGAAATAACCTATTTCTCATTCATTCAACAGAATATGATTTACAAATTTGAGCACAAAGTCTCAAAAGTTGCTTCAATTTTAGCAGAGTGTTTGCTATTGAATTTTTCAAGATCATTTACAAATGAGGTCTCCACTATATATAGGGAGAAAATCCTCAAAAATAAAAAATAATAAAATACAAAATATCCTGGTCAAAGATGACTCATCTTTGACTTTTAGATATTTTCCAAAATATTTACAAGTAATTACATATTTACAAAAATGCAAGCATTCTGCACAAAATAGAAATGCATAAGGATAGAAGAAGAGAGAGAAAGAGAGAGAGAGAGAGAGAGTCAATTTTTGCTATCGGACTTCTTCAAATGAGCATCGTACATGGTGATTGATGCCTGAATTCCTATGCTGTCTAGCGCAACTGCGTTCTTGGAGATGACCCTCACTCTGATCAGCGCATCTTTCAATGTTGTGATGGCTTTAGAGTGGCCAGTTAACCTAGATTTCAAATTCTTCAGAGTTAACTGAGCATCCAGAATACTATCCACTGAAGTCATTGAGAAAGACACTCCTTTGAAATCTTTCCAGATCATTTCTTCAAAACTCTGAACCATTTCCTCTACTGAAAGGAACTGATGATCTTCAGAAGTCAAGTTGCATGGCATCTCTTCTAACTTGTTCAGCAGGCTTAGGTCACTCTTTTCACTAGCTTCCTTGAAATCTTTGAGATCATCAATTAGATCCTTGAGTACGTGAATCCTTAAGATCATTGATTCCTTGATCTCGACATAGGAATCTTTGTTGGGGATGACATCGATAGATATCAGGGTACTCTTTTTGAGATCTTTCATCTCTTTCCATTTGCTGAGATCTTTCTCTAAGCCGCCAATTTATTGAGAGATAAGGGAGACAAAATCATCTACCTGAGTTTTCAATCTCTTCATTTTACCTGTTCTTTCCGCAACTTTTGATAGTAAAGAGACTCCCTGATTGCGCATCTTTTCAACATATTCTTCCACGACTTTCCCCTTTAAATAGGTCTTTTCAGCTTTTTGAATGACTGAATCATCCACAGAAAAGGCCTCTGGAGTTGCTGCTTCAGTCAGAATAGTGAACCTCTTGATCACTGTTGTTAAATGTTTAGTTTTAGCTTTATAAAAATCCTTCATCTCCTTTTCCCTATCAAACTTTTGGACCATAATGTCCATTGCTGCCTGAAGATCACTCTTCGCCCCTTCGTGAGTAACTTTGCCAAGTTCAACATGAGAGATGAAATAACTGCTCATTTCAAAACCCTCAAGGGCTGCGTCCTGAGGAGGCTTGGCAATTTCTAGAAATTTTTGCCCCTTTTCTTCGACCAACCTGGAGAGGATTTTTGGCCTCTTAGGAGCCCTTACTTTTGCCGGTACTATCTTGCCAAAATTGAATTCATCTAGGGAGATGGCCATTTTCTTTCTTTTAGGCATGAAAGCAGACATCCAAGGCGAGAAAGAAGTACCCATCATAACAATGGTTGCCTCTGGCGGTGTCACTATAGCAACTTCCACACTACTGGTGGTGGTAGTAGTTGCAGTTAGAGTAACTAGTGAAACTGTATCAACTATTGATTATGGCTCAGGTGCAGGGCTTGGTGGCAGGTTGAAAGATGGAGATGATAGACTCAGAATGGACCCAGAAGAGCGAGGGGAACCTGCTGAAGGACCCTGAGGATCACCAAAAACAACCCTAGAAGGGGAAGCGACTCTGAAAGATGGAACACTGATTGGAGAGATAGGAGAAGCAGGCACTATAGGAGATTGAGGGGGAGAAGGAGAGGCACTCTGGATCGGCTGTGCTTATCCCGGCGAGATCAGAGACCCAACACTTGGTCGTTCTGAAGGTTGATCCTGTGTCTCCATAGGTTGAACCATCTACACCTCGGGGCTTTAATCTTTGGTTCTTTCAGCTGTTGATTTAGGCTCTTGTGTTGACTTAGGTTTTTTGGAAACAAAGATGATCCTAGGCTTGTGAGGCTTAGAAGGTGAAGGAACATCACCTTTGTTTTTTGTTCAGTTTTCTGCCTTCCTCTTCAACTCTACTTGGTATTCAGCCTCTGATCCTGTGACGAATTCTTTTAGGATGATCCCTTTTGCTACTAACCAATCATTGGTGTTAGCCAATATTGGTTCAAATCTTTTTCTCAGTGAGGTCAACTCCTTTTGAGACCACTAAACTGGAGGGAGAGGGGAACCAGTGACCTTTTCTATGAGATACCTATTGTTTCTAATGTTCCCATCATTGATTAAACCAGAAGGGACCTCTGCAAGTCCGAGGTATTTTATCTGCTCCAGTGTGAGGCGGCAATAGTCCATTTTTTTTATTTCATCAGCTGTCTTTAGGTCCACCCAGATATCCTCAATCATGGGTTCGTGGAATTGATTCTTTCTTCTAATCGTCTCTCTGACTCCTCTGAAGTCGAATTTCTCCCGTCTCTTGAATGGTTTAATGGTAACCATCTGCATTTCTGTTTCCATAACTTTGGCTTTGGTTGATGTAGTAATTGAAAATCTGCCAATCTGAATAGGAAACTTGAAATTGGGTCTCTTAAGTTCCATCTGCTTCGTGTGCACGACAACCAGTTGTCGGCAAAGCTCCATTAGGACTAACCTGTCTGAAGGGAATTTGGGGAGCATATAAGGGTATCCTTGGTAGAAACCCATCTGAAGATAGAAAAATGTAGGGAACTAGAGGAACATGCAGCCATAACCGTTCACTATCATCCAAGCCTCGTCTGATATTCTCTTCTGCTCTAGCTAAGGATCGAAGAGACACAAGAATACGGTGAAAAAATCATCATTTACTCACCTAAAATGATGTGTTGACCCTTGAAGCATCAGCTGTGTATAGTATGAGTAGACTGGGGTGGTCTTTCTATCTCCCTCTGTTGTCAAACCTAGGAAAGATCGCATTGCGGCAGCTATATAGACCAGGTATGAGGTCATGTAGAATTTGAAGGAAGTTTGTACCTTGGTCAGTTGTTCATGGATAGAGTTGTTGATTTGTTCCCCCTAAAAGATGGTATGTTTACCTTGAAGGATGATCTTTATGAACAGATACATCCATTCATGGAATTGAGAAGAGGATGGGAGGCCCCGTACTCTACTGAGGAGGGTGATTAAGTCACCAACTTCCTCGACAAAATCACTTTTAGGGAAGCTTTTCAACCATCTAGAGAGACTGGTCCTCAGAGTCTTTAGCCATTTATAATTCATGACCTTCTTTGCCCTTTCTAGGTCTTTGTCATACTCCTTTTGTGCATTCTCAAAGTCAATTTGGGTTACTTCGGTGGCTGGCAGACACAGGAAAACTTTGTCGATAAAATCAACGTCTAACTGAATTATCATGCCACCACTGACATCTGAGACTGATCTGGTCTCTTTGTTGTAAAATCACGCGCACTAGAGGATAAATTCTGCATGATGCACTGCTATCGGAAAGGCAGCCACTAGGTGGATGTTGCTCTCAACAATCCTTTTTATCCTAGTGCTGGGATTTGTTGCCTTGGTTCGCTTCAGGAATTCGGCCATGTCGACGTGGCCGATCTCGGTATCCCGAATGTCATCGACATTTGAGGTGACTGATTTGGGCGGGAAGATGCCCTAGTATTTGTATTTCATGGTCTTTGCCTTTGAGGGAGATGCTTTTGTCATAGGGGATGATCTTGATTGGATGGGAGCAGGTGTACAGGAGCTCACTGAAGGTGATGCAGCCATGATCACAGATGAAAGGAGAGTGAGCGAGAGAGGGAGAGCACAATTTAAGTGACATGGGTTACTGGAAGTCACTTAAATAGGCTAGGTTAAGCAAAGGAGCAGAGAACAAGGAAGAAAAAGCATGAAAGGGACAACTCAGAAAAAAAATTCTAGGAGTTAGTTGAAAATGGAAGAAATATGCAGGGGCGGTGAAAATCACCGCCCTTGCATAAAGAATGCAGGGGTGGCAAAAATCACCACCCTTGCAGGAAGGATGAAGGGGTGGCGATTTTCACTGCCCTTGCAAGGAGAATGTAGGAAAGTGCAGAGGCAGCAAAAATTGCCGCCCTCGCACTTGACAAGGGTTGTGTGGAAGGGCGGCATATTTTGCTGCCTTTGCACGAAAGAATGGAAAAAATGTGGGCGGCAAAAAATTACTGCCCGCATGAGGCTGTGGCGGAAAAAACCGTGAGTAGGAGGGGGGAAGAAGAAAGAAACAAAAAAAATGACTAAAAACAACTAAGCTAGAAAGAACAACAAGAAATAAACTTAAAAACAACCCCTACCTGAGAAAATGTGCGCACCACGAGGTCAGATCTATGAGCTGGTGCTTCGAAACATCTCTGGAGGTGTTTAGGTGTAAGAGGTAAGAGGAGAGGAGGAAGTAATGAGAAGAAAGAGGCTCAAATCAGAATATATAGGGTGAAAAACTCACCCCAACAACCCGCCACGTGTGGCCATAAATGCCTTGCACAAAAATCAAGACGTGTAGGGGCAGAAAAAATTGTTTCCCTTGCATGTAGTCGGTCTCTTTTGTAGGGGCAGCAAAAATTGCCGCCCTTGCAGGAAATTTGCAGGGGTGGCAAAAATCGCCGCCCTTACAGGAAAAATAAAGGAAAATGCAGGGGCGGCGAAAATCGCCACCCTTACAGGGAAAAAACAAAAAGAGACTGACTCCGGGAGGAGAAAAAGAAAAGGGGAAGGGAAAACTTGGCCTTGACGGGATAAGTAACCACTCCCCGATCTGACCAAGATGAAAATGAATTATAGAATTTGTATCAAAAAACAAATTTAGAGAGACAAAAGATGAAATGGACAAGTTTCGTAGGGGGTTGCTTCCAAAATGAGCTAAGATGATTTTGGAAACAACAGCGGGCTCCTGTTGGGGAACTTCTACTTGTTGAAATGATAAGTGGAAGCAGAATCCAGTCTCTAAGTGCCTTCATCCAAGCCATTGGGCCATGGAGTCAAGCAAAAAATGAGAAAGAGAAATAGACAAAACATAAGAACTGCATATATTTTACAAATGGACTCATCCGGGCTTCAAGGGTTGAAAATCTTTAGATGCTGCCCATTGTGAGGTAGTGTAAATGGTGTTCCATCTTTATACTCTAGCAAAAAACTGGCCTCACCACAGAGCTATCGAATGGTGAACGGACCTCTCCATAGGGAGTCAAATTTGCCATGCATTCCTTTTGGTTCTCGTCACTTGTCCCATAACAAGACTTGATCTCCGACTTGAAAGTCGCACACTCTAGCTTTCTTATCAAAAAGTGCTTTCACCTAGTCCTGATGTTCCTTGATCCGATCCACCACCATAACTTGTTCATTCTGCTTGGTCAGGCACATGATTCGCTTGTCAACTGAGCTTTCAAAGGTTGAGTCTTTGATTGCTCTGGTTAATTTGAGCACTGGCAGTTTAAGGGTAATGGGAATTTCTGCATTTCGTCCATATAGGAGTTGGAAAGGTGACATGCCTATAGCTCTTTTGGGTGTTATCCTGTCGGCCCATAAAGTGTCATACAAAGCTTTATGCCATGTTCTCTGATTATCGTCCACCAATTTCCTGATAATGGTGACTAGGTTCCGGTTACTTGATTCTGCTTGTCCATTTCCTTGAGGGAAATAATCTGAAGTGTGAGATAAGGTAATCCCATAATGGAAACAAAATTGAGTAATTTCATATGACAAAAAATAGGCCGCATTATCTGTCATGATTTTTAGTGGAACCCCAAACTGGGAGATGATATTTTCTTTGAGAAAGCTGCATACTACTTCAGATGTAGCATGCTTGGTTGGTGTGGCCTCCACCCATTTAGTAATATAGTCCATCGCGGTGAGGACATAATCATGTCCGGCACTTGAAGATGGGTTAACTGCACCAATGAAATCTATACCCCACTGCTGAAATGGTTCCTCAATCACAACTAGCTTGAGGGGCAAAGCAGGCAGCTTAGGCTTTCCAACAAATTGCTAACACAGCTCACACCTATGCACCCATTTATAAGCATCCTAAAAAAGTGTGGGCCAATAGTACCTTGCACATAGAATTTTGTGTGTCGTCACTGGTGGAGAGAAATGTCCTCCACAGGCCAAATCATGGAAAGATTCTAAAAGTCTTTCTTGTTGAGCTTTGTCAACACAACGAAGAAATGCCCTGTCCAAGTTTCTCTTATAAAGACCATTGTCCCACAGAACATAACCAATTGCTTTCAATTTAACATTCTATTTTTCTTTCAAAGAAAGATGAGTAGGACACTCACCATACGTCAGAAAATGAGCAATGTTAGAATACCACTCATCAGTAGTGGCGATAAAGAGAACTATGGGCACGCTTTTGATATCTTGTTCTTCACTTTTTAATTTGTCTGGGATGTTGTTGGCGATCAATTGGTAGAGACCCCTTCCTCGTACAAGCTTGGTTGGTTTGATGTCTAGATTGAATTCCTGAGTTTTGGCAATCCAGTTGCCTCTCTTTGTACTGAATTCTTGCTGAGTCAAAATAGATTTTATTGTTGTATCTGGTACGAGAACTTCGGTGTGAGAATTCAGGATATAAAACTTGAAATGCTTGACAGCCTTGACCACGGCGTATGCGTGTTTTTCCATAAGGGAATATTTCAACTCGTGATCTTTGAGTGGGAAACTCATGAATGAAATAGGAGATTCTGAATTTTTTGAATTGGGTTGAACCAGAATAGCTGACAGTGTATGCTCAGAGGCATAACTATATATCTTAAAACTTTTAGTATAGTCCGGACAGACCAAGACTGGTGCCCGAGCAATTGCTTCTTTAATTTCTTTGAACACTGATTTGCCCTCAGCAGTCCACCTAAATGTGGCATTGCTCTTCATCATGTTGACAATGTGATGGGTTTTCTCAATGAATTCAGGAACAAATCTCCTAAGGAAATTCACCTTTCCGAAGAAAGAGTGAACTACAGTCTTGCTGGCAGGCAGAGTAAGCTCTTGGATGGACCTAACTCTTTCTAAATCAATTCGGATGCCTTCTCAGGACACTATGTGTCCGAGAAGTTTCCCTTCAGTCACTCTGAAGATGGATTTCTTTGGGTTTAATGAGATGCCTTTTTGACGGCAGCGCTCCAGTACCTTTTGCAAATGGTGAACATGCTCTGAATGCTGTTTTGAAAAAAACGTCAAATCGTCCAGGTACACTACAATGAATTTTCCCATCAAATCTTTGAAAGCAAGATCCATGGCTCTTTGAAAAGTGGCACCTACGTTTATCAGACCGAAAGGCATCCTGTGGTAAGCAAAAGTGCCCCAGGGTGTGGTGAACGTTGTCTTGTGTTGATCTGCTTTCCCGACCTCAACCTGATTATACCCTGAAAAACCGTCCAGCGTTGATAACATTTCTGAACTTGTTACCATTTGTAAGACTTGATCCATAATGGGAAGGGGGTAGTTATCTTTTAAGGATAACTGATTCAAGTTCCTGAAATCTACATAGATTCGAATCTCACCATTTTTCTTTCTAACAGGTACTATGTTAGCAACCCATGTTGAGTGATGGATCGGAAAAATTATCCGAGCATCCAGCATCTTTTGTATCTCAGCTAAGATAGTACTTGAGATCTTTGGATTATATTGCCTAGATTTTTGTTTGTGAGGCACAGAGTTGGCTTTTAGGGGGATGTCATGATGGATATCATGTGGCCTAAGAGATTTCAAGTCATCATAAGAATATGCCAACACATCCCTATATTGGCGGAGTAAACTAGCAAGCTCCAACCTTTCTTTGAAAGTGCAGCATTTCCCAATGTTTACCATCTTAGGATCATGCTTGGTCCCTAAGTTAACTTGATCAAAATCTTGAGAAGAACTTGAATCTATTCATTGTTGTTTGACAAATCTGTCATGGTTATCAAAAAGCTTTTCTAGAGAAACCAAACCTTTGGGAATTTTATTTCCCTTAAGCTGTAGAAAATCTTCACCGGTACCGACCTGGGTTTCAGGGGTTAATCCACGCTCCCGGGGCTCACTACCTTCAAAACACAGTTGTTTGAAAGTGTCTTTCTACTCCAAGAAGGCGATGATTTGATCATCATTGTTAAACACTTGCCAGTGGTCGACATTATCTGGTACACTTGGTTAGAAAACCAACTCAATAATATACTTATCTCCCTTAAAATCTGGGTGGGGAATCAAGAGGGTGGCAGAGACAGCCAATGCATCTGCTCGATCATTGAATTCCCTCAGAATGGCAGAGATATTGAAGGCATCAAAATTTTTGATTTTATCCCATACCAGATTACGGTAATGGTGCAACCTCTCATTCTTGGTCTGATAGAGGTTCCTTACCGGACAGACTATCAACTCAGCATCTCCTTTAGCATGGAGTTTCCTAATGCCCTTTTCTTTGGTAGCTTGTAGTCCAAGCAACAGGGATTCGTATTCAGTCGTATTGTTAGTATTGTTGAATTGTAATTTGTAGGAAAAAGGGGTAATCTCTCCCTGAGGGGATACCAACACAACTCCGGATCCTGATCCAGTAGAAGAGCAACTGCCATCAAACTCCAAGGTCCATAGCTCATCAGGTATTGCTTCTTTCATACAGACTTTCCTGTTTTGGGGAAAGGGTTGTTTCATGTGTTCATTTTGTTTGGGCATCCCACCCTTCGTGTCAGCTGAAAACAAACCCAAATTACCATCGGTAGGAGTTTCATCTAATGCACCATGGATCTCGTCTGTGGATAAGAAATAAGTGCCCATGCCTGATGACTCAAATAAAATCTGAGCTTCAGGTGCTACAGAACGGGTAACTACATACCTGGCTTCTTTTTCAGGAAGCAATTTTTTCATGATGCCTTGAACTGGAATCCTTGCTTCAGATAGGTCCATGCTTAACTCGCCCCCAACATCCTTACAGAAATTCCTCCCAAGCAGGATGCCATTAGATGCTGGAACATCAGCTACTAGAACCGTCATTTTAATTCGCTTTTCCGGAAAAGCCGCGAAGGCGTATTGGGCATCTTTTATTTGGCCGAGGAGGGGAACTTGCTTGTTTTCCATGGAAAAACACCTCCCAAAAGTTTTGATCAAAGTTAGGCTGAGAGAATTTGCCACTTTTGCAGGCATGACATTATCTGAAGCCCTGGAGTCTATAATACAATTACTTAGTTTGTAACCATTTATAAGCAGGGAAATATAGAAAGGTTCTATTTTTTTAGGAGTGATGGGAGGAGTCACAACTAGATTATTTTGGGCTGATGGTCTTTGGGAAGATCAGAAACAACTTTCAAATAATCTTGTCTTATAGGGACAGCTTTATTTTTAATATACTCTACTAACCTATCGAATTGTTCTGGGTTAGCTCTCAAATACTCAACCTCTGTCATCTGAATCTTAGTCTTTCTAGCATGATCAATTATATCAAATGATTGAAAAGAAGTTGCAATAGAAGAAGAGATTCCATCATCGGAGGCTTTGACAGGTACTCCACTAGCTTGAGTAGCAGAAGAGGGGGATATCGGGTGATTGGGAGTACTTACTCTTTTATGATTTACCTGATCTTTTGATTGTGAGGGTAATGGAGTCCCGCGTCTGGCTATAAAAACTGCTTGCTGGGGTTCTTCACCTGGTGTCTTTCCTTTGTTAGTTTGTGAAGCCAACTAATTTTGAGATTTGGTAAAAATAGCATAAGTTCCCTCTGAATCTTCTCCTTTATCCCCGGCTTCATCTTGATAATCCAGGAAACCAATATTGGAGTCGCCAGCTAGTTCCTCATCCTGTTCATCAAAGAGGTTAGTATTTTCTTGTTGGTCTAGCTGTGGTTGAAAGGAGTTGTTGTGCACTTTGATTGCCCTTGGGTCTGGACAGTATTACCTTGATATTGCTGATTTTGGAATGTCCTCCTGAGCGCATCTCGATAGGTAGGAGCGGATGTCCCTTGGGCAATTTGCCTTTTCAAAGCTATTAGTTCATTTGTTAATTTTTGCACCATAGGATCTGTAGTGCCCGTAGAAGAGCTTTCTACCGATGAAGGGAATTTATTTTTACTAGACTCTTTCCTGATCTTACCTGCCAAGATAAGATCGTCTTCAATCTCAGTAGCCAAACCTTGAGCCAAGGCTAGGTCCATAGGGCCAGCTCACCTTAACAGGAAACTTACTTCAGGAAGCTGTGAGTTGATGAAAAAACACTTGAGATTTTTCAGTGTGGGCTAGGCCACGGTTGGAATTCGATTTCTCAATTTGTTGAATTTGGCTATGAAATCCCTCATGGGCTCCTGGGATTCTTTCTTTAATTGTGTCAGTTGAGCTAACAAAGCATGTTCATCTTTAGCGGGCTTAAATCTAGCTTCAAATATGGACTTTAGCGTATCCCAGCTTATCACTGACCCAGCCTGCAGGTGATAAAACCAATCCGTGGCAATTCCTTGTAAAGTTTCCACAAAGAGTCTTACTGCCACATCTTCAAATTCGACCCCAATTATGCCACATGCTATGGAGAAAGCAGCAATATGCTCGTTAGGATGAACCTTTCCATCACCAAAAAACTTAGGAAATTTTTTTCTAGAACTACGAGGTAGTTCATGCAGGGGTGGGGTCAAGTTAAGAGGGCCGAAGGAGTTACCCCATGGGCCTTGAGCCATTATGATAAGAGGATTAAAAGGTGGGATAACAAACCTTGGTGGAGTGTTTATAGGTAGGCGATGATTAACAACAGAAAAAGGAGTTCTTCCTCGTGTTGGCGATCTGCCAAGGCCAGAGGGAAAACTCTTAGATCGTTGAATAGAGGTTGATGAAGGAAACAGATCAAAATTACTCTGTTGCGCTAATTCAAACATAGGGTCTACAAAACCCTTAGATCTCTGACTTCTGGTGTAACGTGGGGTTGCCAGATTTTTAAAACAAAAATGGGACCAAAAGTACTTCAAGTTGAAGCTTGAGGCTTCAAAATGCGCGTTCCTCCCAGTAGCTCTGGTTTTGCAGACCAGATAATGTAACAGAGATGGAGGGAGATGGTAAGGCTATAATGATAATGGGTAAGACATGAAATGGAGTTGCCAGATTATGTAATGGATAAGGGTAGGGATTACTTCAATCTGAAACTTGAAGTTTCAGACTGCACATTCAGTTCTCCAGTGGAGTCGCCAAAAAACTGTTGGGTGAATATTTTGTCATCAACTAACTGATGACAAAATGGGGATATTTGCCACAGCATAAGGGAGATTTACACCATGAGGAGTGTGGCTTTACCAGATCTAGATGAGGTAAATCTCTCCTCTCATCAAGGGGAGGTTCCCTATTAATACTTACGTGCCGGATATATAATTAAGTAGAAAATAACACACGGGGGTGGTATAACAGCATCTACCTCTCTTTTTTTAGAATTAATGTATAAAGAACAAAAGGGGGAAAATCTTGGTCTAATGCCGACAACGTTCCTCTTCTTTTAGGAATGGTGTCAAAGGAAGAGCAAGAGATCACCTGAAGTAATAAAGTCACAAGAACGCTCACACAAGCACAAAGTCTTCCATAGCTTCTCCACAGATCCAAAACAAGTACAACCGTAGAGTAAAGTGAAGCACAAAGTCTTCACCTGAAACTATAAAAGATAAAAGAATCTCAAAGGTAAAAGTAGCACAAAGTCTAATTTCTACCCTCAAGAAGTGCCCTCAAATAATAATAACACACCCACTTTGCTTATTAAATCAGATAAATAAGATGTTACCAGGAAAAAGACATAAGAACTATTCCCTAAATAACACAGACAATCTCAACACAAAGTCTGAAATAACCTGTTTCTCATTCATTCAACAGAATATGATTTACAAATTTGAGCACAAAGTCTCAAAAGTTGCTTCAATTTCAGCAGAGTGTTTGCTATTGAATTTTCCAAGATCATTTACAAATGAGGTCTACACTATATATAGGGAGAAAATCCTCAAAAACAAAAAATAATAAAATACAAAATATCTTGGTCAAAGATGACTCATCTTTGACTTTTAGATATTTTCCAAAATATTTACAAGTAATTACATATTTACAAAAATGCAAGCATTTTGCACAAAACAGAAATGCATAAGGATATAAGAAGAGAGAGAAAGAGAGAGAGAGAGAGTCAATTTTTGCTGCCGGACTTCTTCAGATGAGCATCGTACATGGCGATTGATGCCTAAATTCCTATGCTGTCTGGCGCAACTGTGTTCTTGGAGATGACCCTCGCTCTGATCAGCGTGTCTTTCAATGCTGTGATGGCTTTAGAGTGGCCAGTTAACCTGGATTTCAAATTCTCCAGAGTTAACTAAGCATCCAAAATATTGTCCACCGAAGTCATTAAGAAAGAAGCTCCTTCAAAATCTTTCCAAATCATTTCTTCAAAACTCTGAACCATTTCCTCTACTGAAAGGAACTGATGATCTTCAAAAGTCAAGTTGCATGGCAGCTCTTCTAACTTGTTCAGCAGGCTCAGGTCACTCTTTTTACTAGCTTCCTTGAAAGCTTTGAGATCATCAATTAGATCCTTAAGTACCTGAATCTTGAAGATCCTTGATTCCTTGATCTTGACATAGGAATCTTTGTTGGGGATGACACCGATAGATATCAGGGTACTCTTTTTGAGATCTTTCATCTCTTTCCATTTGCTGAGATCTTTCTCTAAGCCACCAATTTCTTGAGAGATAAGGGAGACAAAATCGTCTACCTGAGTTTTCAATCTCTTCATTTTACCTATTCTTTCTGCAACTTTTGATAGTAAAGAGACTCCCTGATTGCGCATCTTTTCAACATATTCTTCCATGACTTTCCCCTTTAAATAGGTCTTTTCGGCTTTCTGAATGACTAAATCATCCACGGAAAAGGCCTCTGGAGTTGTTGCTTCAATCAGAATAGTGAACCTCTTGATCACTGCTATTACCTGTTCAGTTTTAGCTTTATAAAAATCCTTCATCTCCTTTTCCCTGTCAAACTTTTGGACCATAATGTCCATTGCTGCCTGAAGATCACTCTTCACCTCTTCATGAGTAACTTTGCCAAGTTTAACATGAGAGATGGAATAACTGCTCATTTCAAAACCCTCAAGGGCTGCATCCTGAGGAGGCTTGGCAATTTCTAGAAATTTTTGCCCCTTTTCTTCGACCAACCTGGAGAGGATTTTTGGCCTCTTAGGAGCCCTTACTTTTGCTGGTATTATCTTGCCAAAATCAAATTCATCTAGGGAGATGGCCATTTTCTTTCTTTTAGGTGTGAAAGCAGACATCCAAGGTGGGAGAGAAGTACCCGTCGTAACAATGGTTGCCTCTGGCGGTGTCACTATAGCAGCTTCCACACTACTGGTGGTGGCAGTAGTTGTAGTTGGAGTAACCGGCGAAATTGTATCAACTATTGATTCTGGCTCAGGTGCAGGGCTTGGTGGCAGGTTGAAAGACAGAGATGATAGACTCAGAATGGACCCAGAAGAGTGAGGGGAACCTACTGAAGGACCCTGAGGATCACCAAAAACAACCCTGGAAGGGGAAGCGGCTCTGGAAGATGGAACACTGATTGGAGAGATAGGAGAAGCGGGCACCGTAGGAGATTGAGGAGGAGAAGGAGAGGCACTCTGGATCAGCTGTGCTTGTCCCGGTGAGATCGAAGACCCAACACTTGGTCATTCTGAAGGTTGATCCTGTGTCTCCATAGGTTGAGCCGTCTGCACCTTGGGGCTTTGATCTTCGGTTCTTTTAGCTATTGATTTAGGCTCTTGTGTTGACTTAGGTTTTTTGGAAACAAAGATGATCCTAGGCTTGTGAGGCTTAGAAGGTGAAGGAACGTCACCTTTGTTTTTTGTTTGGTTTTATGCCTTCCTCTTCAACTCTGCTTGGTATTCAGCCTCTGATCCTGTGATGAATTCTTTTAGGGTGATCCCTTTTGCTACTAACCAATCATTGGTGTTAGCCAATATTGGTTTAAATCTTTTTCTCAGCGAGGTCAACTCCTTTTGAGACCACTGAACTGGAGGGAGAGGGGAACCAGTGACCTTTTCTGTCAGATACCTATTGTTTATGATGTTCCCATCATTGATTAAACCAGAAGGGACCTCTGTAAGTCCGATGTATTCTATCTGATCCAGTGTGAGGCGGCAATAGTCCATTTTTTTATTTCATCAGCTATCCTTAGGTCCACCCAAATATCCTCAATCATGGGTTCGTGGAATTGAGTCTTTCTTCTAATCATCTCTCTGACTCCTCTGAAGTCAAATTTCTCCCATCTCTTGAATGGTTTGATGGTAACCATCTACATTTCTGTTTCCATAACTTTGGCTTTGGTTGATGTAGCAATTGAAAATCTGCCAATCTGAATAGGAAACTTGAAACCAGGTCTCTTAAGTTCCATTTGCTTCGTGTGCACGACAACCAGTTGTCAATAAAGATCCATTAGGACAACCTGTCTGAAGGGAATTTGGGGAGCATATAAGGGTATCCTTGGTAGAAACCCAACCAAAGATAGTAGAATGTAGGGAACTAGAAGAACATGCAGCCATAACTGTTCACTACCATCCAGGCCTCGTCTGATATTCTCTTCTGCTCCAGCTGAGGATCAAAGAGACACAAGAATACGGTGAAGAAAGTGTCCTTTACTCACCTAAAATGATGTGTTGACCCTTGAAGCGTCAGATGTGTATAGTATGAGTAGACCGGGGTGGTCTTTCTATCTCCCTCTATTGTCAAACCCAGGAAAGATCACATTACAGCAGCTATATAGACCAGGTACGAGGTCATGTAGAATTTGAAGGAAGTTTGTACCTTGGTTAGTTGTTCGTAGATAGTGTTGTTGATCTGTTCCCCCTAAAATATGGTCTATTTACCTTGAAGGATGATCTTTATGAATGGATACATCCATTCATGGAATTGAGAAGAGGATGGGAGGCCCCATACTCTGCTGAGGAGGGTGATTAAGTCACCAACTTCCTTGACGAAATCACTTCTAGGGAAGCTTTTTAGCCATCTAGAGAGACTGGTCCTCAGAGTCTTTAGCCATTTATAATTCATGACCTTTTTTGCCCTTTCTAAGTCTTTGTCATACTCCTTTTGTGCATTCTCAAAGTCAATTTGGGTTACTTTGGTGGCTGGCAGACACAGGAAAACTTTGTCGATAAAATTAGGGTCCAACCGAATTATCATGCCGCCACTGGCATCCGAGACTAATCTGGTCTCTTTGTTGTAAAATCGTGCACACTGGAGGACAAATTCCACATGATGCACTGCTACCAGAAAGGCAGCCACCAGGTGGATGTTGCTCTCAACAATCCTTTTTATCCTAGTGCTGGGATTTGTTGCCTTGGTTCGCTTCAGGAATTCGGCCATGTCGACGTGGCTGATCTCGGTATCCTGAATGTCATCGACATTCGAGGTGACTGATGTGGGCAGGAAGACACCCTGGTACTTGTATTTCATGGTCTTCACCTTTGAGGGAGATGCTTCCATCATAGGGGATGATCTTGATTAGACAGGAGCAGGTGTACAGGAGCTCACTGAAGGTGCTGCAGCCATGATCACAGATGAAAGGAGAGTGAGCGAGAGAGGGAGAGCACAATTTAAGTGACATGGGTTACTAGAGGTCACTTAAATAGGCCAGGTTAAGCAAAGGAGCAGAGAATGAGGAAGAAAAAGCACGAAAGGGATAACTCAAAAAAAAAAATTCTGAGAGTTAGTTGAAAATGGAAGAAATATGCAAGGGCGACAAAAATCACTGCCCTTGCATATTTTGAAAGAAATATGTAGGGACAGTGAAAATCACCGCCCTTGCATATTTTGAAATAAATATGCAGGGGCGGTGAAAATCACCGCCCTTGCATATTTTGAAAGAAATATGCAGGGGCGGCAAAAATCGCCGCCCTTGCATAAAGAATGCAGGGGTGGCAAAAATCACCGCCCTTGTAGGAAGGATGTAGGGGCGGTGATTTTCACCGCCCTTGCAAGGAGAATGTAGGAAAGTGCAGAGGTGGTGAAAATCACTACCCTCGCACTTGACAAGGGTTGCATGGAAGGGCGGCGTATTTCGCTGCCTTTGCACGGAAGAATGGAAAAAATGTGGGTGGTAAAAAATTGTCGCCCGCATGAGGCCACGGCAGGAAAAACCATGGGTAGGAGGGGGGAAGAAGAAAGAAACAAAAAAAAATGACTAAAAACAACTAAGCTAGAAAGAACAACAAGAAATAAACCTAAAAACAAACCCTACCTGAGAAAATACGCACACCACGAGGTCGGATCCGCGAGCTGGTGCTTCGAAACGTCTCTGGAGGCACTCAGGTGCAAGAGGTAGGAGTAGAGGAGGAAGTAATGAGAAGAAAGAGGCTCAAATCAAAATATATAGGGTGAAAAACTCACCCCAACAACCCGCCGCATGTGGCCATAAATGCCTTGCACAAAAATTGAGACGTGCAAGGGCGGCGAAAATCACCGCCCTTGCAGGAAATTTGTAGGGGCGGCAAAAATTGCCGCCCTTACAGGAAAAACAAAGGAAAATACAGGGGCGGCAAAAATCACCGCCCTTGCAGGGAAAAAACAAAAAGAGACCGACTCCGGGAGGAGAAAAAGAAAAGGGGAAGGGAAAACTTGGCCTTGATGGGATAAGTAACCACCCCTCGATCTGACCAAGACGAAAATGAATTATAGAATTCGTATCAAAAAACAAACTTAGAGAGACAAAAGATGAAACGGACAAGTTTCGTAGGGGGTTGCTTCCAAAATGAGCTAAGCTGATTTTGGAAACAACATATTCCATGAATCAAAGAAGGAAGAATGCTTCATAAGTTAATTGGAAGAAATTTAGCTTTGGCATAAAAGGCTTGGATATATAAATTTTGATAATATGATAAAAATTAGTTTAAATGGGTTGGTAAGGCATATGCCTAAGATTTCTAAGATTCATCATTCTCTTTTCAAGGCATGTCTTCATGGAAAGCAAACCAAGATAAGATAAAAAACCAAGGAATTATCCACTATAGAGCTATTGGATTTGATCCACACTGATCTATGTGGA
This sequence comes from Torreya grandis, assembly GCA_037957365.1. Classification (NCBI taxonomy): domain Eukaryota; kingdom Viridiplantae; phylum Streptophyta; class Pinopsida; order Cupressales; family Taxaceae; genus Torreya; species Torreya grandis. The sequence goes on from JARHVA010001412.1 coordinate 3,463,739, forward strand.
CCTATGAGAACACAAAGTATTCAAGGTAATAGCTAATTCATGCTTCTCATTGATGATTTTACTAGGATGACTTAGATATTATTTCTTAAAGAAAATTCATAAGCTTTTTAAAAATTTGTGGCATTCAAATCTCTTGTGGAAAATGATAAAGGTTAAAAGATCAAGTGTGTGAGATCAGATAGAGGAGGTGATTTTTGGTCTCATAAGTTTGATGATTTTTGTGAAGAACATGGGATAAAAATACAATATTATAGTGCCAGAACACCATATAGAATGGTGTGGTTGAAAGGAAAAATAGGACTATTGTTGAGATGGGTAGAACCATGATTCAAGATGAAAAATTATTAGATGGATAATAGGAAGAGGCATCCAACACTTTTATCTACATCCTAAATAGGTGTTAAATTAGAGTAAATGGTAATGACTCCTTATGATTTATGGAAGAATAGAGCTGCTAATGTCAAACATTCTAGATTGTTTGGGAGCAGGTGCTTCATCAAAAGAGATGAAGAGAATCTTGGAAAATTTTATTCAAGATCTAATGAGGGCATCTTATTAGGTTATTATTCTATCATTATTTCATATAGGTGTTTTAACAAGAGACTTCAAAAAATTATTGAAATTTCAAATGTAAGGATAGATGAGACATGTATAGTCAACAAGCCAAAATTATAGGTAAATGATTCAATTTATAATTCTATTGTAAAAAATTATGAACTATCCATTCAAATAGATGATGAAGATGAAGAGGAGGAATAAATACAAGACTGTAGAGCTCCATCTAAAAGAATTCAAAAAGATCATCCAATCTCTCAAGTTATTGGAAATGTTAATGCAAGGTTGCAAACTAGAAGGAGAATGTTGATCAATAAAAGTCAACAAGACTCAACTATGTTATCCATAATTTAAACCAAAACATTTATAGAATCTATCAAATATTAAAGTTTTAATGATGCAATAGATGAATAAATTGATCAAATATAAAGGAATGAAACATGGGACTTTATTCCTAGGCCAAAAGATAAAAATGTGATAGGTACCAAACGGGTTTTTAAAAAAAAGATGAATGAGAAAGGATAAGTCACAAGGAAAAAGTAAAATATAGGTTTGTTTCAAGGAGAGTTCTCATGTTGGTTGAGAGCATTTTTCTTGAGTGGTATGAAGTTCTATTGGTGGTCCTTGTGGTATCTTGTGAGAGAAGGCTAGTAAGCATGTATGGTATTTATTTATTGTGTATGGAGATATGAATATTCTCATGTGATGTAATGACTCATAAATCTTAGGGGGAGTCCATCTCATATGTTTTTTGTTAAGTTCCATCATATTTCATTGGCTTTGTGTGTTCTTTCTTCTTTTGTTGTTGTACTTGGTTGAAGAGAGTGTTGGAATGGAGCAAGAGGAAGTTTTCAAGACCTAAGATGTGAAATGGGTATTATAAGATGTTTTATATGCTTTTATTTCTTTTGTGCATGAGTATATTTCATTTGGTAGTCCATAGTTTTCATCTAGACATTTTAGGTCCAATGGCAGAAAATCAGAGTAGGTAGTTTGATAACGTCACCATTTCCATGTGTGGATGAGTCAGGGGGAGTTGGTCATATGGTTATAATAAAATTATTCCCTAGTCTATATGCATAAATTCTCAAGTCCAATGATGAATCACAACAAAATATATGCAAGTGAAAAGTTAGGCTCTTAGGCATTTTGACAGTGTTTTCCCATACTTAGCCAATTTTGCATGAGGCAAGAAAGAGTTGAGTAAGTAGTTTGGTGATGGAATATATCATACATGTGGATGTTTTATAATAATTTTATCATATGGGTTTATTAATTTTTGTTATTATTTTATTTATGTTAACTTTCAGGTCAAGTGCTAAAGCACAAAAAAAATTATGCATGTGCAAAGTTGGTCTTTGCAAATAATTCTTGACATTGTTGGCTCTATGTACTAATAAATCTAAGCAAGAATTTTTAATATAATTATATCTCACATGTTTGAGGGTTTAAAGAGAAATTTTATATATGTTTTTATTCTCTTATGTGAGGAGATCATATTTTCCAAATTTTAGATCATGTGAGTAAGCGAGGCAAAAGTTATTATGGTCTAAATTTGACCTTCCAAGCATATTGTAATGGTTCCCATACTTAGTCAAATATTCATGAAGTTAGATTTTAGGACCAAATTGAGATCCAATGGTGCATGGGAGTTCTTACATCAATATCAAGTTAAAGAGGTTAAAATATTTGATGCTTAAACTGGATAAAGATTAAGCTCTTTACAAAAGGATCGATGGAGCGTGTTTATTCCAAGATGTCAAGATGATAAAAGATGAGGAAAATTATTTGAGTTTTAATACTGAGAAAATTTAAAGTATAAGTATCCAATAGTGATTGGATTTTCATACATATTAATGTAATGGTGCACATTGCATAATAAAGACCTAGCTGATCTATAGAGATCGATGGTATGCATTGAGTCAATATTGTAAGATTGAATGAGATGATGTCAACTATTAGATGTTTAACATTCAAGAATTGATGCACTATGCATTAAATATTAAACAAGATAAATCATTCATTATTGATCTAATTTTCAAGGACACGAGATGAGGACATGATGTTTGAGGTTTAACTATGATCGTTTGAATTCAAATATTTGAATTTAAAAAGGAATGACTAGTGTCTTATTTTTTGGGCCATATATTTCTATTCAAGATGAATTTTCTCATGGTGTAAAAATTTAACTTGTAGAGGACTCCAAGGTGCATCTCTCAATATATATTTTATGACATGAAATTGTGTATAGTCAAAGATATTGAGGTTTAAAGTTGAGTGTGTGCTCTTACTTAGTATGAAAGTGACCCGAGAAGAATGTTTGAGATTGTTCTATTATTATTTCAATGTTTAATTATGAATTATTTATTGGATCATGTTTTACACTCCATAATGATCATTTATGTTAATTATTAATGTTTGACCAATCGTATGTAGCATGAACAAAGCTTAAGAAGTTGATTGTGTATTTGTTCATGATGTTCATGTGCACTAGTGTTGATGCTTCTAAATGTACCAAAGGTGCTCTTAGTGTTTAAAGAACACTTCTCAATTTAGGATCATTTGTATTTATGGCATGAGTTGTAGGAATTTGTAAATTAGGATGCCTATGGTGAAATATCAACATAGACTGTTCCATAATATTTATAAATTTTGATGGTTGGGAGCCATCGTAGTGCCTTCTTTTATGATTCTTTATGTTAATTCTGATGAATTGGTCTAGATCTAAACTATGACTAAACTAAATGGTTATGAACAATTATTTTAAAGTAAAGTGAATTATTTAAACAAAGATTAAAAGGAAAGGGTAGAGTAAGAAAGAGATGGTGATTGTTGATCCTTGATTATGAACATATTGATAGAGTTTCAAGAATTACCAAGCATGATCTTAACTAGAAAATAGTGTAAATTAGCCTAAGCTCACATTTCACTACAAATTAATCCTAATTCTAAAGATATGATGACAATACAAGTAAGAATTCGATTTAATTTTAAATTTTTACACCACATCTAGATAGTTAATGCACATATTTATTATAGAGAAAATAAAACAAAGTAAACTCAATTTCATTCAACTAACCTAGCATTACACAAGTTAGAAACCCTATAATTAATTATCTAACTTTGTATTTCTAGAAACTATTCATATTCAAACTTAGACAAACAATTGACAAAATTATAAATTCAAACACATCAACCTAGATAATTCTTGTTGAATTCTTTGATATTTTGTATTAATTGCTTATAAGTGATACAAAAATAGCTCAAAGTTTTCTCCATTTTACAAATGGTAAGACATGCCTTTATAGAAAATCTAGGTAGTATACCAATTAGTCTAAAATATAGGTGTATAAAGATAAAGATAGTTATCTTTGTAATAAACTATGATACATGTGTCTTTTACAAATAGGCTGACCTAGAGGCAATCACTCTAACAAACTAGTGTGTGCCTTTATAAAAGAATATGCCATGTCTCAGATAAACCATAATTAGGATGTTAGAGGCAGGGCCCTTTGCTGTTAAATTATGCTCATAGCTAATTCATGTTGTTCATCCACTAATCCCAAGTCTGGGGTAGGTCTTGTGATACACTCCTCTTCTTGATCAACCAGCTCATCAAAATCCTTGTCATTCCTAGCCAAAGCTTCCTTTATACTTTTGGCTTCATTGATCCTTTCCCCTGCATTCAATATCATGTCTAATATTATGCTATTATCTTGTCTTGATTGTCCTTGGATTTTACCCTTAATTTCTTGAGTCACCAAAGTGGTTTTGTGTTGGAACTCTTCATCACTAATAATCCCTAGGGTAGTGGGTTGTGCAGGATCCTTGAGCATAGTTCCTAGGAGCTTCTCAATTCTTCTCATGAGTTCTTTCTCCTCCTCAATAAGTTCTTCCATTTTAGTATGCCAAGCACTCAATGCCTGGACCTTGTCTACAATAGTTCCTAAAATGGCACTTAGGTGCCCCATGTTGATGGCTTTAAAATTTAGTATTTACTTTTTAACCTAAATATTAAGTTGGGTAATCTTATCCTTAGAAGTTTTCCATTGAGTAACAAGTTCCTTGGCTAAGCCAACCTAGTTTTCCAATGTATCTTACCTTAATTTCATAGACTTTAGTGCTCTTAACATGTCATGGAATGACTCCTTGAGAATTTTAATCATTGAATCTAGCACTGAGAGAATTTATTGAGTTTGCAAATTATATTTTTCCTTCTTAAGGTTCTTAATTATTTATACTAATCCCTAGATACCAGCTCTAGCATGTTGATATTAAGCCTCAATTAAAATTTCCATGTCATCATGGATAAGAACCTCTCCAAGTTTTTGTCTTCTAATAAGGGTTACCCCTATGAATAGTTCCACCTTTTGAAAGGTGAATTCTTCTTGACCAACCATGGCCATCCTTGTGGTGATCCTTTCCAATCCTATTATGTTTGGGTTAAATTGGAATTTAACCTCTAGTTACTTAAACTTTGGGAGATTAGGCACCTCCTTACTTGCACTACCAGAGGTTCTTGAGGTGTCAATTTTCTATCCCCCCTAAATATGATGAACTTTTATTCTTCTCTCTTCTTGCTTTTTTACAATTTCCTCATCCATGGTTTGATGTTATCATGCTCAATCAAACCAACTTATGTCAAGGCCCATGAAAGATAGAGGGATGGGATCTTATGCAACTTCCCATAGATGAACTAGTCAGGGATGAGTGGTCCATGGATTAGATTCTCATCACTAAAGAGGTTGACTTCACTAGTAAGGTGAGTAAAGGTCAACATAAGCTTCTTCTTTGGATCCATAGGAACCAAGGCCAACTTTGCTTTCCTTTTCTCCTTTTCCAATGGAACTAGCTCCTTTCTTACTTCTTTAGAGGGATCCCCTTCTCTATCTAAGTCATATGCTACTGTTATATCAATGAGAGCACCCTCTAATATCTATTATATCTCAAGAGATATCATGTCAAAAAATTCCATGAGAGAATTTGGCTTTTGTGGGAGTTCTATAGGTGAGGGACCTTCCCTAGGTCTACGTTCCAATCTTGGTTCTCCAACTTTCTCCTTGCCTTTATCCTTTCCATCTTGAGTTTGTTTAGTCTGAGGTTATTTATCTTGAGGCTCCTTTTGGTGGGGTTGAGGTTCATATGGTTACCCTTAATTATATGGCTCCTCATGAGTGGTCCTAGATTGTCTTGGCAACAAATGATATTGTAAGGGATGCAACTACCATATATCCCTTGTAGTCTTATTATCCTTGACCAATCTTCATTCCAACTTGATATTTTAGATTTTTATTCTAGAGATCACTTCTTCAAAATTCTTTTCTCTAATATAGATGTCATCACTAACACCTATCTTATGTTGATATTCAATCTTAGGGACCTTTCTATCCTTAATGAGGTTAACCACCCTACCCCTAGGGCCCCACATTTTAAGGTCATCTAATTGGAAATCAAAATAATTCCTATATGTAACTATGATTTCCAACTACTTACAAACTTTGATTACAATCTTCCCAATATCCAATAGGAGGGGGTGGATTTGGCCTTTCATCTTCTCTTTGCATACTTTTTCTACACCTTGGGTGATTTGGGTAGCAATCTCTTGATCAAAAAGATTATTGGGGATATGGATTGGTAGCCTATAAGGTTGGGTTAGGATTCCCTCTATCCTAATTATAGTGCAATCTAGATAATACCATACATCCCCCATGGTTTTTATCTATCTATTGATAATGGGATGCAATCTCGGCATAGGAATCCCTATTATGGCCTCATATATGGTTGGGAAAACAAAATAATAGATGAATTACATGTGTTTTTTGTATTTGAATATGTATAATTTAGAATAGTGGTGAAGAATTATGGTTCTACCATCAGGGGACCGGTTACTAATGCTAGGGAAGGATATAAAGGCTAGAAGGGAATTCAATAGATAGGACATCATATAGAATTTATTAGAGGTCTATCTTTTGATGGCTATGAATTTCTTGGCCAAGAAGAAGCTAATTATCTCTCCTACTAGAGGGGTAAATTTCTCTTCTATCATGAAGTGGACATAAGAAACCTAGACTTTATTTACATATGTGGTGGAAGGGGCACAAAAGGCTCAAATAATTAGGGTCATGACTACTCCAATGCCTTCCCTAAATTGGAAAATGGGGATCATACCATCTAAGGTTATGAAGATCTGGGTTCCTTGGATTAACCAAGGTGAGAGGACTAAATCAAGGTCTTGGGTGTTAGTTGAATTCCTCATGTTAGGGAGGTTGAGATGGGGTACATGGAGCATATAATAGGTTTCAAAGGTAGCCCATAAGAGAGATGTATGCCACCCTTTTGGAAATACCTACCTAAATGATCCATTCCCCATATATCCTACAATCAATAAATATGGGTGCAAGGACATCAATATAGTGCATTACCTCTAGTTTTGTTGTGGCATGGTGGAGACCAGCCATTTGAATTGTAACCATGTCATTGTAACTTTGATTCATTATAACATTCTTCTTTTCCTCTTGGGAAATAGGCTAAAAATCATCTATTAATAACAACTCAGACCAATTCTTCACTCCATGGATGTTCAGGGCCACCAAGTTTAGATTTATATCCTTGGAAATCCTTCCTTTATTGTTAGAGGTCATATAAAGCTCAACCTCCATCTTCAATTATTGCTTGTTGACCACCATTTATAATGTTACTAAATTGCCCACACTTGATTGCCAAGGGTTATTACTATAGCACTTATTCTTGGGAGCATAATTATGTTATCTTGATTAAACTATAACCAATTAAACCAAGTTAGGTCTTTTTTATAGAGGTTTTAGGGTTTGAAGCTTTAATGTTAAGAGATATTCAAACTTTAACTTCATAAGTGTTTTAGATTTGATGTAAACCCTTTTCTTTATACCCTATTTTTGATTTCAAAAGATCTTTGATTTTGACCTTTTATGCTTATGTGGAGTCCATGTGGCATCATTTTGGCATTTTCATGGTAATTTTCATAAGTGTCAATTGAATACTAGTCATTGGATTTTAAAATCTTCCTTTTAATTCACATTGTTAGATGAAATCTAGCAAGCAAGTGTAATTCATCGATCTAAATCTTAGTCCTTCACTTTTATTGGCCCAATGATCTCTAGGCTTACGATCATGACACTTGACACCCTCATAGATTTTTCATGTGATATGTATCTCTTGTTAGTTGTCACTTTGGTTGAGCACTGGCCACATGTCAAACTCATAGATCTTTGAAAATTTGTTGGGCCTTTCACACCATTAGATCAAATCTAGTGAATGACTGATTTCAATTGATTTTTTTAGGGCTTGATCATTTAATTAGACATCTTTATTAGGTGGGACCCTTTATTTCTACCTTTCAATTATTAAGTCACCACACATCTAATACTTGGGGCCTTACATTCCTTTTAAATTTTATTCCTATGCCTCACAATGTTGGATCAAATCCAGTGAGTGAGTGATTGCCATTAATCTATCATGGTGTATATTGTTTAAGCCAAAGCATTTTGGTTGAGATGCTCTATCTAATCCAATCCTATTGACAAAAATTGATCGTAGGATCCTGAAAAGAGCAAGGGAGATAACTATTAGACTTGAGGACATAAAAAAAAGAACTTAGCATAAGGTATTAATGCTAAGGTTGAGATAATTATCGGGGCCTTAGTATTAATGACCTAGGCTAAGTTAGGTAATGTAAAAAGGGACTTTGTGTAGTTATATCAAATTAGACCCGAGGAACTTAGGAAAAGAAAGGGGAAAGAAACAAAGAAGATTTTGAGTTATGTTATGAAAACATGACTTAAACCCATGAAAATCCATTTTTTATAGCTTCTTTTTAATTGGTTCCCACCAACTTGGCTCCCAAAAATATTTGAATTTGAATCAAGGGCCACCTAGGGTTTCTGAACATTGAACCCTAAATCTTCCATGGAAGCTACAAAATGACTCACATAACCTTATTAGTAGGGTTAGTCTAAAACAAGAGGATTAAATCACACAAGCATGTTCGTTAATAGAGTGGATGATCTTCAAATTCTATTAAAGACTTCAATGTTCAAATGCTTCAAAACTTGGGCACAAAGACTTCTCAAGGGTCCCTAATTTTAAATTAAAATGGGGGTATGTTATCCACAAAAACTAGGTTAGTATTTGAGTTATTTGAGCTTACACATAAGTGAGAAGAGTTGATTATGATCATTTGAGGATGTCTAAGGGGACATAAGGAGTGGATCCATGTAATTGAAAGTGGTCTTATGTTATTTTTTTGGTCGATGAAGTGTTAAATGGGTGCATATGTTTTTATGAGACCTATAAGAGCTATAAGGGCATATTTTATAGGTGTGACTACTTAAGGGTGACCCATGGGTGCTATAGTTGACCTATGAAGATTGTATTGAATTGTGGCTTCATATGATAGATGTCTTAAGGGTTAAGTCATGCCTATTTTCCAACTAAGATGTTGATAATAATGATATCTTTATAAATGGTGAAACTAAATGTGTTGGTTTATATATGTGTGGAAGACTTATGAGAGACACATATGTGGAATGTATATATGAGATCATAGTGTTGTGATGCAAAGGAAAGGGTGGGTGCCCAGTGGATGAGTTGAAGAGCAAAATATATTAAAGACTATTTATATGACCTATAGGTCATAATTATATTGGTAGAATAGTGCTCTTACAAATTGAGTATGACCAAAGGTGAAGAGTGATATTCATAGGTCTATCATCAGGTGTTTAAGACATCAGTTCATAGGTAGATGAATTCATATGTGTTGTTGTGGTAGCTCAACATTTAGGGAATTACAGCCTCTTTGCAAGGTGAAACTTGATAAAGGTCTTGTTGTTGTAGCTTAGTTAGATAGGTGTGTTAACACCTTATGGTATTGTAGTCTCACTAAATAAGGGATGGAAATTCCTTGGCTAGTTACAATTGGTCTAAATTGGTTCTTATTATTATAGGATAGTAGTCCAATTGAAAGTTCTAGTGGGTTTTCTCCCCCAAGAGGGTTTCCCACATATGTCATGTGTTATGTGATTGATCTTGCATTGTCTCTCTTACTCATTTCTATGAATGATGTGTATACTTCATGAATGCTTATGGTAATTGATTAAGAAATTGAAAGTGTTTGAAATAGAATTTGGATATTTGGGCTCACTAATTCACCCCCCCCTCTTAATGATTATACATATAACAAGGACCTATTTAGGGATATTCATATTTATGATTGAATAGAGGATTTGGAACCCTCCCTAGTTATATTATTGTGGTAAGATATCCCTTGGCTAGGTCTATTAGATCCATATTGGTCATGACCCTGATTATCTAATGTATCCCTAATCAAAAGTGTAAGTAGGATTTATCTTCTCTGAGCTACGATTGATTTGTAGATTTATTTAATTTCCCATTACATACAGAGAAGAACCTAGATAGATTCCATATTTGGGGATTTTTTCTCAAATTAACTCTCCCTCCTTTATGAACAATCATTAACAATGTAGGGTACTCACAATGTTTCTTCCATTGAGGTAGGGTACTAGTTTTCCATGTTTTCTCCTTTCTTGAACATGGTGATAGAAAAATGAAAGGTTAGAGAGATTTTCAAGGGTTTGCATCACCTTCCCACACCATTATCCAGCCTCATCTCACACATGTGATCCTAAGGGGATAAGAAATCCTCATTGGAAGCATTTTTCATGGTGATAGATATAGTTTCTCAATGTCTTGGGATCCCTAATGGTTGGAGGTATATTGGTGAAGATACCATAACTTACACACATCCTATTGAGATTATACAATTTTATCTCATTAAATTATGAGCCAAGACTTCCATATCATGATGTTGACCTATAATCTTGATCACTCACACAGTAAGTAGGCAAAATATAGAGGTCTAAATCTTATTTTAGAATCCTATGATCATCTTGAAAGTTGACATATCTATATAAGATGATAAATTTATTTGTCTTTCATGAAATTTTTTAAGTTAATTTTGGATGTGTATAAGGATAATAAGACTTATAATCTATTAGTGAAAAGTTTTGAGGTTGTTTTGTCCACCCACAGGTCTACAAACCTATAAGTGAATATTAGTGGCTCCAAAATCCCATTTTACATTATGTGGAGGTTGAAAATAACCTAATATATATATATATATATATATATATATATATATATATCCAAACATTCATGTAACCCTGATTATATGCATAATGGCATGATGAATACCATGTGAGGATGATTGGGACTCAAATTCCATACACCACAATCAAGAAGCCTTTAATGCCTTTAAAGACCTAGTTGGATGCATAAGAGAGTGAAGAAAATAGAGTTGAGGGTTGATATATCTCAATGAGAGTCATAAGGCCTCATAAAATAAGTGTAGATATGAGAAAAAAAATTCAACAAATGTTAAACCTTCATCTTCATCCATTATGTAAGATAAACCTCTCATAGTCACTACATGTCTTTGAAGGTAGGTTAAATAAGTATAATGGTCATAGTTGGTCTAAGATGTAGGGGAAGATTGAAAGGCTTGAGGAGTTACGAAGACAAAAAAAGGAGGTAAAATATATGTAAAATAGGTAACTTGACAATGAAGACCCTAGGACATGAAGGACAAGAAGTCATACTCACCTACAGTACAATCAAGAAGTCTAGGATCCTCACTTATAGGTAGGTCCTTTAAGAAAAGAAAGTGAACATTCAACCTTGTAAATAAATGATTATTGGATGATTGGACACACATATATAATTGTTTTATAAATGATTCTTAGTATTCCCATGGAACTATCTTAACCCTATCAGACATTGGAAATATAATAATTTGAACATGCCTATTAGGCCTAATTAGGCCTAAATAGGCCTGTGTATGCTAGTTAAGGGGTTATATATGATGATTGAGTTCATATTAATGTTGAAACAACTAAAAAATTGGGTAAGGGAGACATGTTAAGAGCCTCAAGTGGAAGTAATCCTAGACTCAAAAAATGGAGATGTTGATGACCTAATTAGGGCCAAAATTGATGCAATAGGCTTGAACCTAAGCTAGGAGCTATTTACTACTTGAGGATTGGTTAAGAATTGGGGACATATAATTAGATATTTTATATGGTATAAAAAATTTCCCAAGTGATAGGAGACTTATAATATTAAGGAGATCCCAATGGTCTATTGGTCCATTAGGCCTAAGACATGTATGGATAAGCCTATGCCTGAATTGAGGTCACTTACATGCTTTAGTGCATAATTAAAGTTTTAAAACTCCCATGGAAGAAATTATGAGGTAAATCACATGATTTAAAAATTATTGAGAGTCTCATATGATCATCTATATCACTTAACTCAATCCTAAGGGTTATTTAGGCCTAACTATGTATAAACCCTAGGCTAAAAAATGATAATACACAAGGGGAGGAATTGATAAATCACATGACCAAGATATGTTTCTAGCCTTAAAATCTTATTTAATTTGAGTTAAAAATCCACCATAATATGGTCAAAGGTAAGGATATCCTACTTAGAACCCTCTACTACTACCAAATACTTAGAATAATACTATAATCTACAGGAAAACATATGAAAGAATGAGAGAAAAATAACATTTGAGCAACCAAAGGTAGCTATATAAGATGGAAACAAGTGGGAAAGTTGTCATAGGGTGGAAATTAAAACATCAATTACCACCCTTAGAGAATTAAATAATATAAGAGGTAGTCTAGTCCATTAGGGCTAAGGACATGCTTTAGGCCTCAAACCCCACATCACATTTAAAGCCACACTCATACCATCTTGAGCATAGTTGAAATCATGGAGAGGTATGAGAAGATGGTACAGGCCCTAGGAGAGATTTTTTAAGTAGATAATGCAATTAAAAGGTTAATTTACCTATTCAAATGATCATATATTCATGGTATAAGTACTCAATGAAAATGATCTTAAGGGAATTTGAGCACCCATATATACTTGAAATCCATGAAAGAGTGAGCTCGATTGAGGAAATCAGGTTTATGAAGAAATGTTAAGCTACAAACATATACAGACTACTAAAAGAAGATCAAGGTTCACCAACTTGTACTCACATCTCTCCACATAAGATGCATGGGACCCTCAACTTTTCAAAAGTTTTATGTGGTTCTATAAACTAAACATCCATGACCATAAGATTAACATTAGAAGTCTCATATTTATGAACCATCATTAAGATGGTAGACCTTCAAAAATTTGATTAAACCCTAATACATACCCAACCTAGGAAAAATGGAGATAATTATACTCAAACACTCATGAATGACCCTGAAAATAATTGAAATACCTAGTACACTCAGAGAAGACCCTGATTATGGTACTGTGTTGTATGAAAACTGTACGGACCTATAAAAAAATAATTTTTCAAGAAATTGATCAAAAAATAAAGTATAGGGTAATTTAAAGAGTTGAAAATAATTAGAGGTGAAGCTTTGAGACTTGGTCTATCTTATAAAATCCTAAAATGTCCAAAAATATGCATAGGAATACCTCTGTACATCTCCTCCAAATATTCAATTAATAGATATGAAGGAGAAGGTGACTTAATCACCTAATTTAGCAAGGTTACAGGTGTCTTTTGATTAAAAAAGGCCTATATCATGGTATATAATGGTTTTTCAGACCTAAAAATC
>JARHVA010001413.1:0-17500 GCA_037957365.1 Torreya grandis
TCTAGATTCACTATGAATTTCTATGGGGATGGTCTATAGATAGAGATAGAGTCTCATTGGCATTGGCATTGAATTTAGATATTAAATCTCTCTATGGGGTGATAAGATATATAAGGAGGGCGGCATATCCATTATCTATTCTATATAGACTACGGGGGGGGGGGGGCATTGGGAGTTTAGAGTTTAGATAGAAATATTCGCTACGCTCAAGGCACAGTCTAGATTAACTATGTCTATGGGGCACAGAACTCTAGACTGTGCCCAGAAAGAAATCTATACTATGGGGGTGCCAATTAAACTATATACATACTACACTCACCATATAGATCTAGATATAGATCTAAATATATATCTATATCACGATCTATATCACTATCTATATCTATATGGCAATGGGAGATGAGCCATATCTATATATAGGGTGCCCCCCTCCCCCCATCCCCATATATATATATATATATATATATATATATATATATATATATATATATATCTTCCCCCTAGAACTATATGGGTGAATCCACTATAGATAGGGATAGGACAAAAAAACTATATATTGGGATAGGGAGATAGGGGGCCCTCGACCCCAATCCCTCAACCCCAGAACTCTGCCCTCTACCCAGAACTCTGCCCTCTGCCCAGAACTCTGCTATCTACCCCATCTATTTGCATCTGCCCATAATGAAGGCCCTCTGCCCATAATTAAGGCCCATAATTAAGGACCTCTACCCATAATGAAGGCCCTCTTCCCATCTAGGCTCTATAGATATACATGTATCTATATATGGGATAGATTCTAGAGTATAGATCTATCGCTTACCCCGACTATAAATAGTCACCCTTAACCCCCCCTCTAACGCTATGGGGAGAGAGTGATCTTGCAATCATATAAATACCTATCCCCCTATCTATAGATGGATCCGTAATAATATCTATCCCCTATGGGAATCAAACCCATGTCTTTGACATGAAAAGATGATGTCCTAACCACTAGACAAAAGGGACCCCCCTAAGGCAGGCAAGTGAATGATGGAGTTTCTCACTGAAGAGAGAAGAATCATGTATGCTAAAGAGAAGAGAGAAGAATCATCATATATGAGGGCCCCTAGACATAGTTTGGGGTACTCGATGATCGGTAGGTGTAGGTATGTTCCATCATAAAATAACTCTTGAGAGGCCACCAGCCAGATTAAGATATATAGGTGGTGCCACCCCGAACCATATAAATTTTAGTTTCCTATATATAGAGATGGGAGAGGGGAGAGGGGAGAGGGCCTCCCTATATCTATATAGAGGGGGGCTAGATTTGATCATATCTATATAGCCAAAGAAACTCTCTCTTTGATGGGGATGGGGCCCTATAGATTAGATGGGGTTGTATATAGATAGATGGGGCCAATGCCCCCTATAGACTCTAAAATCTATCTCTATCTCTCTCTTTGATGGGGCCCTATAGATTATATGGGGATGTATATAGATAGATGGGGCCAATGCCCCCTATAGATTCTAAACTCTATCTTTATCTCTATCTCTATCTCTATCTTTATCTCTATCTCTATCTCTATCTCTATCTCTATCTCTATCTCTATCTCTATCTCTATCTCTATCTATAGCCATAGCCAAAGTGTTGTATATAGATGGGGCCCTATAGATTAGATGGATTCCCCCTATATATTATATATAATCTCTATCTTTATATATAGCTATAGCCAAAGCACTGTATATAGATGGGGCCAAAGCCAATGCCAAAAAAACTCTATCTCTATATATAACCATAGCCAAAGAAACTTTATCTCCATCTTCATCTCTATCTATATAGATGGGGATGGGGTTGGCCAAAAATAAATCTATATAGAGAGTGAAAGTGAGCCATAGCCATTGAAGTTGCCATCATCACCATGGATTCTATATTATATACGTAACATGAATCGATGACGTCTACTTCACGTTCATTTTTAGTTCCAAAGCACATCCGATCACATGGATGTCATGTAATCTAATCTCTTCGAATGCCATATAGATTAGATATATATTCACGGCACCTCTCATCCTTATATATAGATAGGGGAAATAATAGGATATACCTCATCCCCTATCTATATATAAACCCATGTCAGCATCTCATGGAAGACTCTAATCATCAGGGGTTGGGAACAACCCAATAAGCCCATATATAGATGTATACCACCATTTTAGTTCTATTTGGTGCCATTCCAGAGATAGACTTTCTTTGGGTGCTAAGATCCAGAGTCGAAGGGGATCCGAGCTAAACTCCCATATATAGATAGAGGCCATCTATAAAGAGAGGTCGTGGATATATAGGGCTTTTATATAGATGATGATCTCTCGGGGGGTCACTATTTCCTCGACTTCACCACATTTTTTAGTTGTCCATCTCATGTATTACTTATATATATATAGATAGATAAAAATATCTAGGGTCTCAATACACTTTCAAGTTTCACAAAACCTCAATTTTTAATCCAAATGCCCTTAAGGGATAACAAAGAGGTGACATACATTAAATCCCAAGTCCCCTAAAAAATGCACCAAATTTATATAGTGGAGTAATAATCATTACCAAAACATGTATAATAATGACTAATATTATTTTGTAGGTGTCTAAATATCTCCCAATAATGGTATCAAGTTTTGAGGCCCAAAACCCAAATTAGACCTCTCTTGAGTTCAAGAAAGCTAAGTCTACCACCCAAGGAGCAACTTCACACACTCAAACCATCTCTCAAACTTTTCATGGGAAGTTTAGCTAGTTGGAATAGGTGGGGGGGATCAGTAAATAATGTTATAAAAGTAGAATGAGGATAATTGGTGGCCTGTTCTTTATAAATAATCGTTAAGACCCCAAACAAGTCTTAAACCCTATCAAAACCCTTGGTTGAATTTGATACAAGAGATTTACCTTATAATGGTTCCAAATTCATTTTATTATCTCTAAAAATATTTTAACCTTGTCAAAAATTATCTAATGCTCCTCACCATGAAATTGGATGTTGATGTCACCTGTATGAACACACAAAATACCCTCCTTTTTGATGGTTTTGATGAGATTAAGGAGTAAAAACATGGATGAATGATTTAATATAATTTTAGGAGGTAACATGGGATGTTTTATAACTTCTCAGGTTAAAAAATCCTTTCATATACTCATGAAACTATTCCTATAAGTTTGCACAAAAGAGACAGTTTGAGGTGTACTAGGAATGAGAGACCTAGCTACCTAGATTGGCAAGAACAATAGGTTTATGATGCCTTAAAGGCCTTTTTCATATAATTAAGTTATTTTTTGGTATGGTATCATGATATTAGGCCTTATTATAGGGATATATTTATTTTTCATGGCCATTCAAATAGACTAACATGTGTAACTAGGCCTAGCTACCAACTAGAACTAGACAACCAACATTGAAGTGACTCCCATAAAAGTATGACAAGTATTACAAGGTGTCAATTTGAGCCTTCAGATCCATAAATATATGGTAATATAATATTTAATTCTTAGAGTGATTATTTATAATCTCCATAACAAGATCCAGATGATCTCTCCATTGCCTAGGAAGATAGACTACACCTCATCAACTAAGTTAACTCCCTCTTTTAAGAAAGCCTATTTCAAGGGTAGATAATGATGTATACACTTTGGTGAGGTGTATATATACCCTTGTAAATGGATATTAATTCATTTTAAATGTAGATAAATAATTTTCCTACAAAATATCAGATCAATTTTCAAGAAGGCTTATGAACTCCTCAAGTACTAACTCTTTCTGACTTGAATGCAGTTTGCAAAACACTTGAAGATCAAGTAACTCCTGTTCAATAATTTAGATTCTTCCTCCTAAATATTTTTAAGCCAATAAATATTGTGTATTTTATTTTAACCCCTTAATATTCCATTCTCAGCATGTGATTTTTTTCTCTCATTGGTGCTATAAGGATGCATAGTTTTGGCATTGTAAGGAATCTATAAGATAGGTAGGTGAAGCCCTGCTATTTTTTTTACTCATATTTTTCCTTAAAAAATGAATTCAAATTGGTTCAAGCTTTCCAAGTTCATATTTTAGTGTGTTTAATGAGTTGTTGATAGATACTAGTGAGAAAATTGCTTGTCTTTGTATCTTGTCATACTTGTGTACACTTGGATATGGATAATTTATCTTCTTACAGGTCACTTGGAGTACATTGAAGTGTGGTATTATAGCTAAGTTTTTTGGAGTTTTAGTAGTGTCTTCTTCAGTCCTTTGGATCTCTCACCTTATCTTCTGTACTTACCATAGTCTCAAGGTTGAAATACTTATGTTAAAATATTTATCTTGAAGTATAGACCAGATTGTAGTTTTCTTTATTTTAAGTGCAAGTGTAGGATAGTATTGGATCAAATATTCTAGTGTATCACCTATTTATTATATTTTTCTTGTAATTAGATAGTTTCTTATCCATTTTCATACACTAACTAGTTATTAGGAGGATAATCAAGATAAATTTAGGGAGCTATCCCTATCAACTAGAGGTTTACCCTCACTATAGACAACCCATAGGTCTAGGGGTAATCCCATTATTTCACTCAATTGGAGTAGGCTTGAACTACCTCTCCAAGGGTGAAAAATTGAGTGACAACATAACACTAGAGCCATTTTGAGGACACTAGAGTAGCATGATGCTACTTTCTAGGTGAGGCCCTACCATTCAATGAAGAATCAGATTTAGGGACCCTATTGATGACACTCAGACATGCCTGTGACTTATTTTTTAGAACCCAAATCTTCTACGATAGTAATTTTATAGATAATTCTTTATTTATGCATATTTATTAATATTTTTAAAAAGTCAAAGTTAGTCAAAATCTATAACAAATTAGTTGTTATTTATTGCATATTATTTCACTGATTTAGACAACTCAAGCTTTTAATCTAACTTAGGATTTACATTGTAAAACCACAAAGGTTAAATAATTATAATTTTTCATTGTCATCATCCATATTCAATCTATCAAATTACTATTGAATTCATCCTATGCATCCATTGAGAATCCAAGTTATTTGTATCTATATGTTGTTGAATTCACTTTTGTTTGGAGAAACAAATTGAGCACCCACATCCAAAAAAGCAAGAGCAAATCACATATTCACAATGGGAAAGGTGATAAGTTTATTTTACACATTTGGTAAGTATCTTTTTGTTTAGCTTTATTTCATTTTTATTTCTCAATCTTAGGTTTTAGTTTAGTTTTAAAATATGATTTGCATTAGTTTCAATTTCTTAGCTTGCATTAGAACTCTATATTTTTAGCTATCACATTATGGCATGCCTGGTGGAACTTTTTCCAAATCCTTTTCATCTTATCATTTTTTATTGTTGGTCTTGAAGTTTTAATTAACTTATTTTTTATTTAATTACATGTTTTAGACTAATTTGGATCCAATTTGCTTGCTATTTTTGCTTATTTTTATTTATTTATTTTTATTTTCCTAAATCTAATTTAGTTTTTTTAAAATACATGACTGTTAAAATAGAAATAACTTTTAATTTATAATCTAGGTTATTTTTTATTTTTTGTAGGTTGGTTCATATTTAGAGTAACACTAGCCTAGTAAAAATTTGCATAAATATGAATTGTGTTTTAGGATATATCAACAAAATTGTGGCTATTATTTTTATTGTTTTATGATTTTTTTTTTCCTTATAACTTTTAAGTTTGTATGTTTTTTTTAACATTTTGGCTAACTTGCAGGTTTTTTGGGTTGCCTAAATTTTTACAAATAAATTAATAACTATTTTTTGCATGACGCTTGTCAAATAAATGAAAATCAAAACCAAAAATAAAATATGAATTTTGCTGTTAACCTTGCTTATTTCAAGTTTTTTTTATGTTTATAAGTTTAGTAATTAAATCACATTTCCATTTATTGTAAAGCTTGCAATTTGTATCACAAAGAGTTGTGGATGTTATTTCCTTGACATCATATTGGTGATGGTACTCAAAAATAAAAATTAACTCTTGTGACTATGTGTTACTTAGGTTACACTAGTATATATACTCTTTATTTGGTGTAACATTGGTAACAATACTTATAAATCAGATACAACCTATTTTTCTATTTTTTAGGGGATCTATCAACTGTGATTTCACCATCACATGATAGGCCAAACCCTATGTACTGACAAGGTATATAAATCAAGGATCTACTATTTCAATTGCCTAAGTTATGTGTTTTAAGTACACCATGACGTGAGGGGCTTCCATACTACAATACTCAAGGTTTCAATAATGACCTCGAAGTTAATTTTTTTTGACATCAACCTACTAAAAACATACAGATGTGTTGGGAAAATTTGGACTAGATCCATTTGTGTGTGTCTAATAAATAAACTTTTTCCATAGTTTTGGGCCTTAATGTACTAAAATGTATATAGAGGAATCCATTTTAGATAAAATTATATAAACCTTAATCCTAAGATAGTCATTTTAGCTATTTGAATTATAGTTCACTAACAAGCAATTATCTTCAAGAAGTTACTCTCAACCTACCCTTGAAATTGAGTTAAGTGGGATATGGGTATGGTTATATCTCCATAGTTAGTGCTCTGAAACATTGATCAGACAATTTTTAATGGACATGTTAGTATATATGAGAGCCTATAAGACATTCAAGTCCATTTACCTAGTTTTATCCTATTATGTGATTTGCATGTTTTTTTTTTGGTTAAAGTAGAGCTTGATTAATCTTTTTGTTTCATTTTACCTCATCGTGAATACCACATACTTGAAATTTTTATGTTTTCAAACCAAGTTTAAAGTTGTTAAAAATCCAAAATAATAAATCAATAAAGAAAGCCCAAAAGTCAAAAACTTGTTGTCAAACATTTATACTTTCAAGTACTTTAGTTTCATCCTTTTTGAGTCAAACTTTCAAAGTAATGTCTCTTATTATAAGACAAACAACCTTATTAAATAATCACAAGTTTAGAAAGCAACCTTTTGAAAATGACCCTTTACAATTTGGAAGCCAAGAAAATCATTTTGAGATCAATATAAATGTTGATGATGAGGGAACCTATCAATATGAACATACCCATGAGGTAGCTTTGCATAAAAATCCACCATCCCAAATCATAAACTATCTCCTAGAAAATATAAATGAGGTTTTGTTATAACTTCTAGGTTTATTATCCAAATTTATCACAAATTTTTATCCCAAGGACTTATCTCTATTAATTTCAAGAAAATAAACCACAACTCTCATCCAATAATAAGAAACATCTAGTGACTCCATAAGGAATCACAAAGCACTTATAGGTTCTAATAAATGTCTCCCAAACTTACATGGATAAAGGTAAGGTAGTTATAGATGAAACATCTCAACAAAGCCATTCCTTTTATGTTGAAGATCATGTTAAAAATATAGAAAGGGAGATAATTGAACTTAAATACAACATGTCAAGTAATCCTCTGTTCGATCAATCAAAAAATCTAAATCTTAATTAAAATGTACATTCAAATTTAAATCAATCAATCAATCCAAATCTAAATCCTAATTCAAATGCACATTTGAATTTAAATCAATCAACAAATCTCAATACAAACACAAATTTGAATGTGTATTTTAATTCAAATCAAACCCCTAATAAAAAATTGAAGGTCCATTCAAATTTAATCAACAATCCAAATCAGAATTTGAATTTCAATTTGAATACCAATCTAACCAATCAAAATCAATGTTTGAATTTCAATTTTAATTCCAATCCAAGAAATCAAAAGCAAAACTATAATTTCATTGCAAATACTAATCCCAATTCATTTACCAACCCAAATCAATTCAAAAGACAATAATCCAATCCACTTTTAAATATAAACTTGAACCAAATATCACCAATCAAGGATGCAAAATCTAACCAAAAATGGAAAAACATGAAAGACAAGAGCCAAAGGTTACAAGATGGTAGTTATTACAAAAGCAAACGATTTAAGTTTGATTAAAATTCTCCACACCCCTTTGACATTACTGTGATGATGATACCCTTTCTTTCACATTTTGAACCCTCAAAGTTTGATAAGTACAAATAAAAATGAGATCTTAGATAAAATATTAAATATTTTTATATGGCATGTTCAGATATTGATTATAGAAATGATTATATATTAAGACTCTTTCCATGTAGTCTATGGGCTCAACCTGTAGAGTGGTTTTAAAACTTACCTAAATGATCAATCAAAACCCTTGAGGACCTTTCCCAAAAAAAATTAGTCATTTTTATTATAATGTTAAATGTGAGTTGATCATGTTAGACCTATATAACACCAAACAACCTAATCGATAGATTTTTGCCTCCTTCTTGTAAAGATGGCATGTCTTGGCAAGATGTTTCCCATGGTCACCTCTCAAAAAAAACTTATAACTATATTTACAAATAATATTAATTCAAGATTGGCATATCAACTACAAATTCATCATGGTACATCATTTAATGAAATCATAGAAAAATGAGTACAAATTAAAAGTGCTTTAATTTTCAAGGTTGCCAAAAAAATCCACAAACATGAAAAAAATCTTGAAAAATATAATAAAATCATAAAACCAATCCAAAAACATAGTGCCCTTAGTTAACACACCCTAGTTATCCTTCACATGAATTACTCATTGGATGGTTAACATTACCAAATATCTCATACCTCAAAGGGTTTTACTCTAACCAAAGACATACAAAAATACATTTGTTTACTTGTTTGTATTGGTTGTTTATTTCCTTTCTTGTTTGTAAAAATTATATGTTTTATGTTTGTATAGTTTTTTTTACTTTCTTGTTTATTTCTTTGATTTCTTTATTGAAAACATTTTTTATCTTATTTAATTGTTGTTCTTTGTTGAGTCTAGATCACTATGAGCATTAAAAATGATGTTATTATGATCTCAAATATCATGGATGCACTAAATATTTCACTTTTGAGTCTATTAGTCCCTACACGTAAAACATAATTGACATCATGGTTTTTCTATGCCACCATTGAATATTGTCTTACACAACATAAAAATAAAGATTACTCAATTCATGTCAAAAATAATGTTTAAAATTATGTTGTAACTCCAAGCAAATCCTATCATAAATAGTTATTCACCCAATCCACATCATTATTACATATACAAACATACATCACATGCCTAAGCCACATGAATCCATTCAAAATACTAACTATCTAACTTGATCGTACATCTCATTATCACCTCTATCTACCAACAATAAATCAAATCCATGTTATCCAATCATGTGATTAATCATTATTAATCCATAAGGTTAATTAACTTCTTGGGTTATTATTTCACATCAATCAACTAAATAACAAGATCCAATTAATCATTTACATAATATTTCCATTGAATCTCCTACACTTGTTGATCAAGAACTAAAAAATCATGACATCCATATTATCTCCCATCTATATCAATCCGTTATCAAATCCAATCAAAATGTACAAGCATTGGCTTAAGAAGGTTAATTACATCCATGAGTTGATCTTATTTATCCATCATCATCTTCTTATCCATTTAATAATTTTATCCTATTTTAAAAAAGCTTTCACCTCATTATCACAACCATTATCATATAACTAATTCATCAGATTACTCAATCTCTTTATTTTAGCTTACAAATCAATCTAGTAAACTTTCATCAATCATCCTTAGAAAAAATATTTTAACCATTTAAGGTGCATGATTTACCAATGGGATATTTCATTCCCACATCTGACCTTTTACATATATCATTGCTTGGGGCATAATCCAAATGTTAAACTTCATAAAATGGGAAATGTTATTTTTCAACTTGGCTTCTTAGCACCAATATGCTCAGGGAAAATCATTTTTACATATGCCTATAATCATGCAACCTTTTTATTAAGACTTGTAATTCTATTATATGGTGGTATTTCCTATGTCATTTCTCCATCTATCCCTATATCCATCATTTTAAGCATTCATTCTCATCCATTATCTCATACAAACACTCAAGCGAACATTGTTTAGTCATTCAAAGTCACCTAGGGCATCATCTTTCTGCATCCATTTTCACTCTACTTTTCTTTTATTCTTTGAAAATACAGTGATTATTTTAGTCACAACACCCTTTCAAATAGGGGCAAATGTAGACACGTAAATTCCACCAATTTAGTGTCATAATTAACTTTGTTTAAAATTGACACACTAACTTAATCAACCTCCCAAATTTGAACTTCCCACTAACATCATTTCCATCCATTTTTCAAATACTTGATTAATTTATTTTAATTAATTAATCATACACACATAATTATTCAAAGTTAATGAAAATCTAGAATTTCCACCTTATCTAAACAACTTCCGCACTTTTGTCACCTAAGTGTTGGTTCATCTAACCAACTCCTCAACTTCCTCAACTAGTGATAGAGTCATCATTAGACATTTCAACTTCCTTGACTCATTCTTAATATATTTTAACCTACCAACTAATTTTTTATTTCTCTATCACACACATGGAAATTAGTCATTATCCATCGAGATGAGGACTCAAATCCAACCGTTGATAATTATCATTGTCAAATGAATTTAGATTTATCCTAGCCATCTATATTCTCACTGAAAATCTTATAAATGGAAGTTTCATTCTTCATTTTCATCATCCACCTTCAAGCTAAAAAATTATTATCAAATTAATCCTACATAACCATTGATAATCCAAGCTATTTTCACCCATATTCTATCAAATTCATCTTTGTTTGGAGAAATGAATTGAGCACCCACATCCAATGAATAAAGATCAAATCACATGTTTAAAATGTGGAAGGTGATGAGTGTATTTTATATGTTTTGTAAGTAGTTTGTTGTTTATATTTATTTCATTGTTATTAATCAATATGAGGTTTTAGTTTTGATTTAGAATAAGAGATGCATTAGTTTTAATTTATTAACTTACATTAGAAATCTATTTTTTAGCTATCACATTCATATCTTGGTTAGAGGCTGGCTTGCATTCATTTTTAAATCTAAAGCTAATGTTGTAAAGATTCTGGATAAGAGATGGTTTTTAGGAATGACTCCATTATATTTAGGAAAGGGGACTCTAGGTTTTGATCCTCACTTGATGACATCCTTGATTATTCATGTCTAAGTTAATTTTTTAGGTTTAGCCCTAGAGTTTTAGTCTTTGGATGTTTTTAAGGCTATAGGAGATAGTATGGGAACCTTATTAGAGGTAAATGAGAGTTTTTTGAGGAAAGCCTCTAAGACAATGGCCAAAATTTTAGTGGATTTCGATATGAAGGAAGGGTTAGATGAACAAATAGAATTGGAATATGGTTTTTTGAAACATATTCAATTATTGGATGATGTTATCATTCCATTTAGGTGTGTTAGATGTCACAATTATGGTCATTTAGTTTCATATTTCAAATTATATTTCTCTCACAAAGAATGAAGGAGGATGGATGTAGTCAACAAGAGGGTGAAGGAGAACTTTGTTTTTCCAACACCAAATAGTGAAAAATAGATTGAGGGGGTCATGAGGGTTGAATTTTTAGAGAAATGGGTAGATTCCCATAATGTGATGAATATTGTGATCCCTAGAGGATCTTAACATATGAGTAAAATAGAAGGGGAATAATATTTGATGATGCTTGCTCACTGAACAATAAAAGATGAGATGAAGTACTATGATGACCCTTTTTATCAAGATATAATGATGATGATGATGAATCCCTCCAAATTTAATCTTTCATTATTTTCAAGTAAGGTTGGGAAGCCCACTTTTAGTTCATTATAGGTTGAGGTAGACCCTCTTTAAATCTTAGAAGTGTAGTGACCTAAATTGGGGAGTGATAAGGAAGGAAAGGTTATTAAGTAGGTGAAGGAAAATAGGGTTGAGTTTTGAATGGTCTAAAAATTTCATGTTGTTCATAATATTCAAGGAGTCTCTCTACCTCTTGGGCATTTTGTTAAGTAGATACCAATGTTAGGGGGATCAATGCAGACACAAAGAAGTTATTCTGGACATAACACTGAAGATTCATTATCCTTATTTGAACAACCTATATATCCTTTGAGATCCAAGATGGTGGAGAAGGTGTTGGATAATGTAGGCATTGAAGAAGGATTATTTAGAGCCACGGTCAAGGAGGAATATCATCTGGGAAGGGGAAGGATCTCCTATTTGTCTTATGTTCAAAATAAAGTGGTGAGACAAATATCTCAAGGGAAATAACAAATTATATTAGGGTCTTTGAGATCAAAGCATGCCCCTGAGTGTTTTCCACAATGATCATTTTATCCCTTAATATTATAGGGTTAGGAAATCACTTAAAAAAATTGGCCATTATGAGGTTAGTAGATTCACATAATCCTAACATGATTATGATCCAAGAGATGAAGGGATAATGGAAAAAGGTCATTGGGGAGTTTTCTAAAACATTGAAGGAGTGGGATTTTTTACTATTGATTCTGATTGGCATTTTGGGGGGTTTATCTTTGGATGGAATAATTTGACTCTAAAATTTAGTCATACTACATTCAAGGCTTGGTGTTTAACTCTTCTCTTTGTAGTTGAGGAAAACCTTCTTTGTGGTTAATATTTATGGTCCATATGAGAAGATTTCTTTCAGGGATGATTGTTTTTCTCAAGACTTCCTCAGATATGATATTATTTTTTATGGGGGGATTTAAATTTTACTACTAATAGAGATGATGTGTTGTGGAAGGATGTTAGGGTCAACCTGATGGATGGTTAAATTTTTCATAAAATTAAGGAATCCGGGTTAGTGGAAATGGAACCAATTACATTGGTTCCAGCTTAGAGGAATATGACAATAGGTAATGAGAGAGTGGCTAAGAGATTGGATAGGTTATTGATCTTATAATCTATGTTGAATGGTTCTAATAGGATCAGTTAAAGTCCTAAGTCTCTTTAAATTTAATCCCATACAACTGGAGGAGGATGCTTTTATCTTGTTAGTGAAATATGAATGGACTAATTTTGATGCTTCGTATTGGGAGTTAGCTAGCCTTCAATTTGCTACAAATATGA
Organism: Torreya grandis; assembly: GCA_037957365.1. Taxonomy (NCBI): domain Eukaryota; kingdom Viridiplantae; phylum Streptophyta; class Pinopsida; order Cupressales; family Taxaceae; genus Torreya; species Torreya grandis. Next base: position 13,066 of record JARHVA010001413.1, read on the forward strand.
AAAAGGTTAAGAAATTTGTTACAATGTGGGATTCTAATAATTGTATTGAGGGTGAATAGGAGTTTATTACTATGGAGAACTAGATTTATCATTTTTTTGATCATTACTTTGAGAAGGATTTTGATGAGGCTACTAAATATTTGCTCAAAGGTTTGGAATAGAAGAAAAGAAAATTGTTGGTGGATTGTGAAAATCAATGGTGACTTAAAATTAGAGCCTTATGGTTGGAAAATAGAGATGAAAATACTAAATATTTTCAAAACTTAACCAATCATATAAAAAATAGGAATACTATATATGAAATTAAGGAGGATGGATGTATTGAGAGGGGGGGTGAATTAATATATCATATATCTTATAAATATTTTACTTAATTAAACTCCACTTAACCATAAATTCAAGATATGCAATAAAACTAAAATAATATGCACCATAAGAGAGAGAGAGAGAGAGAGAGAGAGAGAGAGAGAGAGAGAGAGAGAGAGAGAGAGAGAGAGAGAGAGAGAGAGAGAGAGAGAGAGAGAGAGAGACCATATTTTTACATGGAAACCCAAAGTGGGAAAAACCATAGAGAATAATCTAAAGTATATGAAAGAGTACCTATTCAAATTACAAAGTTTGCAGTCACCAACTTACAAGAGCACTGACCCCTTTGTTGAGCACCAACATAAAAACTATTTGTGAGCACAAACCCATAGGAGCACCAACCCCTCTTGTGTATAAAACATAACTATCTCTCAATGTTGATTTCTTAACAAATGATAGAACTCTACAATATCTCTTTCTATTCTCTCCTATTTTCTTATATAAAACAATTACAAACCATGCACTCTCTTGCATATTACAAATGTCTTCTCAAGCCTTTATTTATAGCTTTCCAAATGACCTTTGGCATTCACCCTTTGTGACTCTTCACTCTTCACTCCTCATGGAAAATGGCATCAAACTTACATGACCCTTCAAATCCTTGTATTTGAAAAGTCATATGGTGTCCCTTCATAAGCAAATGCATCCTTTCCTCTTTTGTCTTTATCTTGGTGACCTTTCAAATTCCTTAAGGTGACTCTTCATGGAAAAATGTGCCATACCCTCTTTTGTCTTCACTTGGTGACTCTTGGATTTCTTCAAGATGACTCTTTATGGTAAAATGTGTCCTATTCCTCTTTTATCTTTACCCCATGACTTTTTGACTTCTCCATGGGCCCTCTTTTGACTTGTATGCAACCAAAAATATATTTGTTAATATTAAATAAATATCAATACATTTTACCCAAAATATGAACATTAAAAACAAATTTAGACAATAAATGCTATGGGTCCTTTATCACCAATGCTAGACCTTTGACACCAATGACAATATTTCCAACACCAAAGCTAGGTCTTTTAAGGAGATTAAAAATGTGGGGGTTTCTCACTTCGAGAAGTTATACAAAGAACCTGATAGAGTGAACATTGTAGAAATTATTATAATATCTACTCACTTTCCTATATTTTTTAATGAATATTTCAATGGGTTATTATCGGAGGAAGTCACTAAGGAAGAGTTGAAGTTAGCTATGTTATCATTTTGAAAAGATAAAATCTTGGGGCTCAATAAGTGGATAGTTGAATTCTTTCTTGGGTTTTACGACTTTATCATTGAGGACTTCCTTAGAGTGTGTAGACACTAAATCTAAACTATATAACACCTCAGTAGTATACACTTGGAAAATACCTATCATGGTTCTACCCTTAAATTCTAAGACCTCCCCATTATTGAAAGGATCACATTCATTATCTCTTGTTCCTAAATTAATTATCTCTTAGTTCGACCACTATTATTTTGATGACTAGACCTTGTATGTTGTGTAAAATGTTATAAAACTAATAATTATCCTTCCATACCAATTTTGGATATGTGCCTATTTTATATATTCCTGAACACCTGTCCCTACCAGATGCCTACATCGACACTAGTGTCCATTTTCAAAATAAGTGTCCACTTCCCAAAAGTCATCTAATTTTTAAATGAAATGTATTCTAATAGTCAGCCTAAGTGCTTTAATCTAAGATATTTTCAAAAGAGAGTGGTATATATATAAGATCAACCCTCATTCATTCCTCAACTAGAAAATACAAAGAACTCACAAGGAAACCTACTAATAAACAGTCAATCAAGCATTCAAGTGAGCAGGTTTTCCCCATTTATCCTTATTTCCACATCAACCATAGAAGCAATATCCCTACAGGTCTAAAGTAATAAAGGATCATCCCAAGATCCATATTTTTCAAGTTACAAGATATGACACTCTATGCACTTACTTATCATACATTACATCCTTATGCACACACAATCCAAAACATAGGGGAGAACTACATAAGCTTAAGGACTTATTCAAAGTATTAGCTATGTAAGCAATTCCCATTGATAAAAGGGTCTTTGACATAGCTCAACACTATGTGCCCACTAACCCATTTTTAATATAGTCACTCTAAGAGTGAGGAAGCTAGGGTTTTATCATTTGATAAAGAATGACTATTTATGTGTGCAATATGAACACACCAAAAAAAAGGCAATATAAAACCTAGAAGGATCCATGTGGTTGCATCTAGATTCAATCACTATTTTTTAATAGACACCTGCATGTAATTCAAACACTAGTATCAATGAAACCATCTAAATATGACACAAACATCTAAGGCCATAGAATGTAAAATTTTAAAATTTGAAAACTGTTCCAAAATCCTGATTTAGTCCTCTTCTAATTTGTTTCAGCCTAGAACTACATGTGCACAATAAACCAACTAAGTATAATTGTTTTTAATTTATTACAATATCAATCAATAGATATACTTTCTATGTTTAGCATGAATTAGTATTATAAATTTATAATATTATTTATCCAAGTTTGTAAATTAATTGACTTTCTATAGATATATTTATCACCCTCATGCTTATTCATTTCTATATTCTTAACCCTAGATGATGTCACACAAATAAATTGAGGGTTAAACATTTAATGAACCCAATCTATGAGTCTTCCTTTAAAAACTTGGCTTGATCTAGGGTTTTCAACCTCCTAGGGTTTCAACTTGTGATTGATATTTAGATCTAAAACTTCACCCTAGGGTTTTACCCCCCTTTTGTTGCCAAGATTCGGTTCATATGCTTGCAAGTTTATTCTTTCTTAATTAGTGTATTTCAACCTCTAAACAACTCCATTTTAGAATTCTTAATAGTTTTTTCATAATCTCATTGATATAAACAAAAACCTCTTTCTTTATCAAACTATTATATGGATTTTATAAATTTATCATTTTACTATTTTTATTAAATTTAGATCTACATGTCGTACACTATACTTTTGTTTCCCTATTTTTATAGGTTTGTCTCATTTCCTTTTTTTATTAAAAAACTTGTTTCAAATTCCCAACATTATCAACCAATCACTTTATATTTCTTTCTCTTCTTTTGGCACGTTATGGTGACCTTGTCCTTTAGTCTCAAAACCCTAGCTTGCCCTAGGGTCTTCTAATTTTCCTAATTAATATAATTATTAATATTTTAATTTCATTTTCATGAATGATTTCTCTCTATAATTTATATATATCTTCTTTCCTAATAGCATATTAGTCTTTAGAATAGTTAAAATGGCTAAAAAAAGGTTCTTCCTCCTCTTTGCCCTAAGGAGGATGATAGATACCATCCCTCTAATTAGGTTTATGTTATCAGTCTTCCAAAGGATACAATGGCCAACCTTATGATCTTAGATGAAGGCATTAAATATTTCCTTCCACACCCCATCCTACACCTCTTGTAAATGATGTGTGTATCCATATCCACTCTGAAGTACTTAGGGTTTGTGCTTATGAATCCCTAAAAGATCAAATTATCACTATGATCAAGTTAATAAAATCTTTAAAAAATTTAAACCAACATTTGAGCTTAAAACATGCATCACTATAAAATAAACTTTTACATATACAAAACTCAAAATATGTTAGTAATATGCACATATTTACATATTTTCCCAACGTCATGCCTAAAAAAGGTTTATTTCAAAATCAAGTATTCACAAAAAATACTTTTACGATAATTAATTTACATAATATGCAAAAAGATAATAAAACTCAAAGTGCGATTTTAAATTTATTACTTAGGCACAACTTGATCACCTTACCACCTTTACAAACTCTAGAAAGAGAAAATATTATTGCCAATATCATAGAATGCATGGGCATCATACTAATCATTATTTGGATATAAAGAAGAGGATACACCATATAGTTGATAGTGGTGATTCTACAATCAACACATCTCACTTTGGAATCTAAAACAATAAAATATTCCAAAAAACACCATTTTTTTTAAACATTAAAAAATCCAAAAAATATTTAGCATTTCCATATCTTATTTAACTCTTTGGCATCTATGTTATTAATTCAATGCTGGTAG
>JARHVA010001413.1:22500-182500 GCA_037957365.1 Torreya grandis
GAATGAGAGAGACCCGGGTGAGGTCATAGAGTGAAATAGACCCAAGTGAGGTCATGAGGGGCAAGTAGATGAATCTTGTCAAGAGGAATAGGTATAAGTGAGACAAAAATATTGAGAGATAGGTAATATGAAGATATAAAAGGAAAAGTGAAAATAGGGCATGGCTGAGATGAGTTACCATAATGAGAATAAGGTGCAAGAAGACACCAAGAGGAAAAAAATTGAAGAATAAATGAAAGAGATAAGACATCAATTATATGAATTGATGCTCATAATAGAGAAAATAAAGGGAAAGGAGAACCCATGCTATGGATGGGTCTTGAATAATAGTAAAATAAATTGGCCAATAAAGCTACAAATGAAGAGAAGAAAGATGAAATTTATGAGAGAAGAGAGTAGAAAAGGTTGATTTGTAAGCAAATCAACAGAAAAATGATGGAGTATAGAATGAGTAAACAAGAGGATGAAGTTGAAAAACACCTTGAGGTGGATGAGATAAATTTGAATGAGGAAAAATAAATTAGTTACATCCATCTAGATGATGGAAAAGATGAAGAGAAAGATATAGATCAAATAGTAGGCCTCATAGAAGGCTTGGAAAAAGAAGATAAAATGAGTATGAAATTTGATTATATGTTTGTTTATGAGAATCAAGAGAAATTAGAGATAGAAATAATAACACTAGAATAAGATTTGCATAGTGATGTGATAGAGAATGAAGAATAAATGCATGAGTTAGAGCATGAAGGAATGAAGAGTAAAGTAGAAGAAGTCAAAATAGAGAGAAAATTAGATTGTTAGTTGAAAGGAGTAGGATGGATGGAAGAAGCATTTGATGGGACTCAAGAGTCTCAAATTTATACATGTTTTACTTTTATTGGTTTTGTATGTGCATATTTGGTCATGGAGGTGATGAAGTACATAAAAAAGAAAGCTCTTGAGAGAACTCAAGAAGAAAGTACAGGGTGCAACAGTTAAGATTCTCATGATGGAGGACAAAGAACATGAAGATGAAGAATTGATGGCAAAAATGAAGTAGATAGAAGACAAAAAGCCATATGGAAGCCTGAATTTCAATGATATAATAGTTAGGTGAGAAATTGCCTTTGTTTTTGTTGAAAGCATGAAGATGATAACATGGGAAGATGAGGATACAGATATACCAACACTATTTTGGGGATTAGATTGCCCATATGATAGAGGAAAATATCAAGGTATGAGTTCACATCAAGCGCTAGTTGGTGCAACAAAGAAATGAAAGAAGGAAAGCATAATTATCTTTGATAGAGGAAAATAAAAGAGCATAGATAAAGAAAATTTTAAGCATGATGGAGCAGTAGTAGATGGAGAATATTCAAGGATCAATAATTGGAAGACAAAAATAAGAATAGAGCAGTTTCTTTGAGCAAAGCTCAAATCTTTTCTTTCTAGGGAGATGATAGAGAGCATCATTTGGCAATCTGAGAAACTAATGTATTAAAATGTGTCTTATGATCATTTAGGTTTGTATTGAGTATTATAAGTCTATTAAGGACCTTATGTTTATGTTAAATTCATTTGAGGACCATGTGTATAGGTTTGAAAGGTTTTTTGGAGTTTCCCTCCAAATATTATAATTTGAAAATTTGAATAAATGTCAACTAGCCTAGATTGATAAATGGGTGTTGTGTGTCATGTAAATGATGGTTTAAAGTTTTGGAAGGTCCTAGGTGTCTTAAGAGAGTCTTTAAGGTGGTATAATGTGCAAGACAATGTGAGTTTAATGTAACTTTAAGAGGCAAGTGGTTTGTAACTACCTTCAATGAGGAACTAACAAGAAAATAAGAAAGAATGCATGATTAAAAAGGGAGAGTATGGGATCTAGGAGTTAGTAAGGGGTGTAATGTTGTAGGATGAGGTTATTTTAATTGTAGCATAGTTAAGAAGAAGAAAAAAATAATGAAGATTGGCCAAAATACTCTATACTATCCTTGAAGGACCAAGGAATGATAGAAATGATGTTGTAGACATTTTTCATGAAGTGATAAAGGTTAATGTGTTTGTGTAATGTACCTTTGAGGCATTGTGTTTGTAAATATTATGATTATTTTAATTTTTCAAAATAGTCTTCAGGACATTTTAGAGTTACACCCTGTTAGTTGTTAAGAGTTAAAGAGATAAAATTCAAAATTATGTGTGTTTCCATAAAAAACCTTGAATGGAAGAATCAAGTAAAGATCCATAGTAAATTTTAAGTGGAATTTTATATTGAAATGACCAAAATATGGTGTCTTTTATTCATATATAACATTGGTGTAATCTAATAATATTAATAACTCTGAGTTATAGTCTTGAGAAGAAACTTTGTCTAGGTGACAGTCACGAATCAAAGTAAATCCATTAGATATTTGTGAAAGCATGTGGATGTTAGAAAATTTGTGAATAGGTTTTAATAATGAAATGGAATTGGTAAAAACCTTGTAATTCATTTATTAAAAATTCTTTATCATACCCTCTTTGTAGTGTTACACAATGAGGTTGAATAACTATCGTATTCTATGAAACTAGCAATGAAGAGTGTTTTAGAGTAAACAAAAAGGAATTAAGAATTTGGAGAGTTGAATATTATAGTATAGACCTCACTTAAGTTATATAAAGTTTTATAACTGGTCACATTTCTTGAAAACCAATTTAATAACTTCTCGACTAGACACATAACTGGGAAACCCTAGGTTAGGGTAGAAAGTTACAAAATCACTTTTTGAGAGATTATTCTAGTGAAACTTCATGAAATTTGGTATTTTAATATGTTATGATGAATAAAAAAGGATCTAGGTATTTTTAGACCCATACAAACTTTTACAAAGTGGTATTTGTAGACTAAGACTAAAAATAATCTTAGAGAACTAATTAGACAAGAATAGGGGTCTAGAAAAGTGATCTCCTTAGTGTGTGAGGTATTTAAATTTTATGGGAATTTAAAGTAAGATAGAGGGTTACAAAATATGGGATTATATATTTTTTTATCAATCACAAAATGTTCTAACTATGAAAATTTTCATTAAAAAGGCTACAAGGATGGGAGATTGATTGAGAGCTTGAGAAGTATAAGAGGTAGTTGAGGATGAGACATAGTTTAAGATGAGTTGAGACAAGTGTGTTATGCTTTAGATATGTCATCAATGTTGTAATTTTGTATACATGAGATCTATATTAAGCATTTAGGTGATTGAGTCTTGAGGAGCTAATAGCCTAATGAAGCTAGTGTGTGATTGAATGAAAGGGAGTGAGAAAAAGAATGGAATGAGATGAATGGATGAGTGTGAGGTTTGTGGAGGGTCTAATGGTAGAGATAAATAATTCAAATAATCTTAGTGAATATGATCATGTATGAGAAGGCTATCAATCCTAGTGAGGGAGTTGGTAAAGAAGAGAAGATTGGATGCATAAATGTGATAGTTGAAGGTATCATAGGATAGGAAGAACAGAGTATGATATCCAACTACATCATGTTGCACATTACCTCTACTCAAATCATCAATACATTGGGGGTATTCAATTTTTCTATCATTAGATACCCAATTTCCATTATTATATGATCATTTTTCATTATCATGTTTGAGTTCATATACTTACACATGACTTTATCCATGCTTAGATCTTTGATAGTGTACTTGATATGCTATGTACATAACATTTTTTGATAACACATATATTCAATGACTATTATGATATGCTTATGCTAGTTATTATGATTCTATGATTGATTTTTGAGATTGTAATATTAATCTCTAAATGTTTCCATGATTTACATCATGGATATTAGAACTTGATGTGATCACATACTATGTTACTCATTGATATATCTACCTAGATATGCTACTCCTATATGTTACATGATCCATACATATATTGTACAGTTATATTATCATTTTGAGGTAAGGTAAATACCAATTTATACTTACCCTCACCTTAAAAGGTGGGTCATATTAGTGGGGGCATGTCATATAGGCATGGCTTCTACACTTTCACAATTTAAAATTACAGTGGAGACATATTATGGAAACATGTTCTCCACACTTATACCAGTGCTTATATTCTCTAGATTCAGTGGGGGCATGCCACGGGAACATGTTTTACACAAAAAAAATTTCAAATTGGCAAAATTTCATAGTTATATGATTCAAATACACACTTGAGGTGGCACTCTATATATTGTGATGTAAGTAACCTTTGCTATGTCTCTTACACTAGGTCTTTTATACCTCCTTGAGGATTTATACATGAACCTAAAAACTAATTAAATCTCTTCAATAAAACTTTTCACAATGTTATCAAGGCTACTCAAGGAAATATACTCTTTACAAAGAATAATGACCTCCAAAGGTTTCCTTAGTCTTGTCTTGATGATACTATAGTCTCAATACAATTGTACATCCCTTTCTCATGTTTGTAATTTCATCCACATACCAAAAACTCTTCATGCAATGTATTTTTGACATGGTCTATAATCCATACTAAAAATAACCTGGGTTTACTCTAAATTTTATGGCAAATAGGCCTTCTTCATGACTGATCAGATGTACTACAACTCATTACAAAAGCTTACTCTTCCTTATGACTCTTAAAAGCATATTACCTAAAAATGCTACAAGAGCTAAAACAAGGATTTAAGACTCTGTCATGAGATTGGGGTTTAGATAATTAAACATACAACTTATCTCTCTCCCTTATATCATAAATAATATGAAATAATTCTTCATGAGGTTACACACTCCTTCTAGGTCCCAAACTTTACTTTAACCCTTAACAAACTGCTAGACCCAATTAGGCCTAATTGACTTACTTGACAATAAAATCACTAGAAACATAATTATTTCTGGTATTTTGGGTTTATTTCATATTTATTCATGTATTCACACATAATTTCAACATATCTAAACCTTTGTTTGGCCTTCAAACTCACCTATGTCAACTTGCAGGGTTTTAGGCCTTATTCCTCTTTTGAAACATGAATGTATTGTTAGGATAAATTTTCATACAATCCTAATTGAATTAAAACATTTAAAAAAAAAATTATATACCCTCAGGCACATCATCACCAATTTATATCATTTTCCCATGTTTTATTTTTAAGATATTTAGGATTTTGTGCAAGACAAGGTTTCTAGGCCTAATTTACCTTTTCTACATAGAATGTGTTTCGATGATAACTTATCAAATACTCAAAAAAATATCTAAACCCTCTTTAATTTATTAAATAATATCCAAACAGACATTTTCACAAAATTTTCAAGACTTTTGGATAGTTTTTTTTCAAGAAAATGGATTTTTCCTCTTTTAAGCCCTAGTTTGGGTTGTGTGAGGCTGAGAGTTAACAAATTCAAATTTTAAGCTTTAAAAATGATTTAAAAGAAAAATAATTATTTTTTAAACTATTACCTAATATTATACACCTTTAACAATCTTTAGATAATCTCATGCAGTGTAAAAAAAACTTGCAAAACAAGATTGTTTCCACTTACTAATTTAAAGGACCTTGTAATCTAGGCCTGCAACTTGAGTTTCAGCATCAAAAAACATTTAATTGAGGTTTATAAAGTTTGAAGTGGAGATAATAAGTTAAAAACATATTCTAACAACTCTGTCCAACCATCATTACCCTTGAATAAACTTCAAAATTCTAAAATCACACTTTTCTATGTAAAACCCTGGATTCTCATTTTTAGGCATGCATGCTATCTAAAACCCAACACAAAGCTTTCATAAAAATTAAAACACATATAAAAACATTCACTTAAATAATTTTTAATATGACATAATTATCCATTACTTGAAAGAAGGATCTATTCATTATTTTATTCTCAATACATACACAATCCTCCTACAATCCCTTATGCAAATATTGCCTACAAAGGCTTTTTGACCTTATTCTCACTCTACTCTCTTCATAGTTCAAAGTATATAACTTGAAGAAAATTTATAAACTTTTTTTGGTCTAGATACATGTACCTAATATCTCTCATTTTATTTTATCCTTCTTCCCAATTTATCAAACTAACCATAATGTTAGTTTGGACTTGACCCTACTAAAGTTTAACAAACTTATCATGAATTAAGAATAAGACACACCTAAAAACATGCCTTTAAACTATAAGGGACTCCTACAAGTAGTAACATCCAATTATATTTCCTTGAATATGTATAAAATGATTTTCAAAGACTATCATTATTTAAAATTTTCAAATATCTTATTTTGGCAGGAAAACTCTTTATAGCTCCAAAACACTATATTCTAGTAATTCTAAGGACTTTAAAACCTCCCAAGTAATCCTATAAGACACTCCACACTTACATTTAGTCAACTAAATCAAAATTTACATTGATTTTATGATGTTATTTCATTATAATCCCCAGGTGGAAAAAAAATTGAGCTCCTATTCAAATGGAGTTTTGATTTCTTCTTCCTTCTCTTTTAATCATATTTTACCTACACATTTATCTTTTATTTTCTAAAGTATTCTATTTTTATCTAAAAATATATTCTGGATTGATTTTTCCTTCCATCTTCTTCTTTATGGATTTATCCTCTAAGATGAGAATGTCTTCTCTTGCTGCTTGTACACTCTTTACTTGAAATATTCTAGGAGCTTCTCTTTCCATGGCTTTTAGCTCCCCAACTAATGATCTTGCACATACACAACTCAACAAAGCATCAGATATAAAATATGGAGACTTTTGGGTCTCATCAAGTGCCTTTTGCAACCACACTTGTCCCTCCAACTTAAAATTTGACTTGTCAATTATTTTATCTTATTTTTCCTCTTCACTCTCTATCCTTATAAACAATAATTTAGGTGTATCTCCATCATAATCTAATGATACTCTATTCAAATCATATTATAATGCTTCTATTTCACCCTCTAACTATTTTTCACTCACATAAACAAATAATCATATATTTTAAATCTTGTGTTCTTTCCATGGACACTTCTTTCTTCAAATATTCCTTTATCAGCTACTCTTCTTACTCTTCATCATTGTTATCATCAACCTCAAATATGCTCCATTCTTTATTCAACTGCATCAACTAATTTTAAACTCTTTCATGAGATTCTTCTTCATCATGTGCCAAATTAGACAACTCCACAAGCATTTCCTTAGGTGCTTTATCTCCTTTTTCAATGAGCCTACTCAATGGCCCAAATGCTTCATTATTTAAGGTACTATCTAATGCCTTCATTTCATCAACTTGTATACCTGTATATACACAATAAAAAACATCAAAATTAAAAAATTGAGGCCACATATCCATTTAGTTTGTTTGTTTCTTAAACATCACCTTTTATTCTTTAGGATAATAAATACTAATTTTTATCTTATCTTTCTCAAGGTGTTGATCACCTTCCTCTTACTTACTAATATGCATATTCATCTTAAGCTCTTCACACTCAAACTTCTCTACCTCCTTCTTGACTTGATTGAATTGTAACTTCTCTTTCTTTCTATTATCTCACATAAAAGACCCCTTTTTCCCCATAAGCAACCTTATAGGCTGCTTAACTCTCTTTCTTATCTCTATTCCAAATCCTTGGTTCTTTTTTGCTTATATGCTCTCCATTAGAAACTTCACCATTGCCATCCTCTCTTTAAACTCATTTATTTCTTTTTGAATGTCCATTTTATTCATCACTATGTTTTTTTTCTTCTTATGGCATTTTATTTTAGTATACCCTTGCATCTTGTTATCTTCTCATCATCCCCCCTCCCCACCCACCTTTTTCTAGGACTCAATATAATTCTCACTCTCTCAATCTCTTATATATTTTATTTAGGGCCCTTTATTACCTATCTTAGGCCAAATGTATTTTAGCAACTCTATTTCACCTTGCCTTCGCCTTATTTGTACCTCACCTTAGGTTTCCCTTGGTCTTTTGGAAAATATTCAATCTTCTTTTAGCCTCACCCAAGTCTTTTTCACCTTGATCTATTGACTGTACATCCAAGTATGACTCACCTTGTAATTCATTAAGCTTCTATGAGTTGTTTCTTGTATTTTCTCTTTACTATTCAAGGATATCTATGCCACAAACTTTTTTCAAGTTTTCCCAAAGACCTTCTATACTCTAATAACATTTTTATGTGACCTTTTCTAGGTCTCTTACACTAGGTCTTATAGACCTCCTTGAGGTTTTATACGTAAAACTACAAACTAATTAAAGTTATTCAATAAACCTTATCATAATGTTATCAAGGTTATTCAAGGAAATATACTCTTTCCAAAGAATATTGACCTCCAAAGGTTTCCTTAAGCTTGTCTTGATGACACTACACTCTCAATATAATTGTACATCCATTTCTCATGTTTACAACTTTAGCCACATACTAAAAAAGCTTCATGCAATATATTCTTGACATGGCCTATACTCCTTACTAAAAATAAAATGGGTTTACTCTAAATTTTATGGAAACAATATTAGAGGTACAATCACTGAGAGGCAGGGGGGGTGAATCAGTGATGCAAGATATTTCAACTTTAATTCTAATCCTTTCAAACCCTTATTCAATTATCATATGCATTCATAGAATATACAAGTAATTCATATCAATGAATAATAGATAATTCAAGATCATACATACAACACAAGATCTATGTGGAAAGCCCTCTTAGGGAATAAAACCCACTCTCAATCCTATAAACACATAGACTACTTGTCTTATAAGAAGTATGAAAACATGAGACTAGTCAAGTCCTTATGAACAGAATTTAGTGAAACACCTATGTCACAAGGAAAGCCTATCCCTAGGATGATCAAGTCCTTTTGACCACTTTTTGGTCAAGTCCTTTTGACTGGCTTTAGTGAAGCACCTATTTCACAAGGAACACCTACCCCTAAGATGATCAAGACCTTATGAAAACATAAATCTTAAAACGTACAAGAGAAATATAATTAAAATTAGAAATATGACCTAAAATTCATACACATATTCATCAACTTGATCTACTCTACAACCCATCCACTGGGCACACACCCTTTCATTCACTCCATAACTCTCACACACACCTCTTCTCTCAGGTCTTACACATCTATTAAACAAGCCTTAAAACCATCACATTGGGTTTCATATTTTATAGATACATAATGATTTCTAAGATCATAACGTTACCCTTAAGGCATATAACATGGGTCACCTTTAAGCATAACCCTCTTTCAAATAGGCCTAAGTCACCATTTAGGTCCTATGAAGACCCATTCACCTTTTTGACACTTATATGAGAAAACTAAGAACATAGAAATACTTTCAAATACATGGAACCATGACACATAATATATAGTTCATCATTAAGTGATAAAAACCATCACAACACCCTTATGCTAAAGCTCAATTTGCTCAAACAACATTCTATGCACACAACCACCATGAATGAACACACAATCACCTTCTAAGCATTTTATCATACTAAATATGATTGATCAAACATTCATAACCCACATATATGGTCCTCATGGTTTTTATAACACTCTTTGATAGTTAGATCATCTTGAAACATTGAAATACCATTAAGAACAACTCAATTACCCTTTTTGGGTTACTTGCAGATCATGAATGAACACACAATAAAATTTGGAGCTCAATAAATTTGATTGTAAAAAAATTTAAACCTTAAAATTAATATTTATATATGTATCTTGAAGTCATATACAACTTTTAGTTTTACTACAACATCAAATTTTACATAGATCAAAAGTTATGGCTCAAAAACCAAGCACTGGTCTTTCTTTCGTTAAAGTCAAATATTTAAATCCAAATGGTCACAGTTAAACCTTAGTCACTTAGAACACAACTCATGATATTCACTCAACTATATAAACTCATACCATCGATATTATTCATTATTAGCTCAAACTTTAACTCACAGTGCTCCACTATCTAAAAGTTTCACCTCAAACATGTTAACCTCATCTCGTGCACCCTTGCAAATTTGACTGAATGTACATCATTAATCTCTATGGATCATCTTGGTCCTCAAATTATAGTGATCACCATTATATATTGTTTATAAATACCACTATTATGCCACTTGATATCCCTATATGCCTTTTAATCACATTAACCTGTTAACTCAACTTGCACCATTGATCTTCTGACAATACAAATGATAAATCATTGATCTTCTATCTAAGCTCCATGAATATGACACGTGTCACTAGTGCATTTATTATTTAACATTTTTAATCTTACTTGCACCATTGGATCAAGATCAAAAATTACATACACCATTAGATATACTGACTAGATGACTTCAAACTTAAACATAGTTTATCTTGACAGTCTCTGGCCCATCATAGTCTGTAAGTGCAACTTTGAAGATTTATATCTCAATCTAGAAAAAACTTCAAGACTCCAAATATTTAGGGTACCTTATTGGAACTAAATAAAAAATATCCATGAAATAAATTTACCTCATTTAAATTTTTGGGTGCCTATAATAAATTCACAAACTTGCTGGTTCATTCATGTCTGCATGATGGTCTATGATAGTCTGACAAAGTATAGGAAAACATTGCAAACTACTTAAAAAGCTAAATTTTCATAATTATATATTTTTATCCACTCAATCACATGACATAAAACTTGGACCATATCAAATTAGGATTAATTTTATCACACCCATATGACCAAATCCCCCTAACTCATCCATATATGGTAATGGTGACATCATCAAATTGCCTACTCAGATTTGTCTGTCACTAAACCAACTATGCCAAGATGAAGACCATGAAATAATATATGAAATAAAATCATACACACAAGCATTAAAATCATGTAATAACTCTTATGGGACCTTTTTCATAGGCTCAAATCACCATACTCATCCCTAAACATCCCTAACCATGACAAAATTGAAGATCAACCAAGCTTACTTCAAGCATACTAGGACAAGCACACTACACACTTTGTCATTTAAACTTAGACTATCAAGATACTTCATACACTCTCATATACATATTCATAACATAATTTAAAACTCTCCAAAAATATTCCCCTTTGTCATTGATGTCAACACCCATCATACAACTCACCTTCCTTCTTTCTCTTCAAACATTCTCCCAACAGGAATCTTCTCCCCCTTTGACATAATGACAAATTGGGCACAAATTAATCTTCAAGACATATAAATACCACCAAAAATATAGGATCACATTATAAATATGATACAAACTCCCCCTTACCTTAATCCTACCTCTTCTTTGCCTTAATAAGTTCCTCTTGCTACATGCCAACATTCTCTTCAACCAAACACTGTAAAAAATGAATTAAAACATACAAAAGAAATAAAATCTGATTCAAATCACAAAGAAACATTTGATAGGGACTCCCCATAAGATCTATGATCCATTACACCTCTTGAGCTTCTTCAGATCTTCACACACCATGATGAACCACCAAACAAGCTCACTAGCCTTTTCTCTCAAGCCACCTCAAGGACCATCTACAAAAATTCATGCCACTCATAAAATAATAAACATGCTCTAAAAAATCCTAATAACTCACCTTAAAACACTCATGCCTTTCTATTTTAGATAAATTAAACAAAAATATCAAATCTTTACATTAGGCCTGTTTAGACTCTTTGTAGCCCTACCTGGAACTTACAGAGCCAATAAATTTTAGTAGATATATATTCAAGACATAAAACTATATATATATATATATATATATATATATATATATATATATATATATATCACTCTCATATTTCCCTTTAAGCACACCAATTTTCATCACCTAGATCCTCCTCTGCAACATACTTCCTTAAAAAAACATTTAGCTAATTAGGCCTCCATTTTGACAAAAACTTGAATAATTTGAAAAACACAAACCTTAAAATCTATTTCAAGCTTGGTTTGATAACCCATTTTGCCCATTAAACTTATTAATAATACTCATACCTTAAATCAAAATTCAAACCACTTTTATTTCATAGCCCAAAACTCTAGAATCTCAAAACAAACAAGGTCAACAAACCTCCTTCTGGTCAACACCCACATCCGAAACTTCTTGCACACCTGGAGAAAACCATCATACACTTCTATACTAGGATTTTAACCTTCAAACCTTTGGTAACCTTGACTTCCTATACCATGGATTTGATCTTCAATAAGAAAGATAAACCCTAGAGCACACAAAAACCTTGAAAAGACACAAATAGGATCATCAAGACATAAATCCACCTAGAATACATCAAAAATAAATACGCAGACCTTTTTTAGCACCAAAATCTTCTGAACATTCCATAAAACTCATTATTCCACCTAAAAACATCCATTCTGATCTTGTAGACACTACATACACAATAAAAACACCATATGACATCATTTTGACCTCATCAAAGCACTTCTCCCATCTTGACACACCAACTCCAACTAGAAACATTTATCTCTTACCATCTAGGACCTTCTAAAGAACACCACAAAAACACTTTCTTAGTCTCTTAAGAAGCAGAGATAGAGACCTCCTCTACACCATAATGCTCTTAAAATAGAGTGAGGCGAGTAGTGGCCCACATCTCCTTAGTAACCACTAGAATCATTTTATAGCTGTAAGAATTCTTGATCTTGTTATCTTTAGTCTAAATTTTTACAACTTGTTCCTTTTTTACATCACTCACTTTCTCTTCTATGATAAGATATATAACATTTGGAGTAATTATGGAATCTTAACATACCTTAAACACTGAAGTAGCTTCTTTGCATTATAGAACATTACCATTAGATCTTGACAACATAAGAACCAAGCTTGAAATTTTCTCACACATAGAAAGTTTCTCATTAGCATCCAAACACACCTCATAACTATGCTCAACCAAAACTTTGGTCTTCTCCTTGATCTTGGTCTCTTCATTCACAACATGAGCAGACAATGAAAGCTCTTGGCACTCTCCAACTTCTATAGCATTCTCCACCATAGCAAACAAATTACTTGGACCTACAAACTCATCATGACTCACACTTACCACCTTTTATTTCCATGATTTAACTTGCCTTCTTTCATGCACTCTAGGAGCTTGATTAAACCTATTCTATCGTTTAGGCCTTTTCTTGTAAAATCTAGCAATGTGACCTCTCTATTGATAATTGAAACACACTATACCTCTTTCAAGAAGCTTATCCTACCTTTCATAATTATAAAAAAATCTTGCAATATGTCCATTCTTTTGACTATTGACACAAACTACTCATTTTAAAGAAGACTCACCTTGCCATACCTTATTTGGATAATGTTTAGCAAAATGTCCCTCATCAAGATAATTGAAGCACTCAAATTTTTTCACACATTTTGATAGATGACCCCCATCATAGTTTCATATAAACTCATTTCTAATATGTCTCTTGCATTCTCTAGCTCTATGACCAAATTGATCACATGTGTAACAATAATAATTGATACTTGCATACCTCATGGCATTTGGTTGTCTAATCTGATTTGTCTTCACTCTGCTAGCATCTTCATTTCTTGACTGATTATTAACCTTCAAGGTCTTTTTTACATTAGTCTTCAACTTGTCTTGAGTTGCATTTGCTAGTTCTTCTTTGTATTCAAGACCAATTCTATCACTTACATGCATTTGACCACTCAGTATATTATCTAGATCACTTGAGCTCTTTTCAAATCTCATAAATGACTGTATCTTACTAGATGTCTTCTCTAACTCATCTTTTAATGACTCATTTTCAATTACATACCTTAAACATTCATCTTATTTAAGATAGGATTTCTAATTGATAACTGAGATATTTGACTATATCTTCATGCTCCTTGGTGTCTTCATTCATTCTTGCTTCATAAATACTAAATTTCTCTTCATAGTATTTGATTTGAGACTTCATCTTCTTATTAATCTTATTCTCAATCTTCAGTTCTTCAAGAGCATTCATCAATTTAGTCTCAAAGTCCACCTCATATTTATCATCATCTGAATCACTCCAAGTAGACTCATTTTGATATGAGCAAATTAATTACTCATCCATGAAGATGTCTTCATCTTCAATAAGAACATCATCTTCATGATCATACTCTGAGTCACTATCTTCATCTGATGAGTTGTAATCTTCTTTGGTGTAGAGACTCTTCTTGTCCTTAAAGTACTTCTTGTTGTCAAACCTTATGAGTCCCTTCTTTTTTTATCAGACCTAAATGATCTCTTTCCATAATCATGACCTTGACCATGCTCTTCATCATCATTATTCTTATGCTTATGAGGGTACTTGTTAGCAAAATATCCTACTTCTCCATAATTGAAGCATTTAAAGGGTAGTTTACCCTTATACTTGTTTGAACCTATTTTCAATTTCCTTGTAAATAAAGTAATTATTTCATATTCATCAATATCATATATGTCATCCTCCTTGAGTTTCTTACCTTGGAATTTCTTCTCTGGCTTCATTTCTCTCTTGAATTTTGCTTCCTTCTTTGGTGGTTTAGCATCATCGACTCTCATCTCATAGGCATTAAGAATGCCATGCAATTCATCCATCTTCAACTGAGTAAGATCATGAATTTATTCTATAATAGATAATTTAGAATAAAACTTAAGAGAGAGAGATATTAATACCTTTTTCACTATAGTACCTTATTCAAGCTTCTCTCCAAGACTTCTGATGATGTTCACAATCTCATCAAATCTCTATAGAAAGGATGCCATAGAATCTTCTTTCTTCATATTAAGACTCAAATTCTCTTCAGTGAGTCTACAAATTTTCCAACTTAACCTTTGAATCTCCTTCATAAATAGTCTTTAATTTACCCATATTTCCTTGGTAGATATGCAATGGATTACCTTGGTGTATTCAGTCTCTAAAATACCACAAGTGACAACATTTATTTCCTTAAAATTGTTTTCAAACAACTTATTATCTACAACATTGTATGGAGGAATAATAGGAGTAGAATAACCATCCATAATAGATTTCCAAGTGTCAAACCCTAGGGACATGATGTAGGCCCTCATCCTTGCACTCCAAAAAACATAATTAGATCCATTGAACATTAGTGATTGCTTAGTAGAAAAACCTCCTTATATTTGATGGTTACCCATATTGTACCTTGGATCCCCTTTAAGTTATTAAGCCTTTAACAAAGGACCTACTCTGATACTAATTATTAGAGTCACAATCACTAAGAGGTGGGGAGGGGTGAATCAGTGATGAAAGATATTTCAACTTCAATTCCAATCCTTTCAAATCCTTATTCAATTATCATAATCATTCATAGAATAGACAAGTCATTCATAGAAATGAATAATAGATAATGCAAGATCATACACACAACATAAGATCTATGTGGGAAACCCTCTTGGAAAATAAAATTGACTCTCAATCCTATAAACACATGAACTACTTGTCCTATAATAAGTATGCAAACATGAGACTGGTCAAGTCCTTCTAAGTAGAATTTAGTAAAACACCTATTTCAAAAAGAACACCTACCCCTATGATGATCAAGTCCTTCTGACCGGATTTAATGAAACACATGTTTCATAAGGAGCACCTACCCCTAAGATGATCAAGTCCTTCTGACCACCTAAATATTCAAACCTACAAGAGCACTATCTTTGACATCAAAAATATTATCTACAAGTCATACACATAGTCATCAACTTTCTCTACTTTACAACCCATACACTGGGCACACACCCTTTCCTTTGCTCCACAACTCTCACACACACCTCTTCTCTCAAGTCTCACACATCTATACAATAAGACTTGAAACCATCACATTTAGTTTCACCTTTTATAGATAAATCATGATTATTAAGATCACAACCTTCTTTGTTAGCCATAACACAAGCCTTCACCCTTAAGGCATCTAACATGGGTAACCTTTAAGCATAACCCTCTTTCAAATAGGCCTAAGTCACCTTTTAGGTCCTATGAAGACCCATTAACACTTATCTTAAAAAACTAAGAATAGTTTAAAATACATGAACCCATGCCACACAATATATAGGTCCTCTTTAAGTGATAAAAACCATCACATCACCCTTATACTAAAGGTCAATTCACTCAAACAACATTCTATACACACAACTACCATAAACAAACACATAGTCACCTTCTAAGCCTTTGATCATATTAAATATGATTGATAAAACCTTTATAATCCACATATATGGTCCTCATGGTGTCTAAAACACTCTTCGATAGTTAGATCATATTGAAACATTGAAATACCATAAAAAACAACTCAATTACCCTTCTTGGGTTACTTGTAGAGCATGAACAAACACATAGTCAATTTTGGAGCTCAATAAATTTTATTGAACAAAAATTTATACCTTAAAATGAATATTTCCATATTAACTTTGAATTATTCTACAACTTTGATTTTCACTGTAACAAAAAAATTCTGCATAGATTGCAAGTTATGGCTCAAAAACCAAGCATTGATCTTTCATTCATTAAATTCAAATATTTAAATCCAAACAGTCACAGTTAAACCTAAATCACTTAGAACACCTCAAATCACTCAATTCACATCATTAATCATCTTCAAAATTAGTTTGAACTTTAAATTTTAGTGCTCCACTATCCAATCATTAAACCTTGAACATGTTGACCACATCTCGTACACCCTTGCAAATTTGACTAGATACACACCATCGATTTCTATGGATTAGCCTGGTCCTTAATTTTTAGTGTTCACCATTATATATTGCTCAAAACTCCTATGATTGTACCACTTGGTAGCCTGGCATGCCTTTTATGCACATTGACCTATTGATTTGACACACACTATCGATCTTCTAATAGTATGAATGCTCGTAAATCATTGATATTCTATCCAAGCTCCATGAATGTGTTACATATCACTATCACATTCATTATTTGAAATTTTGACACTTACATGCACCATTGGATCAAGATCATGAATTAATGTCTACCATTAGATCTACTGACTAGATGAATCCAGACTTTAACATAGTTTATCTTGATGGTCTCTGGCCCATCATAGGCTACAAGTGCAACTTTGAAGATTTATATCTCAAGCTAGAAAATACTTTAGGAATCCAAATCTCCAAGGTACCATATTGACAATAAATAAAACATCTCCATGAAATCCTTTGAATTTGTTTGAATTTTTTGGTGCCTAAAATAAATTCAAAAACTTGTTGTTTCATTCATGTTTGCATGACGATCTATGATAGTCTGGTAAAGTATAGGAAAACATTGCAAACTACCTGGAAAGCCAAATTTACATAGTTATATCTTTTGCTCTACTCAACTATATGACTTAAAACTTGGAACATATAAATTTGGGACTAATTTGATCACATTCATATGATCGAATACCCTTGACTCATCCATATGTGGTAATGGTGATGTTATCAAATTGCCTATTCAGATTTGTCTACCACTGAACCAACTATGCCAAGATGAAAACTATAAACTACTAGATTAAATCCACTCTCACACACAATCATATAAGACCTATTATGAGACCTATTTCATAGTCTAAAATCACCATAACCATCCCTAACCATGCCAAAATTGAAGATCAACCAAGCCTACTTCAAGCATACTTGGACAAACACACTGCACACTTTGTCATTGACACTTAGGCTATCAAGACACTTCATCCACTCACCTAGACACCTCCACTACATCATTGAAAAATCTCTAAAAAACACATGGATTATTCATGACTGATTAGATGTTTGAAAACTCATTACAAAAGCTTATTCTTTCTTGATGACTCTTAAAATCATATTACCTAAAAAGGATACAAGAACTACAACAAGGCTTTAATACTTTTTCATGATATTTGGGTTTAGATAATCAATCATAATACTTATCTCTCTCTCTCTCTCTCTCTCTCTCTCTCTCTCTCTCTCTCTCTCTCTCTCTCTCTCTCTCTCTCTCTCTCTCTCTCTCTCTCTCTCTCTCTCAAAACAAGACTGTTTCTACTAGCTATATTAAAAATTAGGTTGCTCAAAGCTCAAATAGTATTGAAAATCCAATGTAAAGAATATAAATAAATGAAAAATAGCTATATCACATTCTAAATCCATACACTTCACCCAATCATTTCATAATCCATACATCCAAAAATAAATATGATGAAAGAATGAAAACATGTTAACATAAAATAAAATGCAAGAAATATAACCAATGATATAATATATTAGTACATCTGTCAATCATGTACAAAGTCAAATTAAAATAATAAAAAGTCCATCAACATCCACTCCACATAGTATAAAGTCTCATTCATCATCATCATCATCATCATCATTTATATATATGATGGATTTATTTGAGGGACATGATGAGACATAGACATAGAGGATATTTGATGGATTTATTCATCGATGTATACATATTTTGAGATGTATCTTTTGTAAAAACACATTATAAATCATTATATTTTGTAAACACATTAATGTGTTTTTACAAAATATACATCTCAAAATATGTATACATCGATGAATAAATCCATCAAATATCCTTTGTGTACATGTCTCATCATGTCCCTCAAATAGAGTGTCTAGTCTCTAAAATATATTTTCATGTCATGGTGTGCCTCATGGAGGACCCATCACACATTTTACGTATCCCACTAATCTCTTTGACTCCATCGATTGAATGGATCTCATAGATGTTGACTATCTCATATAGTATTCCCTAAAAGATGGTGCCCTTTGAGATCATGGTACAACTTCCTCATATAAGCTCCTATAATATGTGTCCTACTCCATGACCCTCATCACTTTATCTAAAGTGGCTATCTTCCCCTCTCTAGCTAATACTACTCTGGCCTCTACAAGCTCCATCTAAGTTGTGTCCCTCTCCTACCTATAGAGATATGTCAGCACTATATAATCAAGCATCTAGGTCTCTACATCATGTGTAATCAATCCTATAGCCATGTCATCCCCATCAATCCCATCTATAATACCTTGTAATATGTCCACCTCTGACTGTAATCGTATGATCTCAAGAGTTTGATCCCCTTTTACATCCATTACACCATGTAATCAAGAAACCTCTTAGTGTAATCCATCAATATCTTTATCCTAATCCCTAATATCCTCTCAAATTTTTTCAATTAGTGCATGCTCCTCCCCAAATCTTAGAATGTCTGGAGAAATAGTTGTCATCCCCTCTATCTATTTGGGTATCACATGTTATTCTCATAGTCACATCATGTCTTGATCCATCATCACTATCTCTCTATCATACTCGCTCTCCATCTCTATCACTAGAGTCTCCCTTCTAACCCTATGCTTTGTATCTAGTTCCATCCATGTATCAACATCAATGTCAACTTTTGCCTCACACAAAACTCAATATCCTCCATATTTATGATTTGCACATCATGTGGCTAGCTATTCTCCACAACGCATCCTCTACCTCATGCTCATGCTTATCCTCTACCTCCTATCATATCCCTCCTAATTTGGGCTCCTAAACTTGTAACTCATGGCCATATACTCAAATTAGCCACCAACCTCTACCTTCATGTCTGTGGTGGTACATATGGAATAGTCAATCTCACTAGTCTCCATTGATCCCACCAATCTACATACCCATCAACCACTCTTGTATCAATGATGTCTCTCTGATCATTCCATCTAATATTTTGTAACTATATCCAACTATGATCGACTATGGCTAGATCAATGGTCATGGCCCATTATGGCTATCCCTCATTGACTATTCAAATATTTGTGGCCTAGCTAAAATATGCTACTACACACCAAAATATCTCATCAACCTATCTACGTAATATCTTTCTATGATATAATCATGTCTCTAGATAATGTAACATGGGGTCATCATGTAGTCCATTTGAATATCATCATGTGGTCACTGAAACATAATCTCCTTGTAAGGTCTCTAGGTGATTTGGTCATCACCTAACTCATCAATAGCCCTCTTGGAAAATTTCAAATAACCCAAGTATGGTTTGCATGCACCAATAATCATGTGCCATCCATATTCCAATGGATCATCATCAGATCATGTGCTCATGTGTCCAGCTAACCTATCTATTATAATGTGCTCTCAGTACCAAACCTATAGTAATTTGGGTGGGCCAATATCTATATGAGCTAAATAAATAAAATGATGTCAATCATTGTATAAATATGCTAACATGCATGGACCCTATGTGAATATCTCACCCATCTCCATCATGTCTCTAATCACATTAAAAACACCAATAGGACATAACCTCCTACTCTTTTCAAGAAGTAAAATGCCACTGAAAATAGCCATGAGTACAATAATCAGAGAATCCATCTCTAAACTAGTATAATAATCTACATCAGTACTACCTTTAACAAAAAGAATCAAACCATCACCAAAAATTAGATATAATGGAATCTCCTATGGACCCTATCCCCAATATACACATCTACCTCATATCAAGATACCCAAAATTTGATACACATCCTCCCCTTTAATGGTTGTCTCCCCTATCGATAAGTGAAATGTATTGGTCTCACTGTGTCATCGCTTTGCAAGTGTTTTCAATAGAGCTCTATTTGCTTGAACCTCTCTCATCTATGAAATATATGATAATCCAATTGCCTCTAACATGCCAAAATCATACTCTGTAAAGCTTTGCATTCATGTTATAACTGTCAATATCGGCTCACACATAACAAGCACTGGTAATACTTCCTACAAATCACAAATAATAACATTTAATTAATATTTACTCAACATTCAAATCAATATTATCCATACATTATTAAGGAGACTGGACCTCCTATTGTATTCCAAAACTGGTTAAGACTCCAAATAAAAGTTGGCATTGATCTAAAAAATATTATCCCTACATTCCAAATAATCAAATAAAATAACAAACAAAATAATCAAATAGACATTTTTCATATTTATCATTCTTCTCTCATTCCTATCAAACACAAATTCTCTACTACATTTTGAAAATTAGCTATTGACCTCTACAAATCCACCTTTGACCCTTTCCTAAAAAATTGCTACTACCTCGAGCAAAATCGCTTCTCTAAAATACAATTTCACTTCCCCATTTAGAAATTTCACTACTGCTAAACAATAAAATCATCTTTTCTACCTCAAATGATTTTGCTTCTATGTTTTTAAAAATTGCTACCTTATTTATAAAAATCACTTTTTACCCCAAAGAAATTAATAATTTCAATTATGAAATCATTGTTTTGCCAATAATGAATCTGTGTTAACTAACTTTAAGCCCTAATTAATACTAATAAATGCAAAAACTTTCAAATTTAAACTCACTTACTAGAGGTCCGCTCCTCTCAAGTCTCTAAAATCTCCTTAACTTGCTCAGTTCTCATGGTGTGGATTATGATCCATGTTTCCTCTCAAGTCTTAGAGCACACTTCTCAAATCAATCTTCTTAGCAAATAACCTTAATAATCAAATTATAAAAATGATTTTCTATACCCCATTTATTCTACTTATGTTCTTTTATACTACCAAATATTTTCCCCTATCCCCTCATCCAACTCATTCTTCATCCATTTTTCAAATTTTTGAGATACATTAAGTCAATTTATTCTAAATTTGTTTTCAAAATCTTGCAATAATCTATCTGTGTAAAATAAATACAATTATTTACAATTTAATATATTTTTTATAGTTTTAGATTCATAACTTATTATTGTTGGGATATATAATTCTCACAACTATTTAATTGACCCCTATATCATTAGCAAAACATTAAGTGTGCAATCTTTGAATGGTTAAACTATTCTTTTTCAAATCCATACTCTAGTTTTAATTAACTAGGGGCACCATTTTTATGCAACCAACATCTTGCAAGTTTGACATAGATTATGACACAAGTTGATTTATCTTTTCTCCACATCTCTTTGTTCATTTCCTCTTTTTGTCAATTTTGAGTGTTTGTCTATTTTATCACACAAACCCTCGAGGGGGCATCATCACACTCATTTTCATTCATTTAGAGAAAAATTTTCCTTCTTAATCATCAACACTCTACTCCTACTATTCTTTGAAACAATATTATTTTACAACACTATTTCAAAGAGGGAAAAATATAGACACAAATTTTATTTAGTTTCAAAATGCACTTAAAACATATTATCAATTCTTCTTCAAATAATACATCACATCTCCCTCCAAATTCAAATAATTGAATAAGTCAAATTAGTCAATTATTCACACTTTAAATCCTTATTTTAAATTAAAAAACTGGATTTTACACCTCATCCCAACATCTTCCACCCTTTTCTCCCTCATCCCAACCAAATCCATAACTTTCTCAACCTCCTATGACTCATCTCCTGAGTTGTCAAGAAGTTTGATTTATTCTTGTTGGATTAGCTAACCAATCCTATGCTTCTCTCAACTAGTTGAAATGGTATTCATCATCATGGGTGAGGAATCATTAACCACTATTGATTATTTAAATCATTTAATAAATCCAAATAATCCTCCACCATTGGATCCTCATCCAAAAATATATAAATAAAATTGAAAACCTTCATTTTAAAGGGTCCTAAAATATTGAATCCTATAATTAGTATCTAGACTTATGCCAACAAATTTCTATTCACAAGCGAATCAAAGAAAATAAAAACATACAAAACACCTTTTACACCAAAATTATACCCATTCTCCTTTGCATTGGAAAAGTGAGCACCACATTTTTGAAGAGAAAATCAAGTTTACATTGCAATGGTTAAAGCTTGCACATTTGAAGAATAAAGTTTGTGTTTTCCTAGTTTTTTTTCTCTATCTTAGGTTGAATTTAGCTTAGATTAAGATTAGTTTATTTTATTACCATTTCTAAATTTATTTCACACATTATTTATCAATCTAGGCTTGGGGTTTGAGCTCCTTCATTACCTTCTCCTCCAAGTCTTGCACATATTATAATTCACCTTATAGATTTTGGATGATGCCCATGGCTTTATGTAACACTTACTTTTGGTGTGAGTTGTCTAGGTAGGGTATTATTAAGGTATTGTTATGTGCCACCTTTTTTTCAAATCTCCTTGGATCATACCCTGTTCAAACCTTCTTAGTAGGAGCATTTGATGGATAAATATTTTTACCACTACTATTTATGACCTACTCCTTGGGTTTGCTATTATTCTTAGTCTTTGCCTTTGGAACCCATTAACCAAATTTATGCTCAATCTTGATCATGCTATCACCCTTATAATACCTATCCTTATGTGTAAGCTTGGAATATAAATTGAGGCACTCTTCAACCTTGTGGTCACCTTGATAATACCCACAAGTTAGATACTTGGGGTAATCATGCTGGTAGTTTTTTGAAAAAATGCAATGAATTATGCAAACATCCTATCAAATATGTGTTTTCTAATTAAATTAAGATTTATTTCTTGATTTATCTCCTAGAATGTTTACATGTCGACATGAATAATCTTATTGTCTCCAATTTCATGGATATATGTATCCAAAGTGGAAACGATATTGTAGCTCATGTATCTAAACTTCATATTTGGAGGTTTAGTTACAAGAAAGGTAGCCTTAGAAAGTAAATTCGAATTTTTGTGCATGAAATAAATAGGCAAAAAATGTTTATGTGGATGCAAATTAGGAGTAACAATTGTTGTAAAAATGTTAAAATATTGTTATGAAACTATTCTTGGGATTTTTATGTTCTAACAAGAATTTTGAGGTGCCTTTAGTACCTTCTAAGCATTAAATGCACAAGGTAGCTTAAAAATTAGTGGAAAAATTACAAGGAAAAGTTTTAGATAATGATAGGAGTTTTTTCACAAGTTATATGTAAGATTCCTGATGTTTTCCATTATCATGTGTCACAGTTCTTTAAACATGGAATAACATATAACATGTGAATAAGTATATGGGTGTAGTTAGTGCATGGTTTATATGGTGATCAATGTAAGTGAAAATAGATGATGGGACCCATCATACTATTTTCCATTTGGTTTTATAAGATATTTCTTATGTACCGCCCTAAATGGATTCAACATCAAATATTAGATCACCTACCCCACATTATTTAATGGTGTAGATTCCTTCATCCAGATGCATGAAAGGGTATCTTAGATTAGATATCCTTCATAAAGAGTATATCATATAGAGTGCATATTCTTTGACCATATATATATTTCCATCATGGTCATCCATAGTGTGATCTTTAAGCCAGACTAAGGTGATCGAGCACTATAGATGGTATGTGGAGTTACATTCTTGCACATGGGTTAGAAGATAGTTGTATTATCCCACATAATAACACAAATAGAATTTTTAACCTATATTGTGAGGCATGATAAAGAGTTTATGGGGTGAGAGGATAGGATGTACCACCAAAGGCTCTAATTTTAGACCACAACATGATCCTCAAGATCAGAAGAGGAGACAATAAAAAAATGTGGAGTTAGAGGAAGAAGTAGGAGTAGAGAGGCCTAAAATTCCTAAAAAATATGTTATATATGTACCTATGATAGATGTAACATATAAATCTCCTCATACATGGTTAGTTTAATGACATCGATAGGCATGAGATCAAATATTCCTAGTCCTATGAAGGGAGAGATAGGAGGTAGTCTTTGGGACTCACCAAATGTGGGATATAGGTGAGGATAAGGGTTTCCTTGGTGGCCACAATGATGGTATGAAATTTCATATATGGGATCACATATAAGTATAAAATGATGATTTTAATTATATCACTTCATTTTTTGGGTAAACATAGTAGATGATAGTGATAATTAGATTTGGATTTGGAGTTATATAAATAATGAAAAAATTTAAATGTGGTTTGATTTTATAGATATAACAGAGATGATGTGGTGGTGTGAGATGGTTGAGGCTAAATCCCATGATATCCTTGATTACATGTTATCTAAGAATGACATGATAGCTATATTGGATACTTTGGTAGAGTTCATAGGATAACATGGGCTCTACAAAGAAAAGGCCAAGATCTTTGTCCATATGCATTTATAATGTTACAATTGGAAGGTGGGGACACTGAGGCATGAAATTAATTATTGATGGCATATAGTAGGTAACTTTAGTGTAGATAGCCTTAAAAACTAAGAGAGTGATTCACATGGCTAATAACTAACAACTATGGCTAAAGAGTAGGGATTGACTATTCGCTAAAATACAATAGAAACATGGGTGGCTTAAGTAGAGGTAGATGATACATAATTAATTTTCAAAAATTTATTCTTTATATATATCTATCTAAGAATCACAAGACACTACTTCCCATTAGAGCATACCCCATCCCCAAATTGTGGTTAAAGTTGGCCATTATTCTTGGATGTACATGTGTTATATTTTTTATGGTATAAGGGATGTAGAAATAATGTAGTGTGTGTGTGTGTTCTTTATTTTGGCTAATCATTTTCTACATGGGAAGATATTTCTTTGATACTTAGATAAATATAGCAATGTAGCATCATGATTTAAACTTTTGTCTCATATATTCCATTCTTTTTTTAAAAATGTGAGAATGTTTATATATAATAATGAAATACATTTGTATAATGTATAAATTTGTGTGTGATTAATATAGAATATATAACATAATTATTCAACAATGATGAAGTATGAGCAAAGCAATGGTAAAAAAGGAGTGGGGTTCTTAATGCGAAGGGTGGAGGTCATAGAGCCTTGAAAGTAGTTAGTCACACTATAGTAGAATAGATTTGAGAGTCTAGGAAAGAGAAAGGGTATTGGTTGGGTGAGGGTTTTGAGGAAGATTTTTTTCAAGTCAGGATGAGGAATGAGAGGATGCAAAAGAAAATTAGTGATTTTCAGCTCAGGAAGGATTGAGTGCTCCCAGAGTTGTTACAAAACCCTTCAGGAATCTTCAAAAAAAGCAAAAAGAAGAGTTTTTTGGTTTCCCTAAAATTGAAGTGGATATTTTAGTGTGTGACAATGTGTAAGGATTTAAGGTTGGTGGAGTAAAATATTTTCTATAATAATAAGAGGAATTTTTTAAAGGCATCGCTTGTTTGGATGAGTGTGCCCTAATTAGAAAATTTACTAGTAAATGATGATCTATTGGTGAAATTGAAACTTGGGTTGTGAACTCTTGGGGTCAGGAAGTTTAGGTAATTTTTTTACCCAAGGCATTTTTATAATAATCTTTCCCAATTCAAAAGCTAAGGAGAAGGTGTTTATGAATCCCATCCTATCCTTTAGAGGAGTAGGTCTTTGGCTTTGAAAATGGAAACCTAATTTTGATTTGGCTTTGGCTATACATGGTTACTACCCAATTTAGGTTCATTTGTATGGTCTCCCCTTTGAGTACTGGGATAAGACCTGTTTAACAACTTTTGAGAATTTGCTTGGAACCTAATTAGAAATTGATCTGATTTCATAAAATAGAGTCTTGACAACATATGCAATAATTATGGTTTTGCTTAATTTTGATTTGGAGATTCCTAAATTTATCTCAATCAAATCTCAAGGCTGCACTTGAGATCAAATGGTTGATATTGATGATTTCCCATTCAGGTGTTATAATTGTAGGTAGATTAGACACAGTCAAAATTAATGCAAGTTGGTTTAAAATGACCCTATGTTGTTGTAAGGTGAGGTCAAAGGGGTTTGGAAACTAGTAACACTTTAATTGAAAGCCTTTAGGGAGTGTATTGGAGGTAAATTTTGATCCTTACAAAGAGAAAGATAGAGGGATTTTGTGGATACGTCTAGTTTAAAAGGTTAGCTACTAAATAATGGTTATCTAATAGTTAAAAACCCTCAACAAGCAACTTCAAAAGGATAAATAGAGAAAGTAGTGTTGGATCAGTCAGTATCAAAAACTTCATCAATCAGAATCAATAAAACTAAAGAGTTGTTGCACAAATTGGATAAAGAGAAAGATAAGTCTCTAGCTTCAATGTTAAAAGGCTATGAATTAATTAGTGAACAGTCTCAAGTTTTTAAAGAATTGATTCAGAACACTCCCCAATTGTCTAGAAAGGTGCTTAAAGAGAAGAGTTTATCTAAGCTTCTTTCCTTAACTCAAGCTTCACCTAGAGTGGAGTCCGAAGGGGAAGAGGAATAAGAATATTCGAAGGAGAATTTTAATTCTAGGGTGCTTCTTTATATTTTCCAATCTCAGAGTTCTCTCAAAAATGTGAATTGTGGAGATCCTAAGAAGCATGACAGGAAATCAAGAAAGGAGAAAGTTGTGGGAGAAGTCTTAATTGGAAAACAAGGAAATTTGGAAAACATTTTGGAGGTTGGAAGGTAGGGGGTGGAAATCCCCTCTTCCATTCAATGAATATATTTTCATGGAATGTTAGTGTTTTAATTGCCCCTAATAAAAGATGCTTAGCTAAGCATCTTATGTTGGCCAAACAATCAAATGTATTGTTGATTCAAGAATATATATTAAGTCTTTTTTAAGCCTCTACATTGATTAAGATGAGTTGGAATAGATGGAACAACTCTTTTGTGGAGGCATCGGGAGCTTTAAGTGGTCTAGAAATGTTGTGGTCTTCATCCAAAGTTTCAGTGGAGGTGTTTGATAATGGTTTGAATTGAAAACTTTGCAAAATTTCAATTTTTTCAATGAACATGATTTTTATTCTTTGCAATGTGCATGGGCCTTATGATCAATCAAAAAAAATTCATGTATGAAATGATCTCTCCAAAATCCTTGAGTCTCTCAAGGGTTCAAAGATAGTGTTGGGTGGTGATTTCAATGTGGTACTTTCTTTGGTGGAAAAGATTGGTGGCAAGGCTCCTTTGGCTAGTGTTGTTTCATGTTTTGAAATGTTTGTGCTGTAGATGAGTTGGTAGATGTTAGACCCAAATAGGGTGTTTACACAAGGAATATTAAAAGACTTTGGGATCAAAATATTATGGAAAGATTAGATATTTTTTTGATCTCATCT
This sequence comes from Torreya grandis, assembly GCA_037957365.1. Classification (NCBI taxonomy): domain Eukaryota; kingdom Viridiplantae; phylum Streptophyta; class Pinopsida; order Cupressales; family Taxaceae; genus Torreya; species Torreya grandis. The sequence goes on from JARHVA010001413.1 coordinate 50,381, forward strand.
AATTGGTTCTCTCAGAATTGGATCTCAGAGAGTTCCATTCTTCCCCATTTTAGATCAGATCACTTTTTGATAGATTTAAATATATCTATGGATAGTCCACCAGAATTTTGTCCTTTTAAGTTTGAGACTATGTGGATCAAAGATCATTCTCTCTTTGATAATGTTCTTTATTGGTGGAACAACTTCTCAATCATCTCAAGTTCACCAATGTTCAGGGTTACTCATAAATTGAAGTACATAAAAGGTTTTCTTCACCAATGGAACACAAATGTCTTTAAAATATCTTTCAGGAGAAAGTTTAGGTGGAAATGGAAATGTATCTCTTGTACAACTTCATTATATGAGAAGGTATGGATCAAAATACCTACTAGGCTGATAATAGATTGATAGCAAAATATGAAGAATTGATGTTGTGTGAAGAAATCCATTGAAAATAAAAATCAAGAATAGAATGGTTGAGAGAAGATGATCAGAATTCTACTTTCTTTCATAAATTAGTGAAGATTGAAAGGAAGTTTTTCTCACATTTCAAAAATTCATTCAAAGGAGAGAGATTTTCCAAATTCTCAATTATAAAGGAGAAGAGAGGCTATTTATTTTTTCCAGAATCTATTGAATGAAGCTCCCTCCTTAGATCTTTGGTCACAGATTTCAAATTTAAGGTATACCCCTAGTATTGTCATTGAAGATCAAAATGCAAAACTTCTTGCTCCTTTCTCATTAGAGGAAGTTTGGATAGTGGTATTTTCTATGGTCAAAGATAAAGCTCCAGGACCTGATGGGTTTCTATGGATTTTTTTTAAGCCTTCTAGGATATTGTTGGTAAAGAGGTGGAATATGATGGAAGATTCCAGGTGGAAGAGCAAAACAATTCTTGAATTGAATGTCAATTTCATTTCTCTCTTTCTTGAAGGGGAAAATCAAGACTCCTTTGGTTACTTTCATCCCATTTCACTTTGTAATACATCATATAATATCATTACAATAGTGATGGCTACCAAGTTAAGACCTATGTTAAATTCCTTTATTTCAAAAGAATAAGCAATATTTACCCCTGGTAGGAACATTCAAGAAGGCATAATTGTAGCCCATGAAATAGTTTGCTCCTTATATAAATCTCATCGTAAAGGCATGCTTTTGAATCTTGACATCAATAAAGCCTATGATTACGTAAATTGGCATTTTTTTATCAATGTTCTTGAAAGGTTTGGCTTTAGTAGAGATTGGTATGAATGGGTTTTTAGTTACATCTCTAGAGCTAAGTTTTTTATCCTTGTTAATGGCAATCTTGAAGGTTTATTTGAATCCTCCATGGGTATCTACCAAGGGGACCCATTATCTCCATTCCTTTTCATTTTTTTGGTTGAAGTTCTTAGAAGGTAAATCAAAAAGGTTAAGGCAGATTCCTAGTTGTAGGGTATCAAGGTGGTTAAAGGTTTGGAGTGTCTAACTCATCAACAATTCACTGATGATACTTTTATCTTTAGACAAGCCATGGTCATTAAGGTGTAGTATTTCAAGGATATTATTTAAATCTAAGGAAAATTCTGGTCAATTGGTAAATTTGAGAAAATTATCAATTTACATCATCAACTGCTCAGAATAAGTTTAACATGTTGTTTCTTTAGTTTTGGGATTTAATACTGGGAAGCTTCCCTCAAAATATATTAATGCCCCCCATTCTCTGGAACTTATAGGAGAGTTCATTACGAAAGTCTAGTTTCATCTTTCAAAGCTCATTTGGCTTCCTAGAAAGGTAAATAACTCACTTTGGTAGGACGTTTAACTCTGATCAAATCTATCCTGAGTGCTCTGCCAATTTATTGTATGTATGTGCTTCAAATGCTAAGTTAGGTAATCAAATATTTTAACATAATCATGAAGGAGTTTTTGAGGCAAGGCACTCAAAATAAAAAGAATATTTCATTGCTCAAATGGGAGAAGGTGTGTCAAGTGAAAAAGATGAGAGGTGCTGGGGTCTAAAGCCTCAATTTTTAAAATCAAGGTCTTGGTGCAAAATTGGTTTGGGAAATTCTCACCAAACCTCTTTCTTTGTGGAGTAGATTGCTAAGAAGTAAATACTTAGAAAGGGATAATCCTTGGAGTGTGCTTTCCATTTCAAATCCCCCTAAAGGCTCCCACATTTGGAATTTTCTTCTCAAATGTAGACCTTTGATTTCAGAACATGTCTCTTGGACTATCAATAATGGTCACTGAGCTAAGTTTTAGGAGGATTCTTGGAACAGTCACAAAATGTTGGCTAACATTATAGAATTTGTAGAAGCTTAGATTATTCTCATCAAGGCTTGGGGAGAAAGTGTGATCAATTATATGGAACTATCCCATGAATTAGGATTCTCTGAGTGGTCTTGGAAATGTTTTTCAACTCTTGGGATTTCAACAGTCCAGAAGGAGCATCTTTATGAGTGTTTGGTGCAGCATAAGGTTTTTATCAACAATAAAGAGGATTCATTGCATTAGATTGGGGCCAAATTTAGTTCTTATTCAATCAAGCTAGGTTATCTAATGGCAAATGTCACCAATTCCATCATGATTTAGGCAAAGATTCTCTATTGGAGTAAAGAGGGCCTTTAAAAAATTGGTGATTTTGAATGGTTAGCTATGTAGAATCAATCACACTCTCACTCAATATCAGCTTTACAAAATTAGTTTTTTAGGTCCTTCCAGGTGTGTCTTATGTAAATCAGTGGAAGAATTAGTGGGACACCTTTTATTTGAGTGTTCTTTTTCTGTTTGGTATTGGGCTTAGTTGTTAAAAAAGTTATAATGGTCCTGGGTTTGGCCTTCATCATTGTAATGCCTTTGCTTCCTAGTTGAATGGGGATATCAAAAATTCTCTCTATGGTCTTTGGAGAGTCAGCCTAGTGATCCTGATTTGGTTTATTTAGAAAGATCAAAACTAAAGAATCTTTGAAAGGAAAGAAAAACAACTCCCAATTTTATTAAGTGAAATTGAAATAGTTATCTCAGAGTTTATTTCAGCTCTTTGCAAATGCAAAAAAGGTAGTCTTTCATCCTAGGATATGAGGATGTGTGCCAAATGGAAGTTGATCTCAACCCCTCTTATTAATGGGTCTATTATATTAACTAAAAAATAAAATAGTGAGAAGGAAAATTGGTGTCCCCCCTAGGTGGTTTAAAATGAATTTTTATGGGGCTGCTAGAGGCAACCCTAGGGCCTCCAGTGTTAGTTACATCATCAAGGACTGTATCAGTTTCCTTATCAGGGTTATCTCAAATAAATTGAAGGATGGTACAAATAATGAAGTAAAATCTCAATCCTTGGTGCTTGGCTTAGATCTAGCTTCTCAGTGTGGCATTGGTAAACTTCAAGTGGAAGGGGATTCACAAATCATCATTTTGGCTCTAAAGAAGTATCTATCCTCTTCATGGAACCTAGAAAACATTCTTTCTAGAGCTTGGGAAGGTCTTTAAGAGTTTGATGCATGGTAAGGTTTTCATTATTTCAAGGAAGTAAATGTTGCAGTAGATTTTCTCATAAATTATAGAGTTGATCAAAACACTCCAATCATTATCGATAATCATAGAGGGGCATGGGAGGATTTCAAGGTCTTATCTAATACAATATTAGGCTCTTAATCGGTCATAATTGTCTCGTTGTTTAGATCTCCCACATATGAAATGAAGGTGGCAGTGAAGAAAGTGTTTGGAGGAATGATTTACATTAATGATGCCATATGCTTAAGAGTCTTTTATTGCATCTTTTCAAAACCCTATTCTCCATTTCAATGTTTAATTCTCGATTTGAGATTTTATTTCATGAAGGAGGCAAGTATGTACCATAATATTTCTTCTTCCCTCAGGATACCAATAGTTCAATGGGGTAGTACTGTCAGGGAGATAGTGTTTTGTGGAGGAGCAACTAAATCATGCTTAAAGAAAAAAATTGGCCCCCATTAAGGAAATATTGTAAGCAATAATCTTTACTCTAAGTGAAGAATATCTAGTGGAAAGTGTTTTGAGTAGAGTGAACTCAGATATAGTATCTCTATTTGTTTCAAACATCTTGGTTGTGGTACAAGATAAGAAATTAGTTACTAGGGTTTTAGAATTCTTCAGGGCTTTGATGCACAAAAAGGGATTGTTAGAGCATTTGGCAAATTTCAATGTAGGTCTATATCAAGAGCTTCTATTTTTAGGCAATAATGGATTTGGGTATATTCTAATTTATATTTTTAGGGACCTCAATTTTTTTTTTGTTTCTCTAATGGGGTTTGTCAAGAATATGGAGAACAAGATTCGTCATCCTTCACTAGCTGGTGGGTAAATCATTTCCTTTCCTCCATGGCCACAGATTCAGTGTTTCATTGCAGGCCTTGAAATTTGGAAGGAAACTTGACAATGGAGAGAAAGAGTGGAGGAGATGTCATTTTATGTGAAATAGTAGACAAACCCTAGCATGTTATTCTACAATGGTTCATATGTGTCCCTCTTTATGTTGTGACTGTAGCTATGCATCGTTATCTTATGACTAATCAAGTAGTGCCATTTGTTAGAGGGAAGAAAGGAGGGTTTTGTTGATCTATGGAGAACTCGAAAGTTGTAGTGGCTAATGAAGTAAATTTGAAAGACAAAATGGGTGTCTGAGTCTCATGGCTATGTGGTATACAGTTAGTTAGTTTTATTTTTGGTTCCTATGTAATGTTTTGTTTGGTACTATCATCCTGTTGATATTTTAGGTGCTTTTAACTAAAATTTTGTTGTCAACTTGGTGGCTTTTTTCCCTGTTGGATATCTATTTCTTATGAAAATTTGGATGGTTGGGTTTTTTTTTATATAAACTTTTCATTTAATATATTGGGCAAAGGACCCATCAACCCTAGTATTTATCCAAAAAGAAAAATACATTCAATGTAAGTAAATATAAAAATACAGCAAAGAAAATATGTGCAATAATATTATAAGTGTAATAAGTGAAATTAATAATTTTAATTAGAAATTAAACAATAAAACTCTTTATTCTAATCTTAAATAGAACTTCAAATTGAGTTTTAACAAAAGAAAAACAAAGGAAATTTACCTTCACCTTACAAAACAATCAAATATCTTCTTTTTTCATGAATTTATTATGCTCTTGTGATCTCAGTATGTGGTTTCTCAATGCAAATATCTGATGCAAGGGAAATTCACCAACACTTCATTGGATGATGTTGATTCTCAAGATGATACTAAATAGAAAATTATATAGAAATTTGATAGCTTGGGTATGGATTTTTCAACATGGAGGAAAAATGTCAAATTAGAGGCTTCTATCATGAGGAATGATGGTTGGATTAAATTTTGAATTATTAAATCTCTATGCATACATCCTAGTGAACTCAACATGAATCTAACCCTTGCAGGTTTTCTTTTAATCCATCATTTTTATAATTTTATTATATTTTTATATATTTGAAGTACTATATGTAACCATTAGATATAGCTCTAACTTTTTGTTCATTGGTTTAACACACAATCACTTCAAAATAACTATGTTCTATTTGTGCAGGTCTTCATCAACTACAGGTTACTAGATCAAATAGTTCAACATAGTATTCTTATTCAGTTCCAAATTAGCATACACCATAAAAAAGGTTAACTCTATCTTATATTTTCTTCTATAAACATATAGGTCAATAAACATTATCAAATAGGTTGACTCTGTTCATTATTTTCTTTAACATACAAGGCTTTATAGAAGTTGGTCGAACTAGTCGACCCAATTTTTAGAATTTGAAAGCAATAATTAAGCACTATAACATAAAAAATTTCAAACCAAATCATATTAAATCCACCAAGGTTACTTTCTCACCTCTATCTATCATTTTAATTATTTTTTTAGTTCTTTTTTTTACAAGTTAGCAGTCTTCAAAACTGCAAACCTATAGCTAACTAGGTTAACTTGGTCAATTTAGTTCTATAGATTTTATTCTGTCTGATAGACATAGTCACCTATTTGAATATATTCTTAAATACCTTAATTATATAGAACAATAATGACTCATTCAAATCTATTTTTTACTATTTTCTTATAGTGTCACTTGAACTGACTCTATACTATTCTTAATCAAAGAATTAACATCTATTTACTAGTAATGAATTCACATTTCTTTTTTAGTTATTTACATGCTTAGAGTAACTCACATAGTCTAAATAGGTGATTTTTCATATTACCATTTTAGTTACACTATTTTAATTTTTTGCACACACCGCCAAACCACTTAACATTCAAAAAACATTTAAACATTTGTCTTCTCAAGGCCTACCTACTTCGATTTCATCACCAAGGGGGAAGCTAACTTGGTTTTCTAAAAAAGTATAAATACATAGTTAATGGTATATAAAGGTAAATAACCTTAAACCCTTATCACTATAATATTATGAAGTGACAAGGTAGGATCTAATACCAAGCTAGTAGCATTACCAATATAGATCCCTTTCAACCTAAACATCCTGAAACCAATTTTAGACTACTTTCTAGTTCCCTATTTCATCCAAATTTCCCATCACATTAAAATAAAATCTTTATAATAATATAATCACACTTATGGTGACCAATTAGTTATCATTTACTTTCCAGTTGATTGGTTGCTCTTTGATCATTGTGTGTTGTATTGTAAAACTTGTAGTGGCCAACATTAGTGAAAGTTTGTGTTGTGTGCCATAATTGGATCAATCACATTGATCCAATCTCTTGTGTGGTTCATTTCATTATTTCTTAAAACTATCATGCAAACAGATTCCCATTTTTTAGAACACTATCATTTTATTTGATACAGTCTCTTCTAGAATGTCTTTCACCTTCCTGTCTATAATACATAGTTGACCTGAATGACTCTATATTTTTATCTCTCTATTTTATCCCTTGTCTAGTAGTACATAATTGACCCATATGACTATATACTCTTCTCATCCTTTTTTTTTATAAATACTCTATTGGCCTACTCAACCCAAAACATGTAGGATGCCCCTGTAACTTATTAGCTGACCTTGTTCTTTACTTGGTTGACTCTATTTTTTATTTGGCTGATTCTATCCCTGATTCTTCTTTCTTAAATTTTTATCCTTCATCAAGAATCATGAAATCCCTTATCAGAATATTCTTGGATAACCTAAATCTATTTAGACATTATATGGGGTTCTCCTTCCTAAAGACAGTCACATTTAGAAAATTATTAGGGTTCTTAATCTCTCTTAATGACATTGATATCGATCATGCCAAGATCAACACTATTATCAACATGCCCATCCCTCATTCCATTCTATATATTCACATTTACATTGTTAAACTTGGGGTAATTATACATTTTATCCCAAAAATTGATTAGTGTATCTATTTTTTTAATTCTCTCCTCAAGAAAATTAATGCCTTAGAATGGATAGATCCTTGTCAAAAAGCATTTGACAATATGAAATAATATTTGCTTCACCCACCCACTCTTTGTCCACCTTCTAAAGATTATATTTTAATATTATCTACTTCTTCCACATCCGTATCATTTGGGGAAATGCTTTCCTAACATAATGATACTGGAAGGGAATATGCCATATAATATATTAGTCGAGGCCTCATTGACTATGAGAAACATTATACAAAAGTAAAACATGATTGCCTCTCCATATATTTTACGACTAAAAATTTATGACATTATATGCCTTATCAAACCACTTACGTTATCATTCATTATGATCCACTCTGTCACTTCTTATCCATAGCCTTTCTTCTTGAAAATAGAATTGGAAAGTGGATGGTCCTTCTCATATAATTTGATCTCCAAATTATAACATAAAAAATTATCAAAGGACAAATCATTATTTATTAACTTGTAGTAGCTCCTATACCATATTTCAACCACATTTAAGATAGTTGTCTTAACGATAATATTCTTTATGTTGAAGGTCTTAATCAAGCTATATCTCTTAAAGATTACTTCCATAATTTCACTACTTATATTGGAGCAAGTAATATTGAAGATTCCTCTATCCTCCTTGATACTACTACACCAAAAGTAGTTATCAAAGAACTTCTTGAAATTAATATCAATTTACATGAAGATACTTGGATCCTTGATTTTGATGGTGCCAAATGCCTTTAAAGATCTAGATCAATTTGTATCCTCACTAGTCATCTTGGTAAAATTATCCCTTTATCATTTCATATTACATTCAATGTCACTAACAACATGGTAGAATATGAAGCCTTGATCCTCAACATGAGAACAACCCTTGATTTATACATCACATAAATGCACGCTTTGGGAGACTCCCAACTCATTTGTTGATAGGTTAATGGTAATTATCAATGCAAAATAAAAAATCTCATTACTTATCATCAATAGCCATTAACCTTGCCAAAGAATTCACTTCTTTTACCATCAAACCTATCACCTGAGATCAAAATTCTTTTGTTGATTTACTTGCATCTTCAACATCTCTTTTTCATCCACACCAATTTATTATCGATTCCAATTTTTTTATCCAAATAAGAAAGTCCCTATCTTTCATTCAACCAAAAAATTCACTTATCTTCCACATTGAGGTTGTGACCATTTGACAAATCCCATGGTACAAAGACATTATTCAATTTTTTGAACACCAAACCTATTTTCCAAACATTGATTCCCATGAAAAGACTCAAATTCACAAATAAGATTTAAAATATTCCTTAAGTTATAACATCCTTTATTATCAAAATGGTTAAGGTACCTTGACTTGTTGTATTATGAAATAATAAGTTCTTCCTCTTCTTGAAAAATCACATGGGGTATTTATGGTGGCCACTATAGTGGACATACTACATCCCATAAATGCCTACGTATGGGATACTTTTTGCCCACTCTTGAAAATGATACCATTGAATTTGATTAAAAAGGTAATCCCTATCAAATTCATGATGATCTCATTATTTCACCTCCATCCAAACTTAAAACTGTGGAGTCTCCCTGGCCATTCTCAATGTGGGGAATAGATCTCATAGGTAAAATACCTACATCTTAAAAAGGGCATATATTTATTATCATAGCCAACAAGTATTTTAATAAATTTGTCAAGGCTATGCCCCTCGTAAATGTCATTGGTACCACCATTTAAAATTTCATCCTCAATCAAATCATTTTCCACTTTGGCATTTCTCATACTCTCATTTTAGATAATGGTGGTTATTTTAAAAATAAAGGCATCAAACAACTTTGTGCTAAATTCAAAATCAATCACAAATTTTCCATGCCTTACCATCCCAAATACAATGGTCAAGCTAAGGCCACCAAAAAAATTATTAATAAAATTCTCTAAAAGACAATCCTTGAAACTTGAACGGATTGAAATCTTTATATATATCCCACTCTTTGGGCCTATCACACTAGCATATGCACTATTACTGGGGCAATGCCATTTTTGCTAGTTTTTGAATCAATCTTCCATTAAAATTTGAGATTATCTCTCTCATATTTCTCTTCATGGTATCATACCCAATGAGTAATTGCATAAATCTCACCTTCATGATCTTGATCTTGTTGATGAACACTGTCTTTCTGCCCTACAACACAATCACCAATACAAAGCCTACATTGCTAAATAACATAATAAAAGAGTTAAAGTCCTCACCTTTAATGTTGGTGATCTTGTCCTTAATCTAGACTATAGTCATGAAAAATAAGATAAATATGCCCAAAAATAGTGGGGCCCTTATTTAGTCAAAGACATCCTTGGACCAAGCACCTACCATCTTCAAACTAATGAAGGTCATATTTTCAAAGAGCCCACCAATGCATAATTTTTAATGAAGTATTTTTCCCAAATATTTCCCCTCATATCATGATTTATATATGCCATCCTTATAACACTTTTTTCAAGGTACTTACATGGGTATCTCCCTCTATAGAAGTATCTATTTACATAAACCTTAGTCCTTTATTTTTAGTCCTTTGGTTTATCTTTTCTCATGAGTTGCATTGTAAAACCATGGATAAGACCTGATCTTACTCATAATTTCTATTTTTCTCATTATTATTTTTATTTCCAATACTTTTTGTCACCCCTTGGTTTTTTTTTGTGATTTTTAGTGTAATACCATGGATAGGACCTAACCTTCCTCACAAATGCCATATATCCCATTTATTTTTCGCATGCTTTGTGCACCCTAGTGGGTTTCTCTTTTACAAGTTGTAGTGTTAGGACCAAGCCTTCCTCATAAAATCACCATATTTAATTCATTATTCCTTTTATAGAATGTGTCTAGCAATGGTTATGAGTTTTTAATCCTTGTTCTCAAATTTAGCTTTTACTTATCTTGTAGATAAAATTTGCACAACAAATTGTGTTAGCATGTTTTCATAAACTTCCCTCATTCTTATGATAAGGAGTCACACTTTACTATCATTATACCCCCTTTTCACCCTTTTTCACATTTTTTACAATTTGATGCAATTCAAATTGTTACATGTTTCATTCCTCTTGATTTCATTTCCTTTCACTCCACTTTGGATAAAACAAGGTCAAAGTCAAGATAACATTTTTATTTCACCTAAATTAACTAGACTATTAGACACAATGCTCTCTAAGTTATCTTTTTTAGAAACCAAGTCCAAATTATTCAAATGAAAGTCATCTTTAGCACCCATGTTTGGTTTTCCAAATCCGTATAGAGGAATAATAGAAAAATACATAAAATAAGTTAAAATCCAAATCATTTAAAATAAAAGGCAATGATAAAAAATTTAATATTTAAAAAATCAAAATCACACCTAAAGATGTGATTCAATGCACATCTCCTATCTCATATCAAAGCTCAAAATCCATAGTTGGCTTCATAATAGAGCTAAGGTCCATTGGGGTGTGTTAGGCTAGTGTATTGAAATAGGAGAATTCAATAAACTCTATAATGATACCTACTTTCTCATGCAAGTACCCAATCTTAACAATAGACCAATAGCTCTGTAAGGGGTTCTAAGGAATAGGGCACACATTGTGAGAAGGTAGGTCCATTTTAATTTTCATGCATATAGCCTTCATAAGATTATCTGCATAATTCATTTATTGACCCAAGATTTGTGTGGCTAGGAGAAGTTATTTGAAGCCCTTAATGTATAAAGTCATCTTGTTTTGATAAACCTAATTTGAGTGTCTTGACTTTGATAAAGAGTTCTTCTACCTTGATTTTTCCTTTATTTTGACCCACATCCATTTAATTTCCCCCTTTGACAGGCATGTGTGATTGTAAATCTATTTTTCCTTCTTATATATTTATTTTTGTTCACATCTTAAAAACATGATAGAACTAATTTGTTTCAATTTTATCTATCCTTAGAACAAAATAATATGCTTGAGCAACTATGGATTACTTTCTTTACACCATTGCTTTACATCCCAACTTCGCTTTGTTTTTTTACCATTTGTCATTGTTGTACTTACTTTTTTGTGGACACTTGAGTCTATTTCTACTTTCATGTACTCTTTTCCATTGTTGAGTGAGGTGGCTTCTTACATCTCACTCACCAATGTTGTTTCCCATTTATGCACTTTTTCCATTGATGATTGAGTAAGGATTGTTACTACTCATTCCTCAATGTTATTATATTATTTTGCTTACCCATACTTATTTAAGTATTATTATTGATTTTACATTGATGTTTGACTACCATAATTTTTGACATATATCCTTGGTTTAACTTGGTGAGTTTACCTTTTTTATTTAAGGTTTGACTTGTTTGATTTTTTTGGTCTTTATCAGCCTTAGATTTTTAGTTACTTGATTTACTCTAAATTTTGGGTTGGTCATTGGGTCTAACATAACACTTTTCACCCCATCTTGCCAGATTTCCAAGTACATCCCATCCACATAACATTAGTTATCTTGGCTTTCTTGCATTTTTTTGTTTTTGCTCTTTAATTTTGTATCATTGCGTTTGTCAAAAGCGGTCTTTATGCCCTACATGATCAAAAATATAAACACAATAGCCATCAAAGATAAAGGTAAGTCAAGGTATGCCTATGTTAATTTTATTTTCAAATATTTAAATTTCAATCATTTTTTTTTAGTTATTTTTTTACTTAAAATACTATAATTTTGTAGCCTCAACATTGTATGTTGTTATGTTCTTTTTTTGAAGCACCATCCCTTGTTACACATAAGTGACACATGATGAGATTCAAGTGGGTAATATGTATACACTTAATATTTTATAATTTTATCCATTAATAATGATTTCTCTCTTGTAAGAACCCATCGAGTCTTAATATCTCTAAGTGCATGCCTTAAAGAGTGCATTGATAAAGGGATGGGCATACCGTTAGTGTTTTGTAGGATTGTTGTCCCTATACTACCACATGTTATCAATACAACCATATCTTAAACATATTTAGCTAATTTTATCTCCTACATTTCACCCTCTATTTATTTTCTACCTTCATTATCCCTTCCCTAGCCTAAACTCCTTTTTGATGGTTTACGACGCAATGTCTTCATCATGGATAAGACCCGGTCTTCTTCATGATTTCTATTTTTCTCATTATTTTCTTGATTTACAATACTTTTTATCACCCCTTGGGTTTCTCTTTTGTGATTTTTATTGTAATACCATGGATAGGACCTAACCTTCCTCACAAATACCATATTTATCCCATTTATTTTTCACATGCTTTATGCTCCCTTGTGGGTTTCTCTTTTACAAGTTGTAGTTTAAGACCATGGATACGACCAAGCATTCCTCATAAAATCACCATATTTAATTTAGTATTCCTTTTATAAAATGTGTCTAGCAATGGTTATGAGTTTTTAATCCTTGTTCTCAAATTTAGCTTTTACTTATTTGTAGATAAAATTTGCACAACAAACTGTGTTAGCATGTTTTCATACACTTACCTCATTCTTATGATAAGGAGTCACACTTTACTATTGTTGTACCCCCTTTTCACCCTTTTTCACATTTTTTACAATTTGATGCAATTCAAATTGTTTCATGTTTCTTTCCTCTTGATTTCCTTTCCTTTCACTCCACTTTGGATAAAACAAGGTCGAAGTCAAGATAAATTTTTTATTTCACCTAATTTAACTAGACTGTTAGACACAATGCTCTCTAATTTCTCTTTTTTAGAAACCAAGTCCAAATTATTCAAATGAAAGTCATCTTTAGCACCCATGTTTGGTTTTCCAAATCCGTATGGAGGAATAATAGAAAAATCCATAAAATAAGTTAAAATCCAAATCATTTAAAACAAAAGGGAATTGTAAAAAATTCAATATTTAAAAAATCAAAATCACACCTAAATACGTGATTCAATACACATCTCCTATCTCTAATCAAAGCTCAAACTCCATAGTTGGTCTCATTATAGAGCTAAGGTCTATTGGGGTGTGTTAGGCTAGTATATTGAAATATGAAAACTCAATAAACTCTATGGTGATACCTAATTTCTCATGAAAGTACCCAATCTTAACAATAGACCAATAGCTCTATAAGGGGTTCTAAGGAATAGGGCACACATTGTGAGAAGGTAGGTCCATTTTATTTTTCATGCATATAGCCTTCATGAGATTATCTACATAATTCATTTATTGACCCAAGATTTGTGTGGCTAGGAGAAGTTATTTGAAGTCCTTAATATAGAAAGTCCTCTTGTTTTGATAAACCTAATTTGAGTGTCTTGACATCGATAAAGAGTTCCTCTCCCTTGATTTTTCCTTCATTTTGACCCACACCCATTTAATTTCCCCCATTGACAGGCACGTGTGATTGTAAATCTATTTTCCATTATTATATGTTCATTTTTATTCACATATTAAAAACATGCTAGAACTACTTTGTTTCAATTTTATCTATCTTTAGAACAAAACAATATGCTTGAGAAATTATGGATTACTCTCTTTACACCATTGCTTTACATCCCAACATCACTTTGTTTTTTTTACCATTTTTCATTATTGTACTTACTTTTTTGTGGACACTTGAGTCTATTTCTACTTTCATGTACTTTTTTCCATTGATGAGCGAGGTTGGCTTCTTACATCTCACTCACCAATGTTGTTTTCCCATTTATGCACTTTTTCCATTGATGATTGAGTAAGGATTGTTACTACTCATTCCTCAATGTTATTATATTATTTTGATTACCCATATTTATTTAAATATTGTTACTAATTTTACATTGATTTTTGATTACCATCCTTTTTGACATGTATCCTTAGTTTGACTTTGTGAGTTTGCCTTTTTTATTTAAGGTTTAACATAAGGTTTGACTTGTTTGAGTTTTTTGGTCTTTATTAGCCTTAGATTTTTAGTTACTTGATTTATTCTAAATTTTGGCTTGGTAATTTGGTCTAACATACCAATTTTCAACCCATCTTTCCAAATTTCCAAGTACATCCCATCCACATAACATTAGTTATCTTGTCTTTCCTACATTTGTTTATTTTTTCTCTTTAATTTTGCATCATTGGGTTTGTCAAAAGTAGTCTTTATGACCTGCATGATCAAAACTACAAACACAATCGACAAGCATGAAAGATAAAGGTAAGTCAAGGTATGCCTATGTTAATTTTATTTTCAAATATTTAAATTTCAATCATTTTAATTTTAGTTATTTTTTACTTAAAATACTATAATTTTGTAGCCTCAACATTTTGTGTTGTTATGTTCTTTTTTTGAAACACCATCCCTTATTGCACCTGAGTGACACATGATGAGAGTCAAGTGGGGAATATGTATACACATAATATTTTATAAAATTATCCATTACTGATGCTTTCTCTATTGCATGAACCCATCGAATCTTAATATCTCTAAGTGCACACCTTAAAGAGTGCACCAGTAAAGGGGTGGGCATACCATTGGTGCTTTGTAGGATTTTTGTCCCTATACTACCACTTGTTATCAATAAAACCATATCTTAAAAATATTTAGCTAAACTTTATCTCCTATATTTCACCTTCATATAGTCATTTTCTACCTTCATTATCCCTTCCCTAGCCTAAACTCCTTTTTGATGGTTTAAGACACAATGTCGACCCCATTGACCTTGTACTCTAATTGACAAAACTCATTTAGGGTCTAGGTCAGTCCCTGGCTGACTTAGACCAAGACAATTATTTTTTTTAATAATGATACATAGTTGATTGGGTTGACACTATCGGCTAAACTTTCAAAAAATACTAGGGTTACATTCAACTATGTAAACACATCCATTTCATCATTTCTTAGAGATAGAAATGAGTTAATTATTCATTTGTGCTTCTTTCAAATATGGTTATCCACAATTATACTTAAGGAACATAGCTTAGGGTTTCATACTTTCTTTCAAGGTATGGATCTTGTCGTATGGAGAAGTCTTTTAGATGTATTGATAGGTTGTGTAGACTAAAGTTAATTTATCCTTGCCATCCTTACATACCAAAATAACCTCTACAAAGCACCTTGTCTAAGGGAGAGATTGAGGCTTAGTGGGTTCATATTTAAAGGTAAGTATTCCTAACTTTGTTCCTCCTTTGTAAGAGTAGACAAATATGTATTTGTACTTATCTCCCATGCATTAGGATTTTATATACATTGACATGAGTATATGTCTTCTATGCATGTTTACTTTTAATTTTTATTACCTCCACTTTGTACCACAAGCTTTGGTGAGCACTAGATTAGACTTTTATTTTATTTTATCATTTAATTACTTAGTGAATATGAAAATATAGGACCTAGTTAAGGTCATTGCATAGTTTTACATGACTAGAGGCTTTGGAACCCTCCCTAGTGATACTATTGTGGTAAGACATCCCTCAATTAGGTCTAGTGGATCCATCTTGGTCATGACCCTGAATACATAATCTATCAACAATCGAAAGTGTAAGTATAATTTATCTTCTTTGAGTTAGGATTGATTTATAGATTAGTTACATTTCCCTTTGCATATGAAAATAGATAGAAAAAAATGGTGTGATTGATACCATAATAAATGGAGTTACCATTATTGATAAAATGCTTACATGATTTTATGCATGGTAAAATGATTTTCCCCATGTGTATAGATGCAAGGGAATGGATTTTATGATATTTCCAAAACTAATTTGCACACTTGGATATGCCCCATGCAATGATATATGCATGGGATCAGATGTGGGAAGGATATATCCCATTAATATGTTGTGTGTGTTAAAGAGGGAAATATATATTCCAATGAATTTTGATTTAATTTCTTGATTTACAAGCATAAAATAAAGAAATGGGAAAATCCAATTAACTAAATTTATAATGGAGAATAATATGGTTTTATAGGTTTTGAAATAGGCTAAAAATGAATGAAAGGATTGGTTAGGGTGGGTAAATAAATGAAGAGGGTTTGGGATAAACAAAATGTGATTAATCGATAGGAGGATGATAATGAATATGAATATAAATGATGGTACGGATGAATGAGATTAACCCATGGATGCAATTAAACCTCTTGAGCTAATTATTGCACACTTTGATTGGATTTTATATGCCCCATGTAATGAAATATGTTAGAAATAGATGGGGAATGATATATCTTGAGATAAGTTGCATGCTTTGATTTTTCCAAGCAATAATATATGCAAGGAGATAGGTTTGAGAATGATATATCATGTTGAAAAGTGACCGACTTGGATTGGATGGATAATTTGATTTTGTTGATTGATGTGCAATAATAAATCAAGAAGTTAACCAACTGCATGGATTAATTATGATTGGATAACATGGATTTTGATAGGTTGTTGATAGATTTAGGTGAGTATGTGATGTATGGCTTAGCATTCTTGCTAGATTATTATTGAAGAACACTTAGTGGTTTAGGGATTTAGATATGTGTAATTATAATGAATTTTAAGTTTAATATTTAGTATTGGATTGATTTTATTTATGTTATGGATGTACTGTATACTGAAGGATAATGTAATGATGTGGATTGGGTAAATAGTTGATTAGTATTGTATGGAGTTCTAAAATGTTTTACATAACCTTATTTTTATGTTTT
Source organism: Torreya grandis (assembly GCA_037957365.1). NCBI lineage: Eukaryota > Viridiplantae > Streptophyta > Pinopsida > Cupressales > Taxaceae > Torreya > Torreya grandis. Next base: position 67,379 of record JARHVA010001413.1, read on the forward strand.
GTATGACAAAATGCATCAATTTTATGGAGTGCCATGATGATGTGTTGTAATAGCATGTAAGGACTAACACATGCATAAGCACATGGCATAGTGCACTGTGATATGTAAAAATCTTGATGACATTGTATAAATGCACCCATTATCTTGACTCCAAAAAACAAGTAAGATAATTCAAAACAATAAACAAATTAATGAAATGCAAAAAATAAATAAATAAAAATCATGAAAACAAACACATAAAAATAAGTAAGAAAATAAATAAAAGTAAGCAAACATTATTTTGTTTTTGTCTTTTGTTATATTAAAAACCTTTTATGTTTTAAATATGTTGATAATGATAAATATAGATTTGTTTTGGTCCAAGCAAAGAGATATGATAGGGGGTAGATGTGGGAATGATAGGGCCTGAGAAGGCTAAGATGATTTGTTCATGGTATGATAAGGGATTCTAACTAAACAAAAGACATGATTTTGGGATTTTTCTATTTTTATAATTTTTTTTTGAATATTTTAAATTATTTAAATTATTTTTATTTTTATTTTTATTTTTATTTGGTTTTATGATGTTTTAGATTTTGTCAAGGTTGTGAGAAAAGGGAAAACCCATTATAGCACTAGGTATGCGAGTGATTTTGGATTATAACAATGGAAAAATTCAAGATGGGAACTCCAAGGAACATTGTTGCCTAAGAATCAAGTATCCAGTCGTCAAAGCATCATTCTGAGGATGTTTCTAAGAATATATCTCAAGACTTTTCCACTTCTCATATCAAGGTAAAAATTGAGAATAAGTATTATTGTATGATGTCAATGATTGGATGGGTAATGATATGTTTGGATAGGTAAGAATAGTGTAGGATGAGTATAGATTAATTAGATAAAGATGATAAGAAAAGTTTAGGATAAGTAAGGATGGTGTAGGTTTGGATGGATAAGAAGGGGTTTGTAATAATGGATTTTATGCATGGGTGTCAGAAACTGGTTTTCACCATGGTAGTTTCCCAAGATGTCATAGAAATGGTTTTTACCTCTCTCTCTCTCTCTCTCTCTCTCTCTCTCTCTCTCTCTCTCTCTCTCTCTCTCTCTCTCTCTCTCTCTCTCTCTCTCTCTCTCTCTCTCTCTCTCTCTCTCTCTCTCTCTCTCTCTCTCTCTCTCTCTCTCTCTCTCATATCATAATCAATATGAAACAATTATTCCTTAGGTTAAAAACTCCTTCTAGGGCCCAAAATTTACTTTAACCCTTAATAGGTTACTAGGCCTAATTAGTCCTAATTGACCTAATTGAAAATAAAATAACTAAAAACATAATTATTTTATATTATTTTGGATTAATTTCATCTTTATTCATGTATTCACACACAATTTCAACAAATCTAAACCTCTGTTTGGCCTCTGAACTCACCCATGCCAACTTGCAAGGCTTTAGGCATTATTCTTCCTTTGAAACATGAATTTATTGTTAGGATAAATTTTTGTACAAGGATCCAAATGAATTAAAACATTTTTGACACTTTATAAACACCCTCATACAAATGTTCACCAATTTATAACATTTTCCCATTGTTTATTTTTAAGATATTTAGGATTTTCTGCAAGATATGGTTTCTATGCGTGATTTCCTTTTTCTAGACATAATCAGTTTTGATTATAAATTCTCAAATACTCAAAAAAATTATATAATTTTTTTTTTCATTACTTAACTAACATCTAAACACACATGTTCACAAATTTTTTATGACCTTATGCTAGTTCATTTTCAAGAAAATAGATTTTTCCTCTTTTAAGCCCTAGTTTGTACTATGTGATGCTAGGAGCTAACAACTTCAGTTTTTAAAGTTTAAAAAGGATTTATAAATAAAAATGAATATTTTTTAATTCTAATAAAATATTATAAAACTTCTTCAATCTTTATATCTTCTCATGTAATGTAAAAACAACTTTCAAAACAAGACTGTTTCTACTTACCAATTTTGAGTACCTTGTAATCTAGGCTTGTAACTTTAGTTTGAACATAAAAATACATTTAAATGAGGTTTATAAATATTATAATGTATATAATAATTTAAAAACATATTATAACAAATCTATCCAACCATATTTACCCTTGAATAACCTTTAAAATTCTAAAACCACACAATTTTCTAGATGTGTAAACCCCTAGATTCTCACTGTTAGGCCTGCATGCTATCTAAAAACTAACAAAAGATATTAATAAAAATTAAAACACATATAAAAACATTAAATTACATAATTATGAATATGAAACAATGATCCATTACTTTAAGTAAGGATCTTTTCATTGTTTTCTTCTCAATACATACACAATCCTTCTATAATCCTTTATGAAAATCTTGCCTACAAAGGCTTTTTAACCTTGTTCTCACTCTACTCTCTTCATCATTCTAAGTATATCAATTGAAACAAATTTATAAACTTTTTTTTGTCTAGATACATGCACTAAATATCTCTCATTTGATCTTATCCTTCTTCCCAACATAGAAAACTAACCATAATGCTAGTTTGGACTTGACCTTACTTAAGATTAACAAACTTATCATGAATTAAGCATAAGCCACACCTTAAAACATGTCCTTAAACTCTAAGGGACACCTAGAATAAATATCATCCCATTATATCACCTTAAATATATACAAAATACTTTTAAAAGGCTATTACTATTTCAAATTTTTAAATATCTTATTTTGGTAGGAAAACTCTTTATATCTCCAAATCACTATATTATAGCAATTCTAAGGACTTTAAAACCTCCTAAATGACCCTATAAGAAACTCCACACTTACATTTAGTCAAATAAATAAAAATTTACATTGATTTTATGATGTTCCTGCATCACATTGGTATCATTTTTATATCAATATTTTAGCTTGAGACAAATATGAGGTGCATATGTCATGCAAAGGGAAACCTAAATTTTAAAATCAAATCAACTTTCTGATTTCAAATACTACTATGCATTGTTATCATACCTAGGATTAAATTTTATGAAATTTATTGATCTAATCTACTGTAGTAGTTGGTTCACATTTTATCAAGGTTGAGGTGATTAAATCACTCAATCTTACCAAGATTTATATTATGGAGTGATTAAATCATCCACCCTCACCAGATATATATTGTGATTTGATTAGATCACTCACATTCACTAGGTTATAATTATGATTGGATCGTATGATTGAGATGAGCCTAATGAATGTGTGTCAACTCACATTTTTTTTAAGGTTGGGGGTAGGTGTCATCCAATCTCTATATATATGTATGCACCTGCAGGTTTCCAAATTGTCCAAATATTTTCTCCAAGGATTTATAATAAAACATCTCTACAAGTCAAAATATTTAAAAGGCAAGATGGTTGTATTGATACACAGGTGTACTCCTAAATTTGATCTCTTTACTTTCAATAATTTTAAATTCTTTCAAATTATAGATTATATACATTGATTATATACTGTAACATGATATTGAATGCAGGTCAGTCACCCGCAAGGCACTCAAGTGGGACTCACATAAAGACAAGGTGTGTTATACAAACCTAGGTACACATTTATTTACTTTTAATATAAATTTCATTATTAAATTAAAAGGAGGGTAAATGTAGACACTAAATATGAATTATATAACACATCAGTCTTATACACTTGGAAAATACCTATCAAGTTATACCCTTCAGTTCTAAGACCTCCCCATTGCTAAAAGGATTAAATTCACTATCTCTTATGCTTAAATTAGTCATCTCTTAGTCAAAATACTATTATTTTGATGATTAGGCATTTTATGTTGTAAAAAATGCTATAAAATTGATAATTATCCTTCCTTGTCAGTTTTGGACATGTACCTTTTTACTAGCTTCCTAGACACTTGTGTCCCAGCCAAATGCCTATGTCAGTGTCCATTTTCAAACTAATTGCCCAGTGCTAAGAAATCATCCAATTTTTAGATGAAGCACATTCTAATGGTCATCCTAAGTGCTTTACATATTTTCAAAAGGAATATATATATATATATATATATATATATATATATATATATATATATATATATATATATATATATATATATATATATATATAGGGTTGATCTTATATATATATATATATATATATATATATATATATATATATATATATATATATATATATATATATTATATATATATAGATATATATAAGATCAACCCTCATTCATTCCTCACCTAGTAAATACCAGGAACTCATAAGGTAACCTACCAAGAAGAACTCAATCAAGCATTCAAGTGAAAAAACCTGATTTAGTTATCCCTATTTCCATATCATCCATAGAAGCAGTATATCCATAGGTTTGTGTTATGAATAGCCTAATGTTAGTGCTCACATTATATTTGTTTGTAATACTGTTATTAATATGAGTTTCTAACTCATTTAATAATAATATAGGTAGAATAATATAAATAGATTTGGGTAATATTAGTGAGTGATTTGTGGGAACAAATTACATAGATATGAGATAGGTGTGTGTGAGAAAATAAAGGGATAAGAGATAGGTTTGAGAGATTCTCTAGGAGAGAATCATGGAGATATGGAATAGTGTTGACTCCTATTAAGGAGACCATACACTTATATATTATAATCTCCTATGTTGAAATAATATCCCGAATAGAATATCATAATTGAAGTAAATTATTTATTCTTACTAAGTTTATTCAAAGTTTAGCTTATTAGATCAAAACCATAAATAATATCTGGTATTAGAGCAAATATTTCTAGAGCAAGGTTAGTTTAAGAAAGCCAAATAATTTAAAAGAAATAATCCATTAGCAATGAGAGTCATTTTCAAGCGTCATTGATTCTATAGTGTTCTTACTGACTTAATCACATTTATAAATTATATCATCCCCAGTCTTTATTATTTCAAAGGTCTTCATGCCTTGTACCATATGTATCAATAGATAGTAACATTTTTTCCTTGAAAGTTCTAATCATTACAAATCTGAGAGCATTATAACTTTACATGTGTCGCTGGGATTAGCAGTTCAATTTCTGAGTCTTCTATATTTTGGTAATATCAGGCCACATAGACTCTATAAGAGGGGTTGAAATATCAAAAAAATTAGATATGGATGTTCTTTCTGCCCTACCAGTTTTTCATAATCTGATATTTACCACAAGTGTTTCTATGCTAGATTTTCGCTTTCACATTCAAAGAGAGAATTAAGAAACTAAGAAGAATGGTCAAGGCTTGATGTACCTGGATATAGTCATGCGTACCGTAATCCAGATGAAGTGAGAACTCCTCTTTGGTTGTGGAGGATGACACCTGCAAAAGAAAGAGACTAAGACAAAGAAGGTGTTAGATAAGGAGATGGTGGGTTGCCAAGCAAAAGCTTGATCCCAGAAGCAAAAGCTTGAGAGATGTCAACCCACTAATTAAAAGATGTCTGATAAAGGATAGAAAGATAAAAGACTGAAAATGATAAAGACAGAATGAAAAGTGGAAGCAAATGCTTACCTGAATGTTGCTGTCGGCCTAGTCATAGTCACCGGCGTTGGTGGTCCTACCGGCATCGGTTGTTAAGGATGCCGACGTCAGTTAGTCTGCCGACGTCGGTTGGGGAAGTGACCGGCGTCGGTCGGGGTAGTAGTCTGTGGATGAGTTTTGGAAAGGATTTTGGTCTGTGGATGGGCCTAAGACAGAGTTTTAGGCTTGGTTGAATGATCTGGGGGTCTGGGTCTGAGAGTCTAGTTTTGGTTAATGGTCTGGGAGTATGTGCAGAGTTCTGGGACAATGGACAGAATGTCAAAAAGGGACAGAGGGATAGAGGAGACCAACAGGGGGACATGGATATAAAGATTCGGGTCTAGTCTAGTCTGGTGATAGGGAGTGCTGAATTGATTGGACAGAGGGTGTTTGTCTAAAGAGAGACTAAACGGGTGTTAGAGGCAAAGAAAAGGGAATAAGAGGTGAGAGAAGGCTTTTCAGCCTCTCTAAGAAGAACAGACAAGGTGGGGTCAAGGATGCTTGGAATAGACAGTAGACAGAATGCTAATATATTTGAAATGATACTAAAATAAAAATAGTGAAAATACTTAACTGTGACATGGGTTAACAAATGTGCAGAAGCTGTGTTTCCATTGCCGCTGGTGATGGAGATATCAGGCAATCCCTGTGCAAAATGTCTGATGCAAGACCTCGGTGCCTAGAAAATGCTGTCAAGAATACTGATCCCTACAACAAAACAAGAAGCCAGAGCCTTGGAAAGCAAGAGCACAAGAGAACTTTGTTTCGCTGGAAGAAGTCTTGAGATTCGTGATTAGCTCCAGAGATTAACGATTTCTAATTAGCCCCGTCAAAGGCTAGAAATTTAGTTTAAGTAAAACCGACGTCAGCGATCCCGCCAGCATCGGCCGAAATTTGACCGATGTCGGCGGGCGGAGAATGAGTAAAAGGGCCACCAAGCCCGTTCTCCATCCACCAAGTACACTATCCGTTGGAGAATTGTCGAAGGTTGGCTAAATACGCACGAGAGTTGGTTAAGCAGTTAGAAAGAAGTAGGAATAGGTCTTGGGTGAGTCATAGGGTGGGAAATAGTCCAAGGTGAGGTGTCGGATGAGGTGTTATAGGTGATGTGTCAAAGGGGAGGATATTAATAATAAATTATTATTTTTAAATTAGTAAGTGCATGGTTTAGGAATGGACCAAGGGGGAGGATGACCAAAGGTTAGACACGATTTTGGTGTCTACATTTGCCCCTTTTTGTCTTGTTGGTTGCTCTAGACGAACTGCAAGACAAAAATAGGAGTTGGTTGCCCCAGGTATGGGATAAAGTTGATTTTGTCCTGTTGGTTATTCAAGTGAACTGCAAGACAAAAACAAGAGGGTTGGTTGCCCCGATTATGAATGTTGGATTCCCCCTCAAAATAGGAGTCGAGAGAAGGGAACCTGGAATCGGGTGCTGATTTGACAAAGAGTAGATGAAGATGGTGAAGATAGAGTGAGAACGTTGCAAAAGTCGTGATTGTGCGTACACCACTTCACGAGATGGTCAGGTTAAATTGTCGCAGGTCGAGGGTCAAGGAGTGCCAAAATTGAAATAACCGGGCCCTAACATTTAGTCATCTGCTGAATGGGTTATTTAATCTAAGCTGAAGCTCTAAATGGTCGTCGTGTTCCAGGTATCCCAGGCTCAGGAAGTGCTCCCAAAAACACAAAAAATGTCACAAGTAGTGCAGATCAATCTTCTTGCGATCCTATACTTGTGAGGGTCAAAAATAGTCTACGCACAATTTTGCTAACTAGTCATGGGGTAGCATGCATGCAAAAATAACCAAGGCGAAGCCATCTTGGAAGTGGTCAGGGTCGGAGGAGATAGGCATGATCTCCATGGTCTTTGATCGAGGTGGATGAATGGACGAAAGGATGTGGCCGAGCTAACCTCAGAAGACCCCATGTCAACTGAGTGCTGCCTACATAGCCCTTGTTGGAAGGGCCTCAGGCCAATGTAGTTCTCCCAAGAGGGAGGAAGAGGGTTGAAGTGATTGTTTTTGGTCATGTGTTGAAATGATGAGGATAAGATGATGTTGCAGCTTTTTCCATATTGTGTGATGGTGTATTTTGCAACATTGGTCGAGAGGTCTTTCATCCCTAGCAATTTTCCATATTCGTGATGGATGTATGCTAAAAATGAATTGGGTATATTTATGCTTCAGCAAGTAATGGTTTATGCTTAACATAAATTGTGTCTGGTCGATAGTCCCTATGTGTATTGTTGTCCATAGAAACTATGTGAATGGTCTATGATGATGTATGATGTCATAATGTCATGTTGGTGGTCTGAAAATATTTGATTGGTTTGGTTAGGGAAAATGATTTGGTTGAATGTGACCAAAGTGTGACAAAAAGTGAAAAGCAAATTGCTCTTTTATTGACAAGGACCAGAATGACAGCATAGATAGGGGTTATTAGAATGAAAACCCTGTTTATGCATTGCATCGTTGACCATAGTTTGTGTTAGAGAGGTAATCGAACCACTTTAACATTAAAATGAGCTCGAAGTCCCTTGAGTAGGTGATGTGATAGGGGGAAAGGGTAACCCATTTTAGAGTAGGGATAACTTTGCCCCTTTTTATAGGAGACCCTGAGACGACTACAAGCCAAGTCCATGACCTTTTTTTTTTTTTGAGCAGACTGATCAATGCGGGAAGTCCACATAGAGATGTCACTTGGCTTGGTGGTCATTTGTGAAGCTGATCGATGCGAGAAGCTTCTAAGAAAGTGCTGTTTGTAGGAAGATTTAGTCATAGCCATCCTTCGAGGGAGTGGTCTATATTTTTCTTTATATATGTTTAAGGGCTTTAAATAGCTGTCCTTCGAGGGAGCAGTCTATTAGCTATAGCAATGATAGTACAACTGTCCTTCGAGGGAGCAATCTGCTTTTTGATTTGATTTTGGTTTTGTGACCTTGGATATTTTGACATCTTAATTTATTTTTGACAGAATGTTGAGTCATGGACAAGACTATAGAAGGTCAAGGGCTCCCTTTTATTAGGACAAAGCATCCCTACGTCATAAAAGGGTTATAGAGGATTTGTTAAGGGAAAAAGGGTGGAAAGGATTAAGGATTAAAAGGATAGGGATTGCTCAAGAGACGAGCTCAAGTTAAATGTCAAGTGGATGAGTACTTGACTAACAGTAGAATGGTCGTAGATGCAAGGCATTAAGGGGCTCAAGTTCTGGTCGGCCTTCAAGAGAAGACAGAAGATAAGTCCCTGATCCATACTTATGCGTGATGATATAAGGTCCAAGCCAATTAGGAGAAAATTTGCCATGTTTACTGAGTTCCATATTGGTCACATGTTGGTTCTCTTTGAGGACGAGGTCTCCGATATTGAAATCTCATTCTCTCAGATTTTTATTATAGGCTCATTTGATGTGATTTTGATAGACATGGAGATGGTTGAGGGCAGCAAGACGACGTTCGTCGAGTAACTCAAGTTGAGCTAATCGATCTTGATGAAAGTCATCGTTAGAAATAATGTCATGCAGAGAAATATGAAGAGATGGGATCTGTACTTCGAGAGGTAGGACAGCCTCTGTTCCGTACACTAGAGAGAAAGGGGTAGCACCTGTAGAGGTTCGGATGCTAGTGCGGTAGGCCCACAAAGAGAAGGGAACATGAATGTGCCAGTCCCTTCCTGTGTCGTTGACCACCTTCATGAGAATTTTAGTTAGGATTTTGTTAGAAGCCTCGGCTTGCCCATTTGCTTGTGGGTAGTAAGGTGAAGAAAAGCTGAGTTTAATGCCAAAGGAGTCACAAAGTTTCTGGACAGTTTTGTTTTTAAATGACTTTCTGTTATCGGTGATGATTTTGTGAGGTACACTGAAATGACAGATGATGTGGGTGATGATGAAGTCGACAATCTTGTCGGCTTTTGTGGAGATGAGAGGAATAGCTTCCACCCATTTAGAGAAATATTCGATGGCGGTGATGATGGACTAATGACGAAGAGACGAATGAGGGTTAATCTCGTCGATGAGATCTAAGCCCCATTGTGAAAAAGGCCAAAAATTTTGAGCAACTTGTAAGGCATGGCTAGGGAGATGAAGCAAGTTAGCATGATGCTGACACTTGATGCAATGCTGAACATAATCGCTACAGTCTTGATGAAGAGTGGGCCAATAATAACCCAGGCGAAGGATGCGCTTGGCAACTGAGTTACCACTGAAGTGTCCACCACAAATCTCGTCATGGGCTTGTTTAACAGCATGAGAGGCTTCAATGGAGTTTAAACAGTGAAGAAGAAGGCCGTCAAAACCTATTTTTATAGAGAATGCCCCCTAGCATGGTATAGCGAGCAGTGTGCTTGAGAAATCCCGCCGTGCATTGCTAGAGAGGTTGGGAGGAATGAGAGAATGAGCCAAGTAGTCCACAAGTTATTTATACCATACATCTTGTGAACTAGAGTCTATGGTGTGGATGAAGTTGATGTCAGTGGAAATGTATGAAGGCAATGGCACACGATGTACCATGACATAAAGTCTTGATGAGGATGATGAAGAAGGAATATGCGAGGCGAGGGAAGCCATGGTGTCAGCAAACTTATTCATAGATCGAGAAACAGTCTGCAATAAGTGATGGTCGAAAGATGTTAGAAGGGTGTCAACACGGTGCTTGTACCTTTGTAAAATTTCATTTTTACAAAGATATGAGCCATTGATTTGATTGACGACAAGTTTTGAGTCGCCGAAGATGTTGATAGTCTTGATGCTTAAAGAAAGGGCAGTTTGAAGTCCCAAAATTAAGGCTTTGTATTTGGCCATATTATTGGTACATTCAAAGTTGAGTTTGAAAGACAGGGGCATGGGCTCACCCTCATGTGGGATGAGGATGACTCCCGCACCTCCATCGAGTTGACATTTGGAGCCATCGAAGAACATCGTCATTTGGTAGAATATGTCATCAGTCGAGAGAGTGGCGATAGATTCATCGGGAAACTCACATTGAGAAGGTTGATTGTCGAGAAGAGGGGCATTTGCTAGTTGGTCAATGATTTTTTGCCCCTTTATAGATTTTTGCTAGACAAATTCCAAGTCAAACTTAGCAAGAAGCATGAGCCAACGAGCCATACGTTGGTTTTGGTATGGCTTGGAATGCATGTATTTAAGAGGGTCAGTGTGAGTGATGACAAAGGTTTTGTGATTGAGAAGATAGTGACGAAGCTTGGTAGTGGAAAAGACTAATGTCAAATAGAGTTTCTCGGTATGAGTATACCGAGTTTCATAGTCGACAAGTGTTCAGCTTATGTAGTAGACCGCTTGCTCACTGTGTTGCTCATCTCGATGCGTGATCATGGCACTTAACGAATGGTTGGTTGCTGAGATCTAGAGGTAGAAGGGCTGGTCATCTTTAGGTGGAATGAGGACTGGTGGAGAGACTAAATAGCTTTTAAGGGCTTCAAATGCCTCTTGACAGTCTTTATCCCATTTAAAGGAGACGTCCTTCTTGAGGAGATGATGAAAGGGTTGGCAGTGGTCAAAAAGTTGTGAAATAAAATGACGGATGGACTGGAGCTTCCCTTGCAGACTACGAAGCTGCTTGAGATTGGTCGGAGGTGGCATTTCGAGGATAGCGCAGATCTTGGTAGGATCTATCTCGATGCCACAAAAGGAAATGATGAAGCTGAGGAGCTAGCCTGAGAGGACCCCAAAGACGCATTTCTTGGGATTAAGGCAGACATTATACTGAAGAAGACGAGAGAAGATGATTTTGAGAATAGTCAAATGGTCGTGATGAAGCTTAGACTTGCCAAGCAGGTCATCTACATAGTCCTCCATAATTTTATGGAGGAGATCGTGAAAAATGTAAGTCATGGCACATTGATAAGTGGCGCCTGCATTTTTGAGGCCAAAAAGCATGACTCGATAGCAAAAAGTCCCCCATGGGGTGATAAAGGTAGTCTTGTGCTGATCTTCTGGTGCAATCAGGATTTGGTTATATCCTAAAAACCCATCCATGAGTGATAACATCTCATGACCGGCCGTGAGATCAACAAGTTGGTCAATGTTTGGAAGAGGAAAATCGTCCTTGGGATAAGCCAGGTTGAGGTCATGATAGTCTGTACAGATTCGGATCCCCCCAGTTGCTTTGGTAACAAGAATGATGTTTGATACCCACTGCGGATAATCAATGGGTTGGATGAAAGAGACAGAGAGAAGACGCTGAAGCTCCTCTTTGACAAGAAGTGCAACAAGAGGATGCATTTTGTGAAGCTTTTGCCTAACAGGCTTAGCCTCTGGGTTTGTGACGATGTTATGGATGACAATGTTAGGGTCGATTCTAGGCATGTCACCGTAGGTCCAAGCAAAGGCCTTGCTATTGTCTGAAAGAAATGTGGTATAGTCGATCTGCTCCTGGGCATCTAAAGACTGACCAATCTTTAAGACGTGAGGAACGTCAAAAGATGGAAGGTTAATGTCAATGGTCGATTCATTTAACATAACCTGCATTTTAGAAGGGAGGGAGCATTGAATACAAGAGTCGTCGGCACCCATATAGGTAAGAATGATGTCATCGTCTATGCAGTGGATAGTGTTGATGGTTGTCGATTCATCGTCTATCATATTGGGATAAACGAGAGGGAGAGACTTGGAAACCCCATTGAGTTGATAGGTTAGGGGTTCCAGGCGGATGGTGTTTATGCAAAAAAAAACTAGGAGGGATGGAAACCACCAACTCCGTAGGTGAGGATGGAAGAATAGGCGAGTCTAGAAGGGATTGGTCGATGGTGGGTTCATGGCAAAGGTTTACAGAAGCCTCAGTGGGGTCGTGATATCCCAGGCCATACCGTCTCTTGGCATTGTCATCGTTGAGTGTCTTGATGGGCTGATGGGAGCCCTGCTCATAGCGCCCAAAACCAAAACCCTTCCATGCACACCTGTAAAGGTAAGTGTGTGCAAAGGCGGGGTTGCCAAGAAATGAGAAGTCTGATGTGAATGGTTGGGGTGAAGAGAGAGGGTTCCCATCAAGAGGAGCTTGGTTGAGCCCCCCATAGACGAGGTTGGTTCAGAGGTGAGGAGGACCATAAGGAATGACCATTCCAATCTGACAGTCATAGCTGGGGTTGTGGTGAAGGCGTCCATACTCTTGCAGAGTCTGGAACATGTCTAGAGTAAGCAAGCGATATTCCCCAAGTGAAAGTTTTTGAAAGATATCATCTATGGAGTTTTTGGTTGTCGCTTGAGAGGGTGATGTGATGGCAACTGCTGTTTGCGAACTAGTTGAAGCTTTCGCGGATGGAGGCGGTGCTGAGGTTGATGGCTTGATAGGAATAAGAACGTCATTTGGGTGATAGGTTGTGTTACAAGTCTTGAAAGGGGATGGGTTGGCAGGAATGACATGGACTTTTCTATCATGTTCAAATTTGACACAACGGTGAAGTGTTGAAGGGACGCAAGCCATGGCGCAGATCCATGTCATCCTAATAGCATGTTATATTGGAATTCTCCCTCAATGATGTAGAAGAGCTCTGGTATTGTGTGTGAGCCAATGCGAATATGGAGGACAACAATGCCAATAGTGTTAGTGGTGGTGTCATTAAAGGATCTAAGGATTGCGTTGGTCTTCGATATGCAATTCTTGGGAAGAGCCAATTGATCAAAGGCGTGGGTAGAAATGATATTAATACTGGCACCTCTATCAATCATAACGCGCTTAATACGTGTCTGATCAACGTAGGCTGTGATGAAAAGAGCAGTGTCCTGATCTTTCAAGGTAGTGATAAGAATTTCAGAATCACTGAAAGTGATAAAGGTGACAGGGGATAAAGAATGGACTAGGGCGGCTAGTGGTTGAGGGTCTTCAGGTTGGACCTCCACTGCCTATAAGGATTTGATGAGGGCTTGACGATGCTGAGGTGAGGTTTGGATGAGGTCATAAAGGGACATCTTCACAGGCATCTGGTGAAGCTATTTCAACATGGAGTCATGAATCGGCCTGGAAGAGGAAGAATAAGAAGGTTGAGATGCACCAAGGATAGAAATTTTAGGCTTAGGTGGTTGAGGTGGCTTGACAAAAGGGTAGGTCCAAGGAATGGCGGCTTTTTCTTTTGCCTTATCCTTTTGTGATCTAGTGGTTATGTGGATAGCATTGATTTCAAAGATAGGAGGTGAAGAAGGTGGAGGGGTCTGCTGGTGAGATGTTGATGTGGTTGAAGAGATTTGATGGGAAGGTGTCGAGGGTCGGTCAAGAGTGTCCTCAAGGAGAAGAGTGTCCTTCTCCATATAGCGGCGAATGATGGCCTTGAGGGCATAACAAGTCTCGGTATCATGTCCTAGCGTACGATGGTATAAGCAAATCTTCATATCGTCAAACCAGGAAGGCTTGGACCCGAGAGGTTGGAAAGGCCTGATGGGTGGAAGGGTTATGCTGAAAGTCTGCAAAAGTTGGCGTAGTATCAAAGTGTATGAACCTACTAAGGGGTCTGTGCTTGTTGATGCATGAAGCACTAGTGACTTTTGCTTAGGAGGTGTTGAATAAGGCTTTCGTACCACCTTTTGGGTTGGTGGTGTGGCCACATGTGAAGACGGCACTTTCTTCGTGAGAGGTGCCAAATTTTTGAGAGGGAGTAGACTTGTGGTTGGCGAAGGAAGTAATGAAGGTAATTTGTTTTGGTTTAGGGTCAGAGTAGGGAGCACTCCAATTAGGGTAGAAGGATGAGGGCCTAAAATGGAGGGTAATGTTGACGGTGGAGGAGGGGTTCGCTTCTGTGGTTTGGCAGTCTTCTTCGACTTAGTTGGAAGGCTACTATTGGTCGAGGTCTGGTCTAAGTCCACCTTCACTTGCGGGTGAGTGAGGGTAGAGACAGGGCGAATGCTGAGTGACTTGATAGGTTTAGATGGGGTAGATGCGGGTTTAGAAGTGGGAGTCTGGTCTTTGTTGAGAGTCTTGGGAGATTCTACCTTAGGAGGATTGGCAGCATGAGACGAGATGGCATGGGGATGTTGAAGAGCTTTAAAACGCTCCCACAATCCCTGATGCTCCACTTTCCTTGAAGGGAGAAGTTTGATTTTCTCCACTAGTCGGGAAAATGGTTGAGAAGATGTTAGATGAGGTTTGGGTTCTTGAGAAGATGTTGACAGTTGTGGGGTCGAAGATGAGATGGGTGTAGCAGTAGTCTCAGACCCAAGATGTGTGGGGGTCATAACTGGATTGTTGTTGGTCGAAGAAGATGGAGAGTCAGGTTCTTCTCTTGGTGGAGAAGGAACTGGAGAATGTGGCTCCTCAAGCGGGTAAAGGGCAGGGATGATGGTGCCCTCCACTTGCGGTCGAGGAGTAGGAAGGGTCGGGGCCTCCATAGGCAGCAGGAAGGAGGATGGTGAGACCGGTGGTGCCGGTAAGGTTGAGGCATCCTCCAAGATGAGAGAAATCGATGGGGAACTAACCGGGGAAAGTGGTTCATCCACACGTGATGGACTGATAGATGGACTAACCTCTTGAGGTTGGTCGGGGATGAAGGGCGAGACCATATTGACTGTTCGAATGTTGTGTTCATGAGTGTTGTCAATCAAGGTCTGGACATTGTTTTGGGTCAGTGGATGATTAGGGAATGGTTGCTTGAAGATATCAATGCCCTGATTAGGAGGTGCATTGGGATTGTCTAGGACGAGGTCACCCTTTTCAAGCATGTCTTGGATTATGTTTTTAAAGGTCTTACAGTTACCCGTGTCATGACCTTTGACACGGTGGTAATTGTAGAAGTCATTTTCCCTATACCACGCAGGGATGGCGTGTGAGGGATCAAATTGTGGAGGTGGTCAGATCTGGGGGAGATTGAGAACCCCCTGTCTAACAAGTTTTTCTAGTATAGATGTGTATGATTCTCTGAGAGGAGTATACTGTCATTGTACGTATCTCTGCTAGAATTGGCGGGTGGCACTCTGAGATGTGGATGGCTCAGGCTGATTGGTTGAAGAGGATGAAGGTCTAACGACCATAGCGTTAGCTGAAGATTTAGACTTAGGATTGGATGATGAAGGTTTAGAAGAAGAGGAGTCATTGATCTTAGAGTTGGGATTCTTGCTCTGCAACTTGACTTTATTCTCCTCGATGGCACATAATTCAAGTTTGCGGGCCATTGTGAAGGCTTCATCGAAGGTGCGGAAGGTCTGAACCCGTAAGGTGGAAGAAATATGTTTGGCGCAGGCTTGGGAGAAAAGTTCAATAAGTTCGGGTTGGGGTAAGGAAAAAGAGAGTTGATTGATGAGGCCTCTCCAGCGAGCAACGAAGTCAGCTATGGATTCATCTTTGAATTGACGGATAGAATAGAGGTCTGTGATTGAGACCTTGTTGGTGATGTTGATGGAGAAGTGATCAAGAAAGAGCTGGGCCAGCTGTGTAAATGTGAAGACGGAATGGCTGGCAAGAGAGCTATACCAGTAAAGCGCAACACCAAAGAGAGACATAGGAAACATGCGTAAAAGCAATGCGTCATCATGGGCAATAAGGTAACAGGCATGTCTGAATTCCCGTAAGTGCTGCTGTGGGTCTTCCTTGCTTTGAAAGTGAGAAAACTTAGGAAGCTCCCATTGACTGGGGTATGGCCTGATCGAGACAGAAGGATGAATGGGCTCATTGCAAATTTTCTCATATGAGAGAGCATTGCGTGAGCCATAAATGGAGGTCTCTAGGCTAGACATCTTGTCCATCAGCATTTTGATGATATCTGCTGATGGATTGGTAGGTGGAGCGCCCCCTAGATTATAAGGCGATTGAAAGATATTGAGATGGGCATATGACCTGGTTGGTTGCATTTGTGTAGACGCAACATATGGGTAGCTAGTTATCGGGGCGAAAGTTGAAGTCAAGGGCATTTGTGTTATGGGGTTGGTAGGCACAAGTTGGATAGGGGCCGTCAAAGATGGGTGAGGAGTGGCCACACTTTTTGAAGGGTAGACAGTTACTCTTGTGTTGATAGGTGCAAGAGTAGGGGGGATAGAGACCACTAAGTTTTGGAAAGGTGTAGGATTTGGTTGAGTAGTTTGAGGTTGAGGGGGTATCAGAACCCCCATGGAGGTAGGTCTGGAAGGAGAGGCTAAATTTTGAAGGTTGGACACGGTTGGGTTATTAGTCAAGGTGTTGGCTTGATTGTCTATAGGTTGAGTTGTAGATACTGTTGATGTGATCATTGTCTCGACTAAGGAAGTCAGCATCCCATAGATTGGGTTGTCTAGGGAGTCTCATGTTTGGCTATGTGCGAGATAGTGCTGCAAGGCTTTGACGTTGAGGTCCAAGAATCATGCAAAATCTTGGTCCCCTTCTGGGACAATAGGAGTCTGGGGCGGGGTTGGGCGAGTAGGAGTTCTTTCAGTCTCTGAGTGGAACTCCATTAAAGGATTGGTTATGGATGGTGAAGGCGGAAGCGGTTGTTGCCTCGCGTGGTCAAGAAGAGCCTTGGTTTGACTGCGTGTCAAAACCATTCAAGGCAAAAAAGGGTCAGGTTTCAGAAAACTATGTTTTTTTAGTTTTAGAAAACTCAGAATGTGGTTTTGATAGAAAAAGGGGCAGGTTTTAAGGTTGCTATTTTGAAAAAGAAGAACTGTGACAAAGACCGATGTCAGTTAAAAAACTGATGTCGGTGAGAAAGATGGCCGACGTCGGTCAGATAACCGATGCCGGAGATAAAAGGTGGCCGATGTCGGTGGTAAAACCGATGCCGGTGACTGTGTTTTCCAAAAATTGAAAAGACTTGAAAGTTTTTGGAAATCAAAGAAGAAGAACGTCCTCACTAGCTCAAATAGGTAGATAAGAACAGAAAAGATGAAGAACACAAGCAGAGCCTAAGCGTTAAATCCCTAGAAATAAGTTATTAAGCTCGTGTGGCTTATGCCTTAAAGTGATGTTTGAGGAGGTTGGCTGTTAGAAGGGTCCTAGAAGAGGTAGTCTAAAGATGGTTTCAGGTATGTTTAGGTGCTCAAAAGTCTGTGTTAGGTTCGGTACGTGGCCTGGTGCTAAAGAGCAAGCTCCCCTCACTTCACGATTCCAGTGGTAAGCTGGTCTCGCTTAGCCAAAATATACCTTGCCTAGAGATTATCCTTCACCAGAGAACGGAGTGGGATTTCCCCTTGGTGGTGAAATCCAAGTGGGATTGCCAGGACAGGGTAAGGTATCCGCTGGGTGATGAAATCCCAGTCGGGCCTTGTCTCAAGTAAGTTTGATGTTTGATTTAGTGCACGTGGTTTGGTTGTCTAACATCAAGTGATCTACAATTAATTCAATATGCGGTTATTAATTACTAAGTGTGGACTAAGAAATGCAAGCAAACAGAAATGCAATGCAATGTATTTTAATGCCCAAGTCGAAATGTTAAGTTGGAATGAAAACAAATTGAGAAAGGGTTGAAGAATATGATTTTGGACTAGTCTAGAAATGCAAGAAAATAAAGAAAAGTTCTTTTTATTCCTGCTTATGATGTCTTTTGGAAGATAGAAGAAAGAGGTGAAGAGGAAGAAACCTAATACACCTAAATGAAAAAAGAAGGAAAGGAACCCAAGGAAGGCCCTAAGGGTCCCACCGGGCGTGCCAGAATGTTTCTATGCTAGATTTTCACTTTCACATTCAAAGAGAGAATTAAGAAACTAAGAAGAATGGTCAAGGCTTGATGTACCTGGATATAGTCGTGTGCACCGTAATCCAGACAAAGTGAGAACTTCTCTTTGGTTGTGGAGGATGACACCTGCAAAAGAAAGAGACTAAGACAAAGAAGGCGTTAGATAAGGAGATGGTGGGTTGCCAAGCAAAAGCTTGATCCTAGAAGCAAAAGCTTGAGAGATGTCAACCCACTGATTAAAAGATGTTTGATAAAGGACAGAAAGATAAAAGACTAAAAATTATAAAGACAGAATGAAAAGTGGAAGCAAATGCTTACCTGACTGTTGTTGTCGGCCTAGTCACAGTCACTGGCGTCGGTGGTCCTACCGGCGTCGGTTGTCAAGGATGCCGACGTCGGTTAGTCTGCCGATGTCAGTTGGGGAAGTGACCGGCATCGGTCAGGGCAGTAGTCTGTGGATTAGTTCTGGAAAGGATTTTGGTCTGTAGACAGGCCTGAGACAGAGTTTTGGGCTTGGTTGAATGATCTGGGGGTCTGGGTCTGAGAGTCTGGTTTTGGTTAATGGTCTGGGAGTATGTGCAGAGTTCTGGGACAATGGACAGAATGTCAAAAAGGGACAGAGGGATAGAGGAGACCAACAGGGGGACAGGGATATAAAGATTCGGGTCTAGTCTGGTCTGGTGATAGGGAGTGTTGAATTGATTGGACAGAGGGTGTTTGTCTAAAGAGAGACTAAACGGGTGTTAGAGGCAAAGAAAAGGGAATAAGAGGTGAGAGAAGGCTTTTCAGCCTCTCCGGGAAGAACAAACAAGGTGGGGTCAAGGATGCTTGGAATAAAAAGTAGACAAAATGCTAATATATTTGAAATGATATTGAAATAAAAACAGTGCAAATACTTAGCTGTGACACGGGTTAACAAAGGTGCAGAAGCTGTGTTTTCATTGCCGCTAGTGATGGAGATATCAGGCAATCCCTGTGCAAAATGTCTGATGCAAGACCTTGGTGCCTAGAAAATGCTGTCAAGAATATTGATCCCTGCAACAAAACAAGAAGCCAGAGCCTTGGAAAGCAAGAGCACATGAGAACTTTGTTTCGCCGGAAGAAGTCTTGAGATTTGTGATTAGCTCCAGAGATTAACAATTTCTGATTAGCCTCGTCAAAGGCTAGAAATTTAGTTTAAGTAAAACCGACATCGGCGATCCCGTCAGCGTCGGCTGACATTTGACCGACATCGGCGGGTGGAGAATGAGTAAAAGGGCCACCAAGCCCGTTCTCCATCTGCCAAGTACACTATCCGTTGGAGAATTGTCGAAGGTTAGGCTAAATACGCACGAGAGTTGGTTAGGCGGTTAGAAAGAAGTAGGAATAGGTCTTGGGTGAGTCATAGGGTGGGAAATAGTCCAAGGCGAGGTGTCGGATGAGGTGTTATAGGTGATGTGTCAAAGGGGATGATATTAATAATAAATTATTATTTTTAAATTAATAAGTGCATGGTTTAGGAATGGACCAAGGGGGAGGATGACCAAAGGTTAGACACGATTTCGGTGTCTACAACAAGTATTGATTAGTTTTGGCATCAAGTGTTACATTAGTGAGCTATCTATTTTGGCTCAACTTGAGAGTCAATAATGAGCCCATGCATCTTATTCAGTAAGCTTTGTTATTCACAACTCAGTCTAGATATTGACTTTGGCATTCATAATGGAAACTTTTCTCTCCAACATAAAGTCTAGTCCAGTACACATAGCTACCAAGATGTCCATGTGCTCCACTCAACATGAAGAGAAGACTTGATGAAGGCATGATCTAGTTCGCACCAAGCTTGAGCTCATTATCTTTTCCTTGTTAAAAATCACAAACCATAATTTTGTGCACCATTTACTTTATATGGTCCATGGTTTCAAATTATTTAGTGGTATTCAAATATTTATGTTTTTTTATAAAATTTTATGTTTGGTCAAAGCATAATAAAGATAGGTAAGTTTTTTTTAGTATAAGTCATTGGTTTTTTAGTTTTTTTTAATCAAAAAGTAGTTATATATTACTCTAAGAGTAATAGGTTTTAAAAGTCTAAAAAGTGTCAAAATTCTTTTGGAATTTTTGTTTTGTATTTTATACAAAATCAAAAGTGTCCTTTTCTAGGTCCATTGTAAAAAATAAAATAAAATTGATAGATAAAAGTCATCAAGCCATTTTTCATATGTCATATAGAGTCATTAATATCAAAATAAAAAATAAGTCAAGAGTTAGAGTCATAGTCAAAAGTGTCAACAATTGAGTCATTTTTTCAAGAGTCTTATTTTTACATTAGAATCTAGAGTTGATGTCTTTTTGGTCGTCATTTTCATAAATTATAGAAATAAAAAAAAATTGCCTCACAGATGCATTCAAACTTATATGTGATGTCCAAATTGTAGGGGAGAGTCTTGTCATCAAAAATGACATGAGCTTCATCGTCTAAGTAAGTAACAGACATTGGAGATAGAGGACATCAGAGGTTGGAGGAAAAATAACATCCTCTCATCAGCCACAAATGATAAGGTTGCATAATGTAGTTTTGGCATATTTTTTAGTTTCCGTTGTATGTTTGTAAATAAATAACACAAGTACATTCATGTTCAAATATTGTAATAAGTGGGGTCCTGAATGAGCATTTTTACTTGATGTAAAAATATAGTGAAAGGACAAACAACACCAATGTAAGATAGTTCTTGGATCTTGAAAAGGTTTGTGGTAGATCCATAAAACCATTAGAGGTAGACAGTTGATGAGGTTCATGTTTTATGTAGAGCATATAACTATCTTTCAAACTTTGACTTTGTTCTTTATTCACTTCCTTTGGCAATGGCTCATTAGATCAATCCTTCATGGAATATTCTAATATTTATCTATTGGTTTTGTAGATTCTAATGTATTTATCAAGTTATTTAGGGTCCCTTTAGACCTCTCATCCACTTAGCAACATTCTTCAACACTTTTCACTAAGCCCTTGCAACTCTATTCTCACAGTCTATTTTAGTATCCCTTTTTTGGAGAATTCTTGCTTGTATAGAATTGTATGGATGAATCTTGAAAAAAAAATACCTTTCCTGATACCCTCTAAGGATTTATTACTTTTCACAAAGTCTTAGGCTATGGTTACACTATTTAGTACCTTTTTTAGGTCCTTATAGCTCTCTGTTTAGCTATTTAGGCCTCATAGGTTCTTTTTACACATAGTCTTAATTATTTGTACATAGAGGTACATTAACACAAAGAAAACTTCAAAATATATTCAATTAGATTTTCCTTAAGCTTTTAAAAAAAATTATCCTGATTTGGTTGGTAAAAACTCCCTTTTACTTTCAAAACGCTAGTTCTAGGGTTAGTAGAGAATGTGAGGACTCGAGAGCAATCTAATTGCTTATACTCACTTCTTACAGGGTTTCAAAAGTTCCTAAAATTTTCTTAAGGCTTGTATTACACCTACACACCTTTCTAAATCTCTATATTACTTATCCCATTCCTGTGTTATAGTACTTAACCCATGTTGTTACTTTGTCTACATACGTAGTCATAGTTACAGGGTTTTCTCTACCACGGTTGAGACTCCTCTTACTAGAAATGAATTCTAAACTAGACAATGACTGACTAGGATTTTTTTTAACCATGTTCACCTATGCCAAGTTGGTGATCCTCATAATAACTCCTTTATACCACTTTTGGACACTTTATTGACACATCTATATATACTTGCATAGTCACAAGAAACAAGGTTTGTAAATGATTTAATGAGGTTCTTTGATCACTTTCAAGGTTCCAAACTTTGCACAAGGTTAACAAAGGTTTTCCAAAACTCATATCACCTCTTGACATCTATAATCCATCTATGAATGTCTCTATTCGAATAAATTCTCAACATATTATCCCTTTCTATATGCATATATAGTTTGTAGGTTAGACAACTATTGTCATAAGAAATTTAGGTATCCAAAAAGGTTTTACAACTCTGAATCCAGTTTATATTGCTTGATATTTTTCTATACATATTATGAAACCAAATTTTACTCACCTAAGTGCCTATGTATATGCTTTAGTCACTCTTTAAATGTTTATTGTCTATTTGTGTACCCTTTCACAGAACTATATTGTTTTTCAACACAGATACATGAGATCTCATAAATGAATTTCAAGACATCTATTCAAAAACATGAATAACTTACCAAATCATAGATCAATCCTCAAGAACAATGCATTAATGAATCTACTTTCATAGAATAACTTGATCACATCGAACATATATGGTAATATGCAAGTAAAGACAAAGTTATAGGCTTCCTAATCAAAATTTGACATCTTCAATCATTGTATATTGGTTATAATGCCCTTTATCATATGAATACATTATGACAACTAATTAAAAATCTAAAATGACAAGCTTTATATCACAATTAACTACCATAACTACTTCTTGCAAGACTCCAATCCATTCTTGAAGTTACCTCATATGGGCTTACGAATGAATTATGACTAAAGGTACTTACCTATTATATATCTCTATCATCCCTTTTTAGACCCAACACAAACATTAGACAACATTACCTAGCTAAGAAACATCCAAAAACCTCTCAAAAATTTCCCAAACATTCAAGTATTCAAATAATGATTTTTGGTAGGAAATGTCAATTTGAATGTTTCAAACAACCTAACACATATAAAACACTAAAATAAGATCCTAGAAGGATTTTAAGACACCTAGACACCTAAAGCAACCAAAATTGAATCTAACTAAGATGCCCCTGCATCATACTACCAAGTGCAGAAGAAATTGAGCTCCAAGCTCAATGTGACTTGCTTGATTTTCTTTCTTTTCTACCAATCTCTTGAAGGTCTCTTGTCTTTCATTCTTTTAGCTAGTCCTGTGGCTGCCACTATCACATCCTTAAGTGAATTGAGCTATTGTCATATTCTTGCCTTGCCTTAATCTGGTTGTGAATTTAAAAATGAGTGTATGTCTTTCATGTTTGTATTGGGTTACCTAAACTTAGACTTGTCTCCCATCACTTTGGCTTCAACTATTTCTTGTAGCTCATCCTTTATTTGTGATTTATTGATATCTACACTTCTAGACTATAACATTACAACTTGAATGTTGTTATGGCTCTCATATGCATTAAGAGATTACTTCAGTTGTACCTTATTATCTTCATCTTATCCTTTTGTATTCTCATATATCTGCAAAAACTCCTATGTTTGTTCTTTTATCTCTGCCATGTCCTTATCCTTTACTTGTTCCAAACTTTGATCTCTTGCTCAGTTTTGAATTATGAAACTTGGTTATTTCCCTCTAGTCTCCATCTATCAGTAATTGATTTCTTAGATGGGTTGAGTTTCAGCTCCTTAAACCTGAAAATTTATCTTCTTCTTCAATTCCCAATCTTGGTTAATGGTTGCCTACTCCTTACCTGTGCTTATATCACAAAAAAACATATTAGAAATAAAATTTTGAGCCTTTATGGCTCTTTTATCTACCTCTTTCATTGAATATTTCATCCTTTCTTGCTTAGTGTCATTCACATTACCATCTTCATCCACACTTTCTACATTTTCTACTTCTAGTTTGTTATCATTTATCTCATAGGCTTGACTGCCTTTCTTGTTTTGGATTTATTCTTTCTTGAGCAGTCTCATAGGTGATATGTCTTCTTCCTTTTGAAGACTATTTTTTTTCTACCACTGGATGACCTCTATTATCACCTTTAATTCTTGTTTAACCTCTTTCATGTCCATCTTTGTGGATTCATTACCCTTAATACCAACCATCCCAAGAAATCTTATCTATTATTCTCTCTTGGGTGCCTTGACCAAACCCAAGCTTTTCATGGCTTTGCTCCAATATTACTTTGTTTCCATCATCATGACTCTCTCATCTTTTCTTTCTTATTCATCCTTCAATGGGACAAGAATGTGTATCCATCCATGTTTCTTTTTGGTGTATGTATTAGCTTGACCATGATGAATATCTTACCTATCAAATTTGCCATGGTTTTCTTAACAATAAATGAAAAACATCTATGGGAATAATATAACATAATAGTTTATCTTTATATATTCCTATATGGAATTTAACCCAACTTTTCTCACTTATCAGGATTTGATGTCCCTTTTGAACCCATTCAACCTTGTATGGTTTTGGATGTGGTATCCTCTTCAAGTCTAATTTATGCACCATCTCTAAAGACACAATGTTATTGTTGCTTCTTCCATCAATCACTAAATCACAAATCTTACCTTTTACTTTGCATCTACTTTTGAATAATCTTCTCCTTTGAGCTGGTTCTTTGACTTGCTTCCTTTACTATAATAATATTCTTATCATGGGTAAAGAGTCATTTATTTCTTATCTTATTTCCTCATTCACTTCTCTTGTACTCTGTTGCTGTATATTTTTGCTAATACCCAATGGACATTTTGCTGCTCTATGTCCCTCTCTATGGCAATGCCAACATTGTCCTTGAAACCTTTATCTTGGTCCATTTATCATAGGACCTTCATCTCTTCTTGGTCTACCACCTAGAAATTTCTGACCCCCCATGCATGGTGTTGTACTCTCATTCCTTCTTGAACTGCTACTACCTATATTTGTGTTCTCTTTTGAACCACCTCTTCATTTTCTCTCTCTTTATCCTTGGCTACAAAGGTGATAATTGACCTTAATGGCTGTTATTTCCTTATTATTTCTTTATCATTGCTCTTTGTACTCTCTTTGAGAGCATCCTCAATATCCTCCATCCTCATGATCAATGATGTAATCAACTGTGTCACTTGGTCTACCATATTCTTGACCAAATCTTCTTGATCTCTTCTAACTCTCTGCATGGAACACTGTTCTTGGTTCCCTGTCCTACAATTCACCTAAAAAAACATGATGTTAATCCTTTTCACATTCCATTAGGAAATTTTTATAGCTATTATACCAAAATAATGCAAATCATATAACTATCTTTCAAACTTTGACTTTGTTCTTTATTCACTTCCTTTGGCAATGACTCATTAGATCAATCCTTCATGCAAGATTTTAAGATTAATCTGATAATTTGATGGATTATAATGTATTTATCATGTTATTTAGGGTCACTTTAGACTCTCATCCACTTAACAAAATTATTTAACACTTATCACTAATCCCTTGCAACTCCCTTCATTCTCACAGTCTATTTTAGTAGCCCTTTCTCGAAGAATTCCTATATGTATAGAAATATGGATGAATATTGAAAAACCATATACCTTTCCTAATACCTTCTAAGGATTTATTACCTTTAAAAAAGTCTAAGGTTGTGGTTACATTATTTAGTACCTTTTCTAGGTCCTTATAGCTCTTTGTTTAGTTATTTAGGCCTCCTAGGGTTCTTTTTACACACAATCTTAATTATCCATACATAGAGTTACGTTCACACAAATAAAAAATTAAAATATCTTCGAGTGCACCATCCTTTATATTTTCACAAAATTTCTCTTGATTTGGTTTATGGAAACTCCCTCTACTTATAAAACCCTAGTTCTAGGGTTACCAGAGACTGTGAGGACCCGAGAGCAATCTAATTACTTATACTCACTTCTTACAAGGTTTCAAAAGTTCCTAAAAGTTTATTAAGGTGTTTATTACACCTAAACACCTTTCAAAATCTCTATATTACTTATCCCATTCCTTTTTTATATTACTTAACCTATGTTGTTACTTTGTCTACGTACACAATCATAGTTGTAGGGTATTCTCAACCAGGGTTGGAGACTCCTCTTACTATAAATGACTTATAAACTAGATAATGATTGACTAGGATTTTTTTTAATGATTTTCACCTAAGAAAATATGTTGATCCTCATAATAACTCCTTTATGCCACTTTTGGACACTTTCTTGACACATCTGTATACACTTGAATAGTCATAAGAAACAACGTTTGTAAATTCTCTAATGAGGTTCTTTGATCACTATCAGGGTTACAAACTTTTTACAAGGTTAACACAAGTTATCCAAAACTCATATCACCTATTGAAATCAATAATCCATCTATAGACATCTCTATTAAAACAAATTATAAACATTTTGTCCTTTTTTGTATGCATATACAGTCTACAAGTTAGACAACTATTGTCATAAGAAACTTATGTCTCCAAAAATGTTTTACAACTCTGAATTAGGTTTATACTTCTTGATATTGTTATATATGTATTATGGAATCACATTTAACTCACCTAAGTTACTCTGTATACACTTTAGTCACTCTTTAATTGTTTACTATCTGTTTGTGTACCCTTTCACAAAACTATATTGTTTTTAATGCAAATACATGATATCTCACAAATAAATTTCAAGACATGTATTCAAAAACATGAAGAACATACCAAATCATAGATCAATCCTCAAGAACAAAGAATTACTGAATCTAATTTCATATAACAACTTGATCATAGTTAACATATATGGCAATATGCAAGTAAGGACATAGTTACATGCTTACTCATTAAAATTTGACATATTCATTCATTGTATCTTGGGTCTAATTCCCCTATTCATACAAAAACATTGTGACAACTGACTTCAAATCCAAAATGATAAGCTTTATATCACAAGTAACCACCATAACTACTTCTTGCAAGCCTCCAATCCATTCTCGAAGTTGGCTCATATGGGCTTATGAATGAATTATGACTAAAGGCACTTAACCACCTATTATATGTCTCTATCATCCCATTTTAGACCCAACACAAACATCGTATAACATTACTCTAAGAGCCCTAAATAATTTCTAAAATCACACTAATGAAATTAGCTGGTTGTTGCCCCAAAAACTTTGAAAACACTGCCAATAGATCTTGCCCAAACCCTTGCCAATTAGCTCCAAAAATGCAATAAATACCTAATCAAAAGAATAGATAACTTGAGTAACTTTTTATGGAAAATATGATGAATGTAATTTCTAGAAATGAGATTAGAAAAAATTGATTTTTTGATCTTTTAATAACAGTAAATAATTCTAGAAAACACGAAACCCTAATGTCTAGGGCCAATTTTAAATCTATCACTTCCAACCACTCAAAAATTATGAAAATATTACTGTAGATGCAAAAAAATATGGATAAAAGTAATATCTAATTATTTTTACAAAATTTTGAAAATTGTGATTTTTATGCCCAAAATACAATTGAAACTCCATAAATTCATAACTCCAAAAATACTTGGAATTTCTAATCGAGTGATAGCTCAAAGCAAAGATAAAAATATAAGATTTCCAATGAAACAAAAATAGAATTTTCCCTCCATGGGAGGGTCACTGAAAATTGATTTGAAGTTTTAAAAACCCTAGTTTTCACCCAAAAATTATGTAGATAATTTTATAAATTTTTTTTAGCATCAAAGAGTCCAAAACACATCAACAAAACCTCAAAAATGGATAGCTCCACTTAGGAAAATTTATATAAGATATTAAAACCCTAGGAGAGGGTTTTAATCAACCAATTCCTCTAAATTGAAGTCTTTTCTAGCCTTCAATATGGTAGGCTCAGTCTGAGGCAAACATACTTAAATGGTATTACTTTAGTGGCCAAACTTTATTGGCGATGGTGCACCGAACAAGACAAAGCTTGGGCAAGAATTATCTCATAGAAGTACTACTCTGGAACCATTCAGAGGGACATTCCTCGCTATCCGCTTATTGGGAAAGGTTCGGCAATATGGGGTACTCTCAAAAAAGGGGTTGCTCTCATCAAGAATGGCTTATACTAGATTTGTAAACAGGGATCCAAGGCTCTCTTTTGGTCTGACTCTTGAGATGGTTATCCTCCCATCATTTCTCAGTTTCCAAATTTGTTAAACCTTTGTCAAAGATTCCTTGATGATGGCTGGTCTTGGGTGAGTGACTTTAAAGTTTACATTACACAAGGACAGGTGGAGGTAGCTCACTAAAAAGCTCCCAAAACTTGGCCTGTCAATGGGACGTAGGAAGAGAATGAGGAGCTATTGAGCATCCTTTCCAGGCATCGCTATAGTCCTCTTCAGGAGGAGGATGAGCTATCTTGGTTTCCCAATCCCAAGGGAGCTTACACAATTTCATCTGGATATTAGGCTTTACTTCTTCAGAGATTGGGCAGGGGGAAGTACATTGGTGGAGACAGGTCTGGAATAATTTCACATGGCCTAAATGCAACTATTTTGCTTGGATGCTGGCTTGGAATAGGTGCTTGACCTGGGACAATCTCCAGAAGAGAGGTTTCCAAGGCCCTTTAGTATGTGTTATGTGCAGAGTAGCCGAGGAGGATTCAACACACCTTTTTTTGTGATGCCCCTTTGCCTTGCAACTTTGGCATTATTGGTGGGATGTTTGGCAGTGCCCATGTCTTCATGCTCAATCTGTGGTCAATTTCTAGAATGGATTGGGAGAACCCCCCTCAAGGATGCCTTTCCTATAGGACATATGGCTGGGCGGCCCCATTTTTCTATTATGGTAGATCTAGCTTGAGAGAAATAGGCAAATTTTTTGAGGGGTGGGGGTCATGGTGCAGCAAGTATGGCAGAAAGTGGTGGGGATGATCCAGGAAACCATCCAAGAAAAGTGCATGATTTGCCTTCCTTTGACCAAATAGGACACTTAGGTGGTGGCGCGACTTGGATTCCAGCACTTAATTGGTAAGTTAGTGTGTGTTAAGAGGAGCAAGTAGGTCAAGGAGTAGATTCTCATGACTGGTCAGTGGCAACACCCCCTAGTAGGATTCTCAAGATCAATACGGATGGTTCATCTAGAGGTAATCTGGGACCCACAGGTATTGGAGGGATAGGAAGGGATTCTAAAGGGTGATTTTTCTTTTTGCAGTTCCTGAGGGGCTGCAAACCATTAACATGATGGAAGGTTAGGCCATTCTTTATGCCCTTGAGAAGGCCCAAGCATTAGGTTGGCGTAGGATTATCTATGAATCAGACTCTCAAGTCTTGATTAACTTACTCATTAAGAGGAAAGTGGTGGATGTCAATTGGCAATTATCTCTAATTGTGCAACAAATTTTGTAGATTTGCTCGCTTATGGATAGCATTACATTTGCTCATATTCCGTGAGAATAGAAAAGGGCAATGGATTTTTTTATCTAAATGGGCGTCTGACCATTTAGATGGTGAAAACATTGAGGATTGGGGGTCTCTCCCCCCAATGTTGTGTTCTGACTTGGAAAGAATTTTGGAGGCTGATAGGGAGGTTCATAATATTGTCTAGTTGGGCGTGTGCCTAATTTTTCAGTTTATGTTGCTTTCTTCTGGGGGTTTCTGCCCCCCGTTCTTCTTGTAATGCTCTTTTCTTATTAATATTATTTTTGCCCCTTTTTTAATTTTAAAAAAAAAAGTCTTTTCCAGCCTTTAAGTGGTTCAATATAGGTTTAGACAACCCTCCCTGACCTTGACTCTCATTTGCCAACCTTGGAGACTAGGAACCCTTTTATTTTGCTTGATCTTTGTCCTTCAAAATGAGTTGCTACAATTGTAATATTAGCTAAGAAAATTCAATTTAGACTTTAAATAGATTCATAAGATTTATTTCAATAGGTGGTGTTGATATACATCATTTATAGAGCATCATAGCTCTTGGAGGGTAACATTCTCTGAGGAACTATGCTTAAAATAATCAATCTTGACATACTTGATCTCTTTTCCAAATATCTAAATTAACATGTCTTCAAATGAGCCCTCATCCTCTTTAAATAGCCTCCTCCAAGTGTAGTACCCAATTTGGAGGGAAGAGTTAATTTAAAATTATTAAAAAGAACTCCTTATAATTTCACTTTAGGCCTTAAGTTCCCATGACCCTTAAAAGGCCTCAACTTAAGTTAAATTTATAACATAAAGTGATTTTTCTATTAATCAACTTTATTTTTAAGCATTTAAAAATAATTTTTATTTTAATAATAATATCACTTTAACTTCCAAAAAGGGGAGATTATAGTCCTCCCTTCCCAAATTTGCTTATCCTCAAGCAAATGAAAGCTCATATGCCCAAGAACCATGTCCAAAAGAGAAGACATGATGTAGTGATCCCAAAGCTTTGATCTAGTGCCAGTTAAATGTGAGATCTCTTGCCAACACGAACTCACGCCTTTGATGTACTTTGGCTGATCCAAATTTTTTGTAACCTTCTTCTTTCTTGTTCTTGATTTTTCCATACCTACACATGGAATAAACATGTTAGAGAAGAGTATAGTGTTAACAACACTTTTGTGAGCTCATCTTCATGCCTTGTTGACATGACATTAGATTCTCTTCTCTTGTTTGTAATCCTCTCATGAATTCCATTTTTTGAAGAAGTTTCCAAACTTTAAACATGTTGGCCTATATACTATTGTAATCTTGTTTATTTTTCCATAAAAATGGCTTGGAAATGATTGAAAGCCTCTTTGGAATAATAAAAAAAAAATCCCCTTTATTAGCAAACTATAATTCCTTTTCCCATGTGGTTGTGTTCCCCTTAATGACTGAAATAGAAGTGATAAGAGGGTTGTTCCCTTTGCAATCAATAGTCCTAATTAATTCACATCAACTGTTATGATAAAAAATCCTTGAACAACCTTTTTGTGACCAAAATAATATGGCTTAAAATTCCTTATTTTTAGCCATAAATCTTACCAACACATAAAAACTGATCCCTTTCATGTCAATTCTTATTTTTTGGGCTACATTTTGTGTGTCAATCATGACATTAAACAAAAATACAATAGCTTCATAACTTGAAATAATTTGCATTAAATATTTTCCCTCATAATTTTTGACATTTACATATGTGCCAACCATACCAAACTAAATTTCCAACTTAGGGGTAGTGATATCAAATTTGCCTTGTTCACATCCCAACTTGAAATTAGTGAGCTCAACATTCTTTTTTTTGTTTGCAAATTGAAAATCTTCATAACATACACAAGAAACATGATCTACCTCATGTTTTTCCCAACAAAACATTATGGACTTATGCCCTATATAAAGAATATTAGAACTACAAAACGGAATCAAATTAATATGCCTAGTAAGGTTGCCCATCATTAATTTCATCTCATGGAAAAACACTAGAGGATGTGTGCTTCTATAATGTACATTCCAAGCTGTGCTAGGACCTTCTTTATACCACATCAATCCTTCTTTATTTTTTAAATATAGTTCTTCCATTTCTATAAAGGAAACAAGTTTAACCAAATTGGAAAACATATATTTTAAATTTATAACACAATCACCTAAACTCATAGGTAGGAATCCCCTTATGTAAGGTCCACATTTATTACACAACTACTCTTTTTGGATGATGTGTTTTTATTCTATGATGATTTGAGGAGGGAGATATCTAAGTTAAAAGAGTTACTTGACTTATTTTGTATTGCTACTATGATGGAGATAAATTTGTAGAAGTCTTCTATTTCTTTTAATTGGATGTAGGTTGATTAAGGTAGATGGGTTTTTTAGTGTTTTCCTTCCCACCAAATGATCTTTAAGTTGGTTTTTAAGTATATGGATTTTCAAGCATTGGTATGGTGACATGGACATTCCTAATGATGTCACATATATTAGTCAAAATGAAAAAGTCCATTCAAATGTGTGACATCATAAATATAAATTTTGGTAAATCCAAGTCACGTGGGAGTAATTATGAAATTACATGTATTATAATCATGATTTATTAATACCTAAAGGGAACACATGAGCAAAAAAATTTGGCTTTAAATGTTATCATTAAATGAAAAAATCCAAATAAGGGTTTTCTTGCTTCAATAATAACTTTTTTATAACTTAAGTAAAGCTAATAAGCTAGATATGGGTGGTGATAGAGACAAGGTGGAGCCAACTTATTATGAACTATAAATAAGGAGGACCTTTATGTCTAGAAGAAGATGGTGAAGGGTGGATTTTCAAACATCATATAGAGGATTTTACGATATGATGTGGCTATTTTTCATGATTTCACAAAAAGATGATCTGAGAGACAAGTCAGGATGCATGGCCTCAAGATCACCATCTTTGAATAAATTATTGGTGAGGTTATAGGTATGGATTGTGATGGGGTTAAGGAATTTAAGGATAAAAAGGAAAGAAGATTTGTTTAACATTTTTATAGCACTAAGAAGAAAAAATTGAAGACCTCTAATCAAAAAGGTTTCCTCCATGTTGATTTGCCTACAAAATGGCCAAAAGTGTGTTTGCAGGTCATAAAATGCATAACTCTATAGGGTAAGCACAATTATTTTCTCCCACCATTTTTTTTGCTCAACCATTTCAAAGAACACCTTATAAACATTATTTTTCTTCTGATGAAGTCTCTAGAGGTCTTCATAAATAATTTCAAGAATAATCCTTCTGTTGACCTTATTCACCAGGGTTTTATCCTTTTGATTGTTAAAGGGGGGAGCCCCTTTTGGGTAAAGATATTTTAGAGGCATCATATTCAATGTGATCAATAAGATTTTGTAAGGCATAGTGAGGATTTTTTGGGAAATGGAGAGGGGAATAAGGTTGTGGGGTTAGGGGGAGAAAATGTTTTGAGCGATTTATCCCTCGGGGGTAGTCAAAAAAGAAACCATACTCATGATGACCCCATTACTAGTATGGATATTTCTTATCATAAGTATAATTTGATTTATAAAGCTGAACTATCTCTATAAAATCTCCAAAAAAAATTTGCAACCTAGAGGATTTTGAGTTCTAATATTTTAGAAGAAGTGGACAAACTGGAATTGTAGTCCACTCTGGAAGAATTTTTATTAGGGAAGGGTGATAATCAGAGAGATGGTAATGAAAATACAAGGGTGTTTATCTCAACCCCATCCTTTAAAAAAAGAAACAAGGATCAGAGAAGGGAAGGAGAGGTAGAAAGGAAGAATATTGGATAGGTAAAGGTGGAAGTATGAGTTGTGGGAATTAAAAGAAAGAAGGATATAAAAGATTCTTTGCAAGGCCCTTATAATAAGACCAGGGGCAAGGAAAAGAAAAAAGAAAATTTTGTTACTAAAAAAATGGTTCTTTATTTGGAGTCAGAGGATTCAAGTTCTTAATCTCTCTAAGCCTATTTTTTTTGCCTTTTTGGTAGGATTTTGGTGAAAGTTTGTCTATTATAGGTGGTTGTTGATGGTTGGTCAAGCCTTATGGCTCTGTTCAATTCTTGGTTCTGTTTATTGTGTTAGTCTATCTTTAAATTTTTTTTTAATGGGTATGGGCCCCTTAACCTATTTTTCTACTTGATCTAATAAAAAAAATTATATGGATTTTCAATTGAAACTAAATGACTATGGGAAAAATGATTTGAATCCACTAATTGTTAAGGTTGAAAAGAGGATAAATGTGTGGTGTAATAGATGTATTTCCTTGAGAGACATAATAAATTTATTGAAGTTGTTTTTAGAAGCTATTCTAATCTATTGGATTTATTAGCTCATATCCCAAATGGCATTTTGGATAATATTAGGTAGAATTTTTTTAAATTTTTATGTTCGAGTAGGAAGGAAAAAGATGGAATACCTCAGTTAAATGGCAGTCTTTATCCAAGCCAAAGGATGATGGTGGTTAAGGCCTTAAAAATATTCATTTTTTTAGGATGAAACTACTAAGATCATTTGGAGGCTTATTTCCAAAGAAGAGTTGTGGAATCAAATTATTAGTCAAAAGTATAATGAACCTCTCACAGTCAAAGAATGGATTTGAAGCACCATTTAATGTATCCATATTTTTTTCTTGATGTAGAAGGTTATTGTATAATTATTTCCACTTGTTGGTAATTAGTTTATTTGTAAGGTGGGGAATGGTGTCAGTGTCAAGGTTAGATTTGATCCATGGGTTAGGCATGGTGGAACACATAGGTTGAATGTGAACCTGATTACTATTCTATAAGGGTTAAGTATTACTATATTACTCAAGCGGTTGATCCCTTTAACGCTAAAATTTGGCACTAAGGGTGGAAAAGTGTTGAGAAATTAGGTTTGGTTTATGAGGTTTTTACCTAATGGGAGGCATATGTGAATATACTGAAGTGGATTTGCATCATAATTAGTGAAAAGGAGTATGTGCTAGTCTGGTCCAAAAATACAACATTGTGTGTGTATATAGTTAGGTTGGGGTGTAAGGCTATGTTTACTTCTTGGGATCAAGGTATTAGCTTATGGTGGTGGAAAAAATTTGGAAAATAAAAGCTTCTCTAAAGACCAAGTCTTTATGAGGATGGCATTAAATAATAGAGCTTTAATTAACTTGGGAAGTGTTGTAAAAAATAAATTAGCATGGTCCCCGTTGATGTTCTTTATGCAAAATAGAGGATGTGACCATTGATAATTTAATGGTCACTTATCTGTATATATTTAAATTTTAGACTAAAATGGAAGTGATGATGGGCATTAAGGGTAGATGACATGGGATATATGTGGACAAGTAATTGGATAAGTTGTATATGAAGTGGTATTGATTAGGTCATGGGGACTTTGGTTGTCTAGGAATGCTTCTATTTTTATTGATAGTTTTATCCCTAATTTTCAATGTTGCTTCCAATTTTGTACTATATTATAGCACTTCAAGCACCAGTAGAAGATTGAGATTCCTAGACAAGTGTTTAATCCTCCTATTGATTGTTTTAGTGCATGGGGTTACTTTAACAGTGCCAAATAAGGTATACTAACCATGTGTGGGGTGGATGGCATCATTTTACTTAATTATTCAAATTTAATCAAGTTCCAACATGTATTAGAGGAGGAATAAATGATTTTGTAGAGTAAATGGCCCTTAAATGTTTATTGCATTTGGCAGTGAATAAAGGGATTGGAAAGTTGTAGGTTTTGATTTACTCTTAGGTTGTTATTAAGTGTTTAAATGGGGCTTACAAACTTGAAAATTTGAATCTATTAGCTTTTTTTATCAGATTAATAGGATGTTGCAATTTTTTGCCAATATGACCTTTCAACATGTTTTTAGGGAACTTAACATTGTAGCTAACTCTCTTTGAAAGGAGGGACTATTATTGAAAGTGGAAAGATGGATTATTTTTAAAATTATTGAGGGGGAAATTTTACTTGAGTGCACTCTTTCTGTGATATCAAATTGATGTCAGTTTACTTTTAGGTCGGTGTATGTTTGGTTTCTTATATGGAGTTTTAGTTCTTTTTGAGGTTTCTTTGTCTAGGTTTGTGAACTTTCTTGTTTTACTATTTTTTTATCTCTTTCCCTGTGCATTGTACATTTGTGGTGGTGATTATATCGAGGGCTTAAATTTTTTATGAAGTTTTTATTTTTCTTGTTTATTTTTATTTGAGAATTTTCCTTTGGAATGTTCTTGGTAGCATGTACGAATGTAAATTTGTATTTATTTTAATATTAAATTATAATTTTTCTCATGGGTAATATATATATATATATATAGTATTATTATAGTTTATACTAATTATTAATATTATATAATATATAATATATTAATATATAATAATAAAAATTGATAAAAATATATTATAATTAATAATATATTATTAAATAATATATCATAGATTATATATATTTTGTAAATATATATATATTAAATATTATAAATTTATATTTGTAGATAATATTTTGTGATTATGTAGCACCTCAGTCTTGTACACTTGGTAACTTATGACCCTAGTTGTTCCTCTTAGTTCTACACATGCCTTGATTTTGCAAGCCTCACATCTTCTATATCTTGTGACCCTTGGCCTATCTCTTGGTTTGACAAACCTTATAGTTATGACATAGACAACCCATCTTACTTAAAATGTACTTATCTTACACCTTTATAAGTATTGAGCATGTGCCTACTCTCCTCCCTAAACACTAATGTCCAGGTCATATAGTAGTGTCGACATTACTATCTTGGCCCGATGCAATTACCCATTGTCTTAAAGTCATCCAATTCAAAA
Source organism: Torreya grandis (assembly GCA_037957365.1). Classification (NCBI taxonomy): domain Eukaryota; kingdom Viridiplantae; phylum Streptophyta; class Pinopsida; order Cupressales; family Taxaceae; genus Torreya; species Torreya grandis. Next base: position 103,383 of record JARHVA010001413.1, read on the forward strand.
GAGAAATGTATTAAAATGGTTGGCCTAATTGTATTAATGTGAGTTATCTCCCAATAGGATTGGTATAAATACAATATCAACCTTCATTCATTTCTCACCTAAAAAAGACCAAAGAGACCAAGGCACTTATCAAAAATCACTTTATTAATCACTCAATTGATCAAAAGCTTTTTTAGTCTAACTTATTCTAATATTAGTCAAAGGAACAACCCAAATACAAGCTAGAGTACTAAAGGAACAGTGATAAGGTCATATTTTCCAAGTTACAAGTTAGGTCACTGTTGTACTTATTTTACACGTTGCTTGATTCACACACAAGCTAACACGTAAGGGAGAACTACGTGAGTATAAGTCCCTCTTCTAGAGTATTGGATATGTAGGTAGTTTCATTTGACAATGAGGTCATTAAGGTCATCTTGACACCATGTGCCCACTAACCCATTTTTACCAAGGTCATATTTAAGATGAAAATATAGGGTTTTACCATTTTACCAAGATTGTTAGTCCATGACCTAGATCTAAATACACCAAAGTGAAAGTGAAGCCAAATATATAATAATCTAGGTGGTCACATCTTATTTGAGTGTATATTTTATACAAAACACTAGTGTTGAACCTAGAGACTAATGTCGATGCAACTGTCCAGAGATTTAGAGGCACCAAATCCAAAATCTAACAATTGATCGAGAGTCTAATTCCTACCTACTTCCTACCTATACCATATATAACACTCTATTAGCATCATAAATGACTAATAACTTTCTTTTGTGTCATTTATGTATCTAGCATAATTGTACTTTCCATTAATAGCCTATCTCAACTTTATAAATTCAACATATGACACATTTGAGTTTAGCACATTAATTGGTTTACGTAGATTTGATATTCATCCTTGTGCCCTATCATTTTTATATCCTTGAACCTAAATACTAAATATGATCCATATCTAAATTAGGTTAAACATTTGGTGAACCTGATGTGAACATCATTATTGCATAAGAATTCCCTTGTAGATGTTCATCTCCTACCTTGTCCTAATCCTTGTTTTCTTTTTATCTTTTATCATAGATGACATTGATTACTTTGATGATTATGACTATTAAACCCTTCAACAATCTCTCTAAGAGGGGATCAAAATCCATTACTCTTGCATTCCTTCAAGTGTTGAAGTAAACAATAAAAGTATTGAATGGTTATAGCTACTATCCCTCTAATTAGATCAATGCTCCCATCCTTTCTAGACATGATATGATCCATCCCAAAAAGGATCCATAGTGTATTCCATTGATTTCTATACCAAAATTGATCCCTCATGGATATAAGGTACTTTCATTTGATTGTGACAATTTCCATCAACTCCATAAGGAATCATGGAGGATTTATATGTCATTAGTAAATGGGATGTTCAAAATCAATCATGGAAACACTTTATGGGTATAATAATACACCTTTGATAATAAAATATGGAATACATTTACCAAAATGCATCGTAACATGTGCCATGATAAGTCATAAGACACGATGTCATATAAATAAATAAATCAAATTACCAGATAGTCTTTTACATTCTAATTGGGAAATGGTTAGTTATTTACATTTAAATTATGGAAATGGATAGTTTTTTCATTTTCTAAAATTTCTTTCAAAAATACCAAAAAAACAAAAAAACATTCAAAAATCCAAAAACACTTTCGGCACCTATGTGCTCTATTGGCCCCTTGACATCTATGTGTTAGTTCCAAATTGAGGAATAATATATCATTTTAATCCTACATACAGATACATAGGTATACAAAAATACATGATACACTTATAGGTGTTGTGCCTTCCCTCTACTCACATCATCAAGACATTAGGCTCATCCATCTTCTATGATCTTGATATACATAAGTTATATGATTCAATGATCACTCTATATTATCATGTTTGAGATTACATATGTAGTTACACATGCCTATTATCCATGCATATGCATAACATAGGGTACTTGATATGCTATATACTTGAAGTTTTTGGCTAAAAAATTCAATCCATGGCCCACTATGACAAGTTTATGTTGGTTGTTTATGATGTTCCTTTACACACTTATTTGATTGTTTTATCTTGCTATTATCTTACCTTCTTAGACATTTGAACATGTCATTCCTTGATTTTTTGTATAGTTAACTAAGTCATGTCCATTTAATTTAATGGTAATTGAACATGCCCCTTGTTTGTGGTCTCCTTAGACCATTGCCTTTTGACTTGATTTTGAGTGCTCTTATGAGTGTGATTTTCTGCTTGTTGAGATTGTATTAATATTATCTAGATGTTTTCATGATATTTATCATGCATCTTAGGCATATATGTGATCGCATTGGTTCTATGTGCTTCAATATTACATCTACCTACACATATTTCCTTTTATATGCTACATGGTTACATTTGTAGATTTACAATTGTCTTACCCTTTTGAGGTGAGCTAACTACTGAGTAATATTTTTCCCTCACCTCAAAAGAGGGGAATATTAGTAGGGGAATTTCATGATGACATGGCTTCCACATTATTCACGATTTCTAGATTATAGTGGGGGAATGCTTTGGAAGCATGTTCTCCACACTCACACAATATATGGTACTTACACCAGTGTTTAGATTCAGTGGGGACATGTCATGTAGAGATGTCTTCCACACATTCATAGTTTCAAATTTAGTGGGGGAATGATTTAGAATCATGTCCTCCAAATTCATTTAATATGGTATTTATAATTCATATATTCAGTGGGAACATGTTTTGGAAGCATGTTTTCCACACCTACTCAGTTTTTAGTATCTTTAGTTTACAATGGGGGCATGTTTTGGAAACATGTCCTCCAAATTGGTACTTATATTAGTTTCAAATTTATCCATATATAGTGGGGGAATGATTTGGAAGCATGTCCTCCATACTTACATAATTTTTTGAATTGGCCAAAACATGCAATTATATGATTATGATACACATTATGGTGTTATTCTATAATTGGTACCATTGTTACACACAGTTTTAGCATGAGACAAATCTAAGGTGCATATGTAATGCAACATGTGCCTAATATTACAAAATACAAAATCAAATTCATATTCCAAAATTATTATACATATTGATACCTAATGGACTTTAGCAAGCCAATCTACTGCAATAGTTGGTTCACCTTTTGGTATGATTGGGGTGATTAAATCACTCAATCTCGACAAGATTTTATTTTATAATTGATCATCCAAACTCATTAGGTTACAAGTGTTAAGAAAAAAATATACTAAGAGGGGGTGTAAATCAGTATATTATATATCTTTGACTTAATCTAATTTCTTTTCTTTAACCACTTAATCACACATTCAAGATATGTAATAAAATTGAAATAATAAAATGCAACACACAAAATAGAGAGAGAGAGAGAGAGAGAGAGAGAGAGAGAGAGAGAGAGAGAGAGAGAGAGAGAGAGAGAGAGAGAGAGAGAGAGAGAGAGAGAGAGAGAGAGAGAGAGAGATCAAATTTTTACGTGGAAACTCAAAGTGGGAAAAACAACAGAGAGAAATCTCATGCATATGAATGAACACCAACTCAAATTACAAAGTTTTCAAGCACCAAATTGTAGGAGTACCAACCCCTTTTCCAAACACCAACACAAAAACTATTTGTGAACACCAACCTATAGGAGCACCAACCCCTTGCAAAGATTTGTGAGCACCAACCCCTTTGCTGAGCACCAACACAACAACTATTTGTGAGCACCAACCCATAGGAGCACCAACCCCTTGCAAAGATTTGTGAGCATCAACCCATAGGAGTACCAAACCCTCTTATGTATAAAACACAACTATCTCTCAATGTTACTTACTCAATAAATGATAGAAGTCTACAATATCTCTTGATTTTATCTCCTCTTTTCTTATATAAAACAACTACAAAAAATTATAATCTTTTGCATATAACAAATGGTTTCTCAAGCCTTTACTTATAGCTTTCCAAATGACCTTTAGCATTCACCCTTTGTGACCCTTCAATCCTCATGGAAAATGGCACCAAACTTGCATGACCCTTCGTATCCTTGCATTTGAAAAGTCACATGGTGACCCTTCATAGGCAAATGCATCCTTTCCTCTTTTGTCTTTATCTTGGTGACCTTTCAAATTCCTTAAGGTGACTCTTCATGGAAAAATGCACCATACCATCTTTTGTCTTCACTTAGTGACTCTTAGAATTCCTCAAGATGACTCTTCATGGGAAAATATGTCCCATTCCTCTTTTGTCTTTACCTCATGACTCTTTGACTTCTCCATGGGCCCTCTTTTGACTTTTATGAAACCAAAAATATATTTATTAATATTAAATAAATATTAACACACATTATCCAATATATGAATATTAAAAACACCATTAAATGCAATGGGGCCATCATCACCAATGCTAGACCTTTGACATCAATGACAATATTTCCAACAATAAGTATCATTGGTTTGCATGATGTTGGATATTTCTAGTGTTCTCATGGTTAGTTTGTTATTATTATCCATGATTATTACTAGGTTTTTTGTTATTATTCCTCCCTATTTATTAGGAGTTTATTTTTCTATTTCTATGGCTATATAATAACATTTGTATTGTTCTCGTTACTATGATGAATAAATATACTTTGGTCATTATTATTCTATGTATTCTCATTGTGTGTTTGAATCTATTTGTGCATAAAGCTCCTCCAAAACATATCAATGGTATTAGAGCAATTTACAGCTCTACTTATAATTTTTTAGAGTGATATGGGATTCTGAGCATTATGAAGGGCATCTAAATTTTTTTGATTTCCCCTGTTCATACAAAGATTTCAAATAATGTAAGAAGTTGTAATGTATCAAATCATAATATAGTTTCATTTAGAATTATAATCTTTGTTTTTGGTTTATTGGTATTTTTTTTTCCATCTTTCTCTTGGACTTTCTTTTTAATCTTGGTAGTAATTATAAGGAGATAAAAAAGGTAGAATATAAATAGAATGATGTGCTCCAGCTCATGTGCACATAGAGTCTCCATAATGTCCTTTGATACAATCATGATTCATACTTTTTTTAATTCCACATGTTACATATCATGCATCAACGATTCACCATGATCTACATTCTACTTGGCACTCACACACCATACATATTGCTCATGTTTCTTACTCTAACAATGAGATTATTATTTCTCTTTAGGGGATTGTAGATGTAAATATTATAGCCAGTTTAGTTGGACCATATGAGAAAAAAATCATAGAGATTTAATTTGAAGTGGAAGAAACTTGCATTGAAGTATATGAGTTCTTCTCGCCAATCAACAGTTGTCTTCCACCATTTTATCTCACACCACCATTTGATCTCAAGATCGTGACTTTCTCCCTTGAAATCACCTTGCAATATAATCTATAATTTTCCTATAGAGGATTTAGGTTTAGGTTTTGATATATGTATTTAGATTAATTTTTTAGGTTTATAATTACTTTTATATAATATTTTCGTATAGTTTGAGAGTTTAATATCACTTATTTTTTATTTTTGTGTTAGATTCTTAGAGTAATCTGAGTGATGTGTGTCTCTTGTTACATTCAGATTTGCCTGTATTGTCACTTTCCATCCATGCAATAAACCCATGCTCAACCATTTAAGTCGGTTAAATAGTTTTAATTTAGGTGTCAATTTTGATAGTTGAATGTTATTTAGTATAAAATCAAACTTTTAGTCTTTTATTTGAATGTTTTTTTATTTATAATCTACGTTATTTGATTTATTTAGTTTGTTTAGTTGTTTAAGTTTTGAGTCTTTTGTGTTGTTCATTAGTCTAATTGAATTCTATTATCAATTAGTAGTTAAATTAGATTTTGTAATCTAATTTTAAAACCCTTATAAGTATAGAGTCATTTTTATGTTATTTTTTAAAGGACACATTCTCATTTTAAATTGACATCCTATGTAATAATTATGTTTCATATTGAGGAGAAGAGATAATAAACAATGTGGAAACAACTGATCTTCAAAGTTTTATTCAGATGAGTTAGCAACATCAAGAAGGAATTCTAAAGTAAAGGAGGAAGGACGTTTACAGAGCCTCTCATTAGTCACCAATGATGAGGCCCATATGCTTTGGTGGCACATTTTTTCATTCGTGTTTCATTTTTCATTATTCTTGTTTTTAGTGCATTGGTTTGCAAATAAACCCCTTTGTAGTAATTCAAAAAAAATCATATTTTCAAAAAACTCACTTTTGGGGAGTAGGAAAAGATTTTGAGGTAAACTCAGGGATGGTTATCCAGTTAGAACTAATATTGTGGATCTTGGAGATTCAAAATTCAGACACCCAAAGAGGAAGGGATTAGTCCTGCATAATTTGGCTTATCACTACGCCTTAATGAGGGTAAAGAGATAGTGTATGGAATTTTTACCTGGTCTAGGAAATGTTATTAGGATGTGGTTAAATATTTTGAGAATGTAATTTTATCCCTATGTTCACTCTAAGGGGGTGAATGTTGTCTATTTATAGTGTTCTCCTGGTTAGTTTTTTTTTATCACCCATGTTATTGTTGAGTTTTTATTATTATTCCTCCCTATTTATTAGGAGGTTGTTTTTCTATTTCTATGGCTATATAATAACCTTTGTATTGTTTTTTTTAATATGCTAAATAAAATATACTTTGTTTATTATTATTCCATGTTATTCTCACTGTGTATTTGATTATGTCTTTGAATAAGGATCCTCCAAAGTTGAGGGCATGTGCCTTCCAATCTCTCTATCTCTTTAGATATATGAACTTTAAAGAATTATATATATTTATCCTAATTTCAATTTCATATCCTCACAATGATACATATTTTGAAAAAACAACTTGTCAATAGGTAAGGTGATTACATTGATACACAAATGCACTCCTAAACCTTGCTCTTTCAATTTCAATCTATTTCAAATAATTTTGACCTAGATTATTTATACTGATTACACAATGTAACATGTTCTTGGTTGTAGGTTAGTTACTATTAAAACACTCAAACCTAGCTCTAACAAAGCACTCAAACCCAACTCTAGCAAAGCACTCAAATTTAAATCAAGTAAAGACAAGGTGTGTATACACATATAATAACTTATTCCTTTCTTTTAAACTCAAAATTTTATTACTATATTAAAGGGAAAATGTAAACAATATTTTGTGATTATTTAGCACCTCAGTTTTGTACACTTATAAAACTCATGACCCTAGTTGTTCCTCTTAGTTTTATGCATGCCTTGCTTCTGCAAGCCTCACATATGCTATATTTTCCAAAAACCTTATATTGATGACATAGACATAACATATTTCCTATAATTATTAAAATGTAGTTATCTTACACCTTTGAAAGATGTGAACCCATGCTTATGCACTCTTTCTCCCTAGACACTAACATCTAGGTGAGATAGTAGCATTGACATTACTATCCTAGCCCAACACAAGTGTTCAGTGCCCTAAAATCATCCATTTTAAAAATTAAACATATTAAAATGGTCAACCTAAGTTCTTTAATGCAAGTTATCTCCTAATAGGATTGGTATAAATGTAATATCAACCCTCTTTCCTTCCTCACTTGGAAAATACCAAAGAGTGCAAAACACTTATAAGAAATTAATCTATCAAGCACTTAATTGATTAAAAGATTTATTATTTTTCCCTGTTTTGATATTATTCAAAGGAACAACTCAACTACAGGTTTGAATTATTAAAGGATCAGTCATAAGGTTATATTTGATAAGTTACAAGCTAGGTCATTATTGTACTTATTTTACACATTACATGATTTACACATAAGCCAATACGTAGGGGAGAAACACATGAATATAAGGCCCTCTTATGGAGTATTGAATATGTAGGTAGTGCCCTTTAACAAAGGGGTCATTTCAGGTCAACTCAATATCATGTGCCCACTAACCCATTTTCCCAAGGTCATATTGAAGATGCAAAGATCAGGTTTTATCATTTCACTAGGAGTGACAATCCATGACCTAGATTTGAATACACCAGAGTGATGGAAAATGCAAATATAAAAAATCTAGGTGGTTGCATCTTATTTGAGCACATATTTCATATAGGATACTAGAATTGAACCTTGAGACTGGCATCAACATAATTGTCCCAAGTTGGCACAAGTGTCCAGAGAACCAGAGGCACCAAATCCAAAATCTGACTATTGATCCAAAGTCTACTTCTTATCTGTACCAAATCCAACACTACATTAGCATCAGAAATACCTAAGTACTTTAATTTATGTCATTTATATATCTAGCATAGTTTAAATTTCCATTAATATCTTATCTCAACTTTATAAATTAGCATATGGTACATCTAAGTTTAGCACATTAATTGGCCTACTATAGATTTGATATTCACCCTTGTTCCCTATCATTTATATATTCTTAACCCTAACCACTAAATAAGATCCATATCTAAATTACAGTTAAACAATATTATTTTTATATAAGATTTAATACACACACACACACACAAATATACTATAATTTAATATAATATATATTAATAATAATAATAATAATAATAATAATAATAATAATAATTAGGAATAATGAATTAGGGATTCCACTACTCAACATCTTCAAGTAGCTCCTCCACTTCTTTGTGGCCATGGATATGTCATTGCTTAGTCAAGAGAAGTTTGCATTGTTAAATGTGGTCCTGATCACTTTTGAGATTCTTCCAAGGCTCTGTGGCTGATGAAGGTTGATATACCTCATGACTTGATTGTTGATGTTACCCTCTAGGGTGTGGAAGGATGTTTTCATGCTCAAATCCATTATCATGTGGTTTTCTATATTATTTAAATATCTTAGACCTCTAACATCATTAATTAGTTGGGGTAGGACGGTGGTGAAAATAGGGAGATGGAAGTAAAAAACAAGGTTAGTAGTAATGGTAGGGCCTTGATTTATCCATTTTAGAGACCTAGATGATAAGATGAAGGGACCAAGGGAAAAATAAGTATGAAGAGGATGGGATTTGATTTGAAGATCATGCAAGCAGTAGAATAAATGCTTGTATTATAAATAATGGAAAATAAGCTTGAAAACATAATAAAATGACTCAAATATTGTGCCCTAATATGTAAATTCCTTGGATATTTTCTAAGTCTGGGCAATTTTTAAAAGTAGTTGGACAAAAATTATGGCATTCAATCTCCAAATCAGGGTAAAATTATCCCTCAAGGTTTCTTTCAAGTAATTTTTAACTCTACTAAGTAAAGAGATGAACATTTTAGAAGTAGACCATGGTTCATGGGATGAGTTAGCCTATATATGTGGCCATGGGAATAAGGTTTTGATCCAAAAATGAAAGATTAAATTATTAATCTAATCTGGATTCAAATGTATGGTCTTCCAACTGAGTTCTAGTCTGAATATATTCTTAAGCAAGTAGGCAACCAACTTGGGGAATATATTTGCATGGTAAAGATAACATACATAGGATTATTGGTAGTTTATGTAAGAAATTTGGATTTATCAAAAAAATCTTCCCCTGGTATTAAAAATTCAAATATGAAATGAGGGAACAATTTCAAGAATTAGACTATGAAAACATTCCTTTTAGATGCATAAATTGTTATGTGCATAGTCACCTTGCCAAGATTACCCATAAAAATATCAGTTGGATAATAGGAAATGTGTGGAGGAATTCAAATAAGTAAAAAATAAAGTTCAAAGAATCATAACCAAAAAATTTGGAAACCAAATAAGATGGAATCTCCAAATAGGTTTGCTAGTCTCTAAGTAGAGGAACTTTCTGAAGATGTTGATCACACATTGATATAAGAATCTATTCTAGAACCCTATAAAGTCCAAAATTAGAAAAATAATCTATAATATATGAATAACATATAATATATCCTTGAAGAGAAACAATACGTAGAGGTTGATGAAGAATATGCACATGAAGAGATTTTAGGATTCAAGGATCTCTCCATTATCAGCTTAAGGAATTATTGAATCAGGGAAACAATATATAAAGTACAAACTTGGCCATAAAATTAGTTCAAGGAGGCAAGAGTAAACCTAGATAACCACCTCTCTTAAATTAGATAAATTTGGAAGCTCAAACAAATATATGCAGAGGAAACTAGAAGCAAATATCAAAAATGCTTATCAAAATACAAGAGTATAAAATAGACAAAGAAAACAATCATTTTTCTAAGGAAGATAATCATGAAAATCAAAATTCAAGAAATAAACTCTCTACTTTAGTTGAGAGGGATAATCCCATCACCCATAGTGACAATGGGCCGAAACCCACTTTTTTCTAATTCACTCTTACTTCAAACCATAAAGAGGTAGAGTTGTTTTAAAATATTCCCATTGGTAGAATATAATGTTAGTATTTTAATTTTTTGAGGCAATGTATTCCTCCTAAATAAAGGCCTCAAGTTGTAACTTATGATGTCAAGATTTTGTATTATTTTTATTATTTTAATAGTCGAGCTCCAGTGCATTTTTAATGATATATATAAAGATATTACTATGTATATATATATATATTTATATAATATATTAGTATTTACTAATATATTATATAAATATAATATATTAATACACACACACACACACAACACACACACACACACACACACACACACACACACACACACACACACACACACACACACACACACACACACACACACACACACACACACACACACACACACACACACACACACACACACACACACACACACACACACACACACACACACACACACACACACACACATTAACAAAGGTTGAAAGGGTCCCTTTCTTAATAAAAGAATGCAAAAAATAAATAGTCAAAATGATTACAACAGGTTGTACCTTGGATCAAAGAGAACAACTCAAGCAAAGGAGCTACCTAGAAGAGACATTATTCCTAAAACCTTGCTATCAAATGAGACAAGAAGTTCCACACTAAAAAACAAGGAACCCTAAAAATCAAAATAATGCCTAACCCCACAGAAGGCCCTTAACTAAATACATAATCCTAAATACGGCCCACCCCAATGTTGAGGATTAGGTGACCTTCTTCCCCTTCAGAAGAAAAGTGAATCAAGAATCCACTACAAACTGCCATCAATGGCCTCCTAAGATTTCATTTATAATTTTACCACCTTTGATTTCCTACCTCTACATTTAGGAACACCATAGTTTGGTTTTGATAAAAGAGCCTTTTTTTGGTAGAGGCCTATAGGTTCAAGGGAGGTAAATTCATTCAATGAAAGAGACTCAATCTCCTTCAAAATATTAGCTACTTTTTGGGTGGTAGGGTATCTTATTCAATAATTACACACTGACCTTTTCTAAACCTATGACTAGTTCCTTCAAATTATGTTCCTTCCACTGGTTGATAGAGTCATATGGTTAATGTGGCTGGGACTCTTCCAAGAATTTTTATACCTCTTGGAGAGAGTGTCGATCTATTTCCAAAGTAGAGTGTGACATTTCAACCCAAGTTTAAATCACTTCTTTTAAAACTAAATCCTATAGTTGAATAGTGGTGCCTACATACCCTCAACCACATACTTAGAAAAATAGTTAACCAACATAAATCCATCACTTTCCTTAAGAAAATTCAAATAACCTTTCACACATTTTAAATTATAGGGTTTAGAATGGATCTAATTGCCATCCAAAGCTGCACTTTCCATCAAAATAGAAGGATGGGCAGCTCTGTCAATACCTATAGACCCATGTGTTGGGGAGGGGGAAGCACAAAAATAAGAATAGATCGATTTAGCTTTCTCAAAGCTCACTCAAGATTAAAAACTACTTTTTTTTTCAAAGACAATAATTGTGACAACCATTTGATGTGCCCTTGTTTAACTCAACCCTAGCCAACCACCCTATGTGGGAGTAAAATAACCCTAGTTTTCACTTTCATTGCTTGTCACCAGTCTCTCACCTTTTGTCATTGATCACCAACCACTCGTGCTTGCCAATGCTCTACTCTCACTCATGATCTCCTAAGTTATTATTCTCTTATATTATATATAAATAGTAATATATATATATATATATATTATTTATAATATAATAATAAAAAATATATCATTATGTATATATATTATATAAATCTTAATATAATTATAAATAAATAGTACATTATAATATTTTAATATATTATATAATATATAGTAAATAAATTATCATATTTAATATATTAATATATTATAATATATAATACTAAATAAATAATATGTGATATATTATTAACATTTTTAAGATAGGTTTTAGGGTTGGCAGGACCCCTACTCGATAAATATCATATTAGAAAGATTACTGGCCTAGTTTAATGGAATAATTCCATCAAGGCATATGATCAAAACACTAAAATGAAAAAACAAAAATAAAAACTTAACCATATTCATTATATTAGTTAAGATCCAATCGATGCTATACAATATCTACCAAAAACTATTGTCATCAACCATAAATACTGCCAGTACCACCAACTAAGCCAAAACCTAGTGAACTAGAATCCCCACTACCATTCAGTCCAAAATCACAAGCAAATTACCACCCTAACATAAAATTACCACCTCACTATCCAAAATAGCATGCACATCCTCTAAAGATGTCAACTTCTCATCCTTAACTTCTTGATCTAGAGCACCCTCTAACGTACCAGTTGTAACCTCCTTCGGACCCCCAATAGCCAGTGACATTGAACAACAACCGAACTCTAATTGACCTTTATTGACCATCGAGGCCACCTTATTTGGATGCTTTCCAACCCACCTCGGGATTGGGAACAACCCCTTAAAAATACCCTAAACCAAGAATTTTATGACTACTACCCTCTCTAGAGACCTGCATGTACCCATCATTTGTCCAGCTTAGGGAAAGGGGATTTGAGCTCCACCAAATTAGAAAGAACCACATGACACTCAGACTCAGAATTTGAATCACTATAACACAATAGATCCATTTCTTCCATCAGGTTTAGTAGGGTTATGAATCTAGCCTACAAAGCTTTGAAAAAAGATAGGGGATAAAGTTGAGAAAATCTTGCCCTAAAAATGGAAGGTCATTAGATGTCCCAGAATCAACCATCTCCATCTCAGACAACAAATTCACCTTATACTCTGGTAATATATAACTCCATGATCTCTACAACTTGGGTCTTATTAGAGACCAACAATAGGATATTACTCATGAATAGAGTAGCCAACTTAGAATTCAATTTCACATGATGATTATTCACAAGGAAGTCCTCTTCCGAAACCCACTCAATAGCCTACACAATCTATGAAGATGGTACCCAAAACACATGCTTCAGATGGCACATAGACACCCTTCCTTTAAAACCTATATCCGTCTTCATGCCAATTCTAAAAACCATCAACCAAACTAATGATTCTACCATCAATTGATCCATGACCAAACACCCACTACCTAAAACATAGACAACAAAATCAAAGAGCATTAAATAGCTCTACTCGCTCAAAATAAAGTTTCCAACCCTCCATACAAAATAACCATTTATTCGATAAATGCACATGCTCCCATGACTAGATAATAAAGACTTAAATCATTATGTGCCCTTCAAACTCCTCACACAAACCAAATCCAACAAAAATATTAGAAATCACATCTATGTATGAGATCCCAACATAATCATCCCACCTCTCTCTATAATTATCAATCCTTATTTTTTTCCATTTGATCAATTCATACGTTGGCTAAAAAATCTACCACCTTGTTAGACTCATGATAGCAATGGATACCTTCTAGGATTTAAAATTAATCAAAAATGACCATGCATTAGAAAGAATAATATTAATATTTTAGGCTTTAGCATTCTACTTCTTCAATGCTTGGATCACAACTAGAGAGTCCCCTTCAATCTCCAGATACTCCACTCTTCATGCTACTATCATTTCAAGACTTAACACAAGTGTATGATCTTCTACTCAATTATTAGTATCATCCATTAATTTTATAGAATCCAATCTAATTAAATAACTACTACAATCCTTCATCACTCATCTAGCCCCAAACACACTAGGATTACCTTAACAAGTTCTATCAAAATTTAGTTTAAACCAACCAAAATCTAGGGGGGCATGTGGTGCAAGGCCTACTAATAAGACTAATCAGATTCTACATATAACTAGAACCAAATACAAAAACTAAAGATCCAAAAATAATAATATATTCATAATAATGCATATACAGACTATTATAGAATATGTTCAAGATGTCTTTTATTCAAACTTTGAGAGATATTTATACAAGAATGATCTCCTACATAATAGGAGTCTACCATCATATTGAAATCCCATAAATCTCTCAATTCTCCCTCAATATATATCTATCTCCCTAAAATTACAAACACAATTATCTGCATGAGTTGTGCAAACAAATCACATATTATTTTATAAAACATACTACCCAACCTAATAATAATGCCAGCACTAAGTATGATTTTCTAACATCCCCCCCCCCTAGTACAAACATGGGGAGAATGTTATCCTATACTTCAAATCTCACCAAACTCAAATAATGGTTTCTCACTCGGTTAACCACAAACCTACAAATATTAGATGGTTTTACACTTAGTTTTACCAACAACCTACAAACAATAGATAGTTTTACACTCAGTTAACCAACAACCTACATATAAAAGATGGTTTTACATGTGGTTAACCAAAAACCAAGAACACATCATGTTACAACACTCTTTTAGTCCTCATCATTATCTTACCTTAAGGGATTATATGGGAAATCTTGCTCACTTATTACAATACTTGAATAGGCATGGATTTCTATTCTTATTCAAACACACACTGTTGAAATCAAATACACAACATAGAAAATATCACACCACACAAATGTGCCACTAAAGCAGAAGTGGCCTCTTTGCTAGTGGCTTGCAAGAGGCTTGAATAGCCTCCATCCTATCATAAGTGATGCTTATTTAGTATAGATATTCTTAAAATTATAACCACTATCATCTTTTGTTGGTTCGTCATTTGGTTCTTCCTCGATAGATGATTCCTTTTCATTGACCATATTTGCTTCATCTGTTTTAAGCTTTCCCTTAAGCATATCATTAGCTCGTATTTTGTAGAACCATGATGTGTGCCTTTTTTTATTACAATAGAAACATTCAACTTCTTCTTTGTTTTTATCAAAAAAATTATGATTCTTTGAGTACATTACTATTTCTACTTCCACATCTTATAAAATCCTTTTCTTTTTTGCTAAGAGAGCGGAGACCATGTCTTCTAGGGATTGTGATGGCATTTGACCAAGAGTGAATACAACATTGTCATATTTAAAAGACAAGCTATTTAATAGAATTGCCTTGGCATCCTCATCATCAACTGGAGCCTTTATTTCTACTAACTATCTCATGAGAGATTTGAGTTCATTTATATGACTAGACATTGTGTGTCCTTCACTCATTTTTAATTTGAATAAGTGAAACTTTAAAGAGAATTTAACATTAACTGCTTTAGCACCAAACAGCTTATTCAGATTGTCCCAAATTTTAGTAGATGATTTTTCCAATTCTATATAGTGTAGTTTAGAATCTAAAAGTGCAAAACCAATGATAGCCTTGGTCTTGTCATCTTTGCTAGTCCATTCCAACAATTTATTTGCATCTGTGGGTTGTGCTTCTTTCCCACTGACTATTCACCACAAATTTTTATTTATCAATTGTATTTAATTTTTTACCTAATAATCACCTAAACAAGACCCAATTTTTTTGAAAATCACCATGACCTTAATAAAAAACCATAACTAATAGTTTTTTATTTCCACCCATACTTGATTTTAACAATACTTACATTATTAACCTATAAACAAAATATGATGCTACATCATATACTTATATGACATATCAAATAATAAAATGACTTTTATAAACTAAGAGTTTATAGACCAAACAAACACTAATATTAAAAGAATGACTAGAATTTAAAACCGACACTAATAAAATAAAAAAGATAGAAGTTTCTAAATATAACAACTTAATATCCTTGAGCCAATAAAGACAATACTAAACTAATAATGCTTTTGACTTGACCATATGAAACTATGACACTAAAAAAATTGAATTGAGAAAAAATTGAATTGAATATTATGCATGTATTGAGGCAATTGCCATCGAGTGGAGTGCCACATCAATCTCCAAATCTAGAATTTGGTATTTGTTTACTCTATGAATCTTCAAATGGAATTGAATACCGTATGAAATCTAAAAAGAATTTTGCCATCTCATTATGCAAGGGTCCCGTGGCAAAGGAATTAAGATGGTAAAAAGAGTTTGAACAAATCTAACATTGTTTGGAGAATATAACATTCATGCAAAAAACTTTGATTGGTGGCAAAAAACTTTGTTTGCACTAAGCTGAAGTATGCCCATAACTGGACTGCACACTAAAGATAGATGCAGATAAACTAAAACTTCATTCTAGATCATGTCTGACAGAATTCCATTGAACCTTGCCATATGATGACACTTAGGGAAAATGCATCTTAAATAGATTTGGATAGGTTTATGAATGAAACTCATACAAAAAACTTCAAGACTCTCATTGGAGCAAGCATGCTCTGATACCACATAATAAGACTAATCAGAGTCTACATATAACCAGAACCAAATTTAGAAATGAAAGATCCAAAAATAATAATATATTCATAATAATGCATATAGACTATTACAAAATATGTTTAGGATGTTTTTTATTCAAACTTTGAGAGATATTTACACAAGAATGATCTCATACATAATAGGAGTATATAATCATCATCTTGAAATCTTATAAATCTCTCTATTCTCTCACAATATCTCCCTAAAATTACAAACATGATTATCTACATGAGTTGTGTGAACAATTCACTTACATATTATTTTATAAAACATACTAACCAACCTAATAATAATGTGAGCACTAAGTATGATTTCCTAACACGTACTTCTCTTTTTTAATTCAATTAAAAAAGAATTACTAATATTATTAATAATATAAATTATATATAATACTATAATTTATAGTGTTGTAATATATATTATACTATTATGTTATATAGTATTAATATATGGTATCATATTATATTTAACATTAATAAATATATATTATATTATTAATAATATTATATAATTATTTTATTATATTAAATAATTAGATATTATAATGTATAATTATATATTTTAATATTTAAATTATTATTACATATTTTTAATAGTACATATATTATTACTATTGCGCGCACACACAATTTTACTAAATATAATATAATATAGGGTACTTATATTGAATATTATAATAATATTATTAAATAAATGTTATATTTAAATTGAAATTGAAATTTATTTTATATATTAATATAATATGATATATATAATAAATATCATCAATGAAATGTGGGTGAGTTAGTAAAGTGTTTTGGTTGTTTCAAGCCCCACCCAAGTTTAATTCTTAATAAAGGCATATAAGATTGGTTGTGGCTATTGGTTGTATTCTTGGGGTTGGTTATGGTCATTGGTGATTCTCAAGGCTAGTTGTAATTATTATTGGTTTTCCTTAGACTAGTTGTGACCATTGGTGATATTTATTAGGGTTAGTTGTGACCATTAGTGGTATTCACAAACCTATTGGTTGTCATACATGGTAATATATGATATACATGTAGTTATATCTGGTATACATGTGCTATACAGGGGGATAATAAATCACTTGGGGATCTATTCCCCTGATTTTGTCCTAAATAGGTTCTTACTTCGGTAAATAATTATCACCTAGCAAAAGAATTATTATATATATTGACTATTAAGACAGTTACTCAAGAAGACACAAGATGATGTAGGTTCAATCAAAACCAGGTAAAAAATCTAAGAGCACTGAGAAGAATAAAGATGGTGACATGTAAATAAAAGGTATGAAACAAATGGAAGGGGTGTTGAAGAACATGGTGGATACTTGGAATGAAGCCCTTGTAGGGCTTTTGAATTAGATTGGCTGCACATTAGTTGTTTTTTGTCTAGTTTTTTGTTAAGTGGCAATGTAATTGCTTTGATTAGCTATTTATTTTGTTTTTGGTTGGAAAACCCTTAATTTTTTCTAGATTTTAAACCTTCTTTACTTGTTTCTTATAAAAGGGTTGGGTCCCTATAAAAAATCCTTTTTTTACCAATATATATTTTATTTGATAAGGTAAAATATAGGTTTAGGAAGGCTCCATAGAAAAAATAAAATATATAATAATAAAGATTGAAAAGGGTGCCTCAACAAGTAGTCCATAAGAAATAGAATAACTGACATGTAGAAATCCCCTACCACTAGCAAAAACCAAGTAGGAAAAAGAGAGCCTTCCACCAAATTTTTGATTTTGTGAAACATCTGAACAACAACATCCCTCCCAAGAGGGCCATGTGGGAAAAAAATTAGATAGGTGGACCATCATATCATGGAAAACACCATTCAAAACTTGCCACCATCATCCAAGAAACCTCCATTCAACACAAATCACACCTTACCTACCACAAAACTTCTACACTGAGCCCCGCTTGAACGAAGGGTCATGCTTGAATACTAAACCTCAGATCTTATTCCATTATATATATATATATATATATAGTTTTATATACATAAATAATATCCATGTTTTCTTTAGGATTTATTATTTTGACTAATTTATTATTTCTTCAAAAAACATTTATTTATACACATAGGGTAGAATGGTAAGTTATTTATACATGCCGATATTTACATATTCTAAAGTTGTTTATTGGAAATGTGTAAAGGAATATAAAACACTAACATTCACAATTACTAGAAATGCATCCACATGCAATTGGGATAGAAGAAGTAACCACCCAAGGTTTATTTAATGATTTTAATGACTGCCTCTAAGCTCTTTCACCTACTCTATTCGTTTTGTACCTTCTTCCATTGTTGTCCATCTAGTGGACCAGTCTTCATGGCTAATGATTATTGTTATTCTCCCTACATCATTTATTGCTCTTGTTTTAACAATTTACACTATAATTTTAAGAAGGCTTCTCCCTCATGTTCATTAGTGTGATCAACACTATAATTTGATTTTCATTATCTATATACAATAATAGAGTTATCCTCATAGTTTTCATGTGCAAGTTAACACACATATAAGATCAATAATGACTTGGTTAGATCCAAAATAAAAGGTAATTTCTCTCTAAATGTTACTGATATTGTATTCCATAAGTTTTGTTTCCTTGTCTTAAGATGCAATCTAGTTCCCTAACACATAGTTAGCATTATACTTTGAGGCATTGTTCCTAAGGATGCTAGATCGTCTTTAGTTTATATTATATTTTTTTTATTTTACCTTTTATGGTATATATATTATAAATGTTTGCTATATAGAATATCATTGAGATGAACTTGGTTTTAAAGTATAAATCCTAAAGTTTTTGTTGACCAATAATTCATCATAAGTTGGTTGTTACCTTTGCCTATCCAAACAATAATTATAAATTTTCATATATTTTTTACGTCTGTGGATGTGATCTATCACCTTATAAGAAAGCATGCACCTATTTATTGACCTATCCTTAATCCAACTACACCTAAGTACTTGGTAACTTCTCCATATTTCATCATTTTTTGCACCTTGTCAATGTTGTCCCATTGTCTAGATGTAACATAGACATTTGATAAAAGCACATAAGGTGTGGCTTTTGTGGGGTTCAAATTAGTTACACATTTTGTTACATATTTTGCTAGCTATATTTTGTTATGGATTCTACATCCAACAATCATATAATTCCACATAACACAGTCAAGTCTCATTTGCATTTTATTAATGAAATGGTTTACATCATCCAAATGCCCAACATGGCCAAGTTGGTCAACCATGCAAGCATGACCTAATAACAATTTATTCATGTCATTAAAATATTTTTAACCTTAAACCACTTGGATTTTTTGAAAACATGTAAATAATACACCAACAAAAGTGATATGATCTTGGCATGGACCACAATATTGAGTTATAGGGCTTCCTTCCCAAAACCATGCAATGGATATCCTACAATCATTTCATTCCATGAGATCACATCTAGGGTAACCAATTTTTCAAATAGAATATGTGAAACTTTTTATGATTTCATTTTAAAATAAATGTCAATAATGGAATTTGACACAAATAAGTTAGACTCAAATCCCATTTTAATTATGTCTTCATTGATCTCCATGCTCTATTCAAGGACTACCAATTTAGCACATGTTAAGAGAACACTAGAAAAGGTTATTGAATTTGGATTTACACCTTGCATTTAAATTTGTCTAAAAATATTAAATACCTTCTTGTTATGCCCATTATATGCACATCCTGAAATCATGATAGTCCAAAAACCACATTTTACACCAACATATTTTGAAATAACTTTAGGGCCTCTTCAAGCCACC
The DNA here is from genome assembly GCA_037957365.1 of Torreya grandis. Taxonomy (NCBI): domain Eukaryota; kingdom Viridiplantae; phylum Streptophyta; class Pinopsida; order Cupressales; family Taxaceae; genus Torreya; species Torreya grandis. The sequence goes on from JARHVA010001413.1 coordinate 123,843, forward strand.
CAATATGTGATTATCTTGTAATCATCACAATCTAAGAGACTAAATTTCTCTAAGGTATTATGTCATGTCTAATGAAATAAGGTAGATATGTTAGGTTAAAGGAAGCTTCTAACTAATAAACTTGGTAGTGATTTAAACATTATCCAGGAAGTTTCCATTATCACACGCTATCCAATAAATAACCATTGTCTTTCTTTATAGTAAACGAACCAATGGGAAGTCACTATTGAATGAACCAATGGAAAATAGTTGAATTGAATATAAATTATATAGAGATAAATCTAAGGTAAGATCTTTCCAATGAATATGCCTATGATGTAATTAGATTTCACATTTTTACATTCACTCGATGTCTAAACTTTTTAGTTCTTTAATCTACATCATGATGAATGAGGGGAATTTAATACTACTAGTTTTATTTTATTTTCCATTAATTCATCAATTGAGTTATTAATAAAGTTTCAAGGGATAATATATTACACCCTCTATGATCATCTATCCTTCCCCCTTAGTTTTAGGTAGTCTCTAATGGAGTTCATAAAATCTTGTATTACGAAATTTGTGGTGATTGACGATGATAAATCCTTAATTTTTGGTGGTGACTTGGATGAGTGGCAATGGTATTATTATGGAATTGCACTAATATTATTGTCATGGCTTGATGGTGACCTCTTTATCCTATAATTCACTCTTTTTATACAGATGCTTGATTGGTTACTTGTGGGGACATCCACTTTAGATTATCCTCTCCAAATTTAATTCTGGTTTAAAATTTATTTTTGCATTAGTTTGAATTTTTCCCAAATACTCGTATATCTCTCTTAGTTTTTTTTAGTTCCATTAATCTAATTTGAAAACTTATTGGCATTATAATTTCATTTCGTTTCATGTCTAAGGGTGATACAAACTTCTATCCCCCCTCTTTAAGCCAATTATTAGTTGGGTAGGGTAAACCCGCTTACTAGGTATGCAAATATGACAAAAAGTGGGCTTTATTAGACACATAGGGGAGCAATTATAATGGTTTCTCTCATTTTTGTGTCAATGGAATCCTTGAGTCACTAGGATCACATGCAAGTTGGGTGTAATGAAATTACTTCAAGAATTAAGTATAACAGCAGAATTATATCCAAATATGACTGAAATATATCTAAATATATGATAATAGATAAGCCACTTCGAGGGGGAAACCTCCACAAGCTTCAATAAGAGCAGAATTCACCATATGATGATAAATGATTACCCACTACCTCCTATATATAGTCTAACTAGGCCATGGCTACTCCATAGGCTGACCTACTAATCTAAAAAAAGCATAGATAAATGTAATATAATGTCAAAGAGGGATAAGTAAGCCACAATTCAGCTAATACTATCCTCATATATGTGATAGGTTAGGGGCATAGCATGCCATTCCCCTTCAAACCAATGTTGTCCTCAACATTGAACAACTGTGGATGTTGTTGCAGAAATTCTTCACCTTCCCAAGTTGCATCTTCACTGCTTTGGTTTTTCCACTTGATCAAATATTCCTTAATCTCTTTGGTTCTCAACCTCTTAGTACGTGTTTGGAGGATCTTCTCTGGTTCCAAAATGACTCGTCCTTCTTCATCTAGTTCTGGGAGCTCTGTCTGGGTGGAAACTTTCTATCCAATGACCTTCTTCAAACAAGAAACATGAAATACTGGGTGTATGTGAGATGAATGAGGTAACTCGAGCTTGTAAGCCACACTTCCAATTTTTTTGTAGAACCTGATAAGGGCCATAATACTTTGGAGCAAGTTTGTTGTCCTTTTTCTGTTGCTTCAAGGACATCTGCTTGTAAGGTTGCAAACGAATAAATACCCAGTCACCCACCTCAAAATTTTGCTCACTCTGGTGTTGATCTGCTTGTTGCTTCATCCTATTTTGTGCCAAGGCCAAATTCTCTCTCAAACTAGCCAAAACCTCTTGTTGATGTTGAATGTGCTCTTCCACATCTCGAACCTTGGTGTGCACCTTTAATGAAGAAGTGATGGAAGGTGGATGGTAACCATATAGTGCTAGAAATGGAGACATTTTAGAAGAGGTATGGAAAGATGTGTTATACCACCATTCTGCAAGTGGTAGCCATTTAACCCAATGTTCTTGTTTATCTGATACAAAACAACGGAGATACCCCTCTAAACATTTGTTAACCACTTCAGTTTGTCCATCAGATTGGGGGTGGTAAGATGAGCTATGAGCTAGCTGAGTACCCAAACAAGAAAATAGTTCAGTCCAGAAATTACTAGTGAAAATAGGATCACGATCACTTACAATTATTTTTGGGGTTCCATGTAATTTGAGAACTGCTTCCATAAAAATAGTTGCGACTGTACTTGCTGAAAATGGGTGTGAGAGAGCACAAAAATGGGCATATTTTGTAAGCCTATCCACAATGACCAAAATAACATTATTACCTTCAGAACAAGGCAACCCAGTGATGAAATCCATGGAAACCTCCTCCCACCTTTGACTAGGAATTGCTAATGGTTGTAACAAACCTGGGGTCTTAATTGTTTCACCTTTATTCTATTGGCATATCATGCATTCTTCCACAAAATTTTGTACATCTCCCTTGAGTCCTTCCCAAAATAATTCTTTCTTAATTCTATGATAAGTTTTCAAGAACCCTGAGTGTCCCCCAAGTGGAGATGCATGCAACTCTTCAAGAATCTTATGCTTAAGCTCTGAAGTTTTGCACAAGTATAACCTACCCTTATACCATAGGACATTACCTTTCCATTCAAATTTGTCAAAGGATAAATTACCTTGCTGGAGATTCTGAATCAGAACCTGTGTATCCTTGTCTTGCTCCCATTCTAACCTAGCTTCATCCACCCAATCTGCTTGCAATATGGACATTGCACAAAGTAATGCTTCTGTGGATGCATCCCGTCTAGATAGTGCATCTGCTACTACATTATCTTTACCCTTCTTGTAGATGATTTCAAAATCATAACCCAACATTTTGGTTACCCATTTTTGTTGTTCCTCAGATGATAATCTTTGCTCCAAAAAGTATTTGAGACTATCATGATCCGTTTTCACCTTAAAGTGTCTACCCATCAGATAAGGCCTCCATTGTTTAACTGCATGAAGAATAGCCATCATTTCTTTCTCATAGATAGGTTTTTGTAGATTCTTACCTTTGAATTGATGACTTTCAAATGCAATGGGTCTTCCTTCCTGCATTAGTACTACCCCCAATCCAGACCCAGAAGCATCACATTCAACAGTGAATGTTTGTGAGAAGTCTGGAGTAGCCAAAATTGGGGTGGTGCACATAGCTACTTTTAGTTTCTCAAATGATTTGGTGGCATCATCATTCCAATGGAAAGCATCCTTATTTAGAAATGCAATGAGTGGAGCTGCTATGCTACCATAACCTTTCACAAATCTTCTATAGTAACCTATTAGTCTAAGAAAACCTCGAAGGATTTTGAGAGTTTTTGGCATGGGCCATTCCATTATCGCTTTGATCTTTTAAGGATCAAATTTGACCCCTTCATGGGAAACAATGTGACCAAGGTACTCTACCTCCTGTACTCCAAAAGCACATTTAGATGGCTTCGCATAAATTTGGTGCTTCTCCAAAACTATCAACACCTATTTCACATGTTGCAGATGTGCTTCCCATGTCTGACTATAAATCAATATGTCATCAAAGAAAACTAGCACAAACTTCCTTAAAAAAGGCCTAAAAATAGTGTTCATCAAGCTCTGAAAAGTAGATGGTGCATTTGTAAGACCAAAGGGCATTACCAAAAACTCATAATGGCCCTCATGTGTTCTAAAAGCAGTTTTATGAACATCTTCATCCTTGATTCTAATTTGATGGTACCCCGAGCGAAGATCCAATTTTGTGAAATAATTAGCACCATGCAACTCATCAAGTAAATCATCAATTACTAGAATAGGAAACTTATCTTTGATGGTGTACTTGTTGAGTTCCCTATAATCTGGGCACATCCTCCATGTGTCATCCTTCTTCTGCACCATGACCACTGGTGATGAATATGAACTTTGGCTATGCTTGATGATCCCTGCCTCCAGCATCTCATGGACCATCTTTTCAATTTCACTCTTTTGTGCATATGGATATCTATATGGTCTGATATTTGGTGGTTGACTACCTGGAATTAGTTGAATGGCATGATCATGTTCTCTTTTTGGTGGTAGTCCTTTTGGCATGGCCCCAAAAATAGATGAGTGGTCTTCAAGAATTATTTGTAGATCAGGATGTGTAGATACCTTTGTGGGTTGAACTTCTATGGAGCATAATCGTGCAATAATTCCCTCTGCCCTCCTTTTTTAGCATCTTGGTCATTTGATGTGAACTAACCAATTGTGGATATTTTACATGTAATCCATGTAGTTCAATTTTCTTACCTTTAGAATTAAAGTGCATGAATAGTTCTTGTAAGTTCATCTCAATGGTACCTAAGGTTGTGAGCCATTAGACTCCCAAAACAATGTCTATGTTACCCATGGGAATAGCAAACATAGGAGAGTCGAGATTGTACCCACCCATAGTAAGCTTAATACTATGGCATTTGCCTGAATAATTAATTATGCCACCATCTGCAATCATGACTTGAAATTCTGGTGTTAGGTAGATGAAATAGTTCAATCGAGTGGCCAACTTAGGGTTTATAAAGTTATGTGTGCTCCCTGAATCAATCAACACTGTCACCTTCTGTTTCTTGAGGAAACCCACCACCTTAAGAGTTTGTGGAGTGCTAATACCTACAAGTGCATGACAAGAGATTATAGGTTGGGAATCTTTAGGTACCTCCTCTATATATTCCTCATCATCATTGGAGGCATCATCTACTTCTTCATCTTCATTTGGTCCCTCAATACAGAATAACTTCTTCTCAGCACATCCATGTCCTTTACTCCACTTCCTATCACAACCAAAACATAATCCTTTTGCACGCTTTTCTTCAATTTGCTGAGGGGTCAATCTAGTAGGTGGAGGAAATGTTGATGATGATATGCTATGATATTTGAAGTGAGTGAATGGCTGCTTCTTGTTGTCTATGAATTTTTCCTCAGCTCTACATGCTAGGATAATAGATTCAAAAATATTAAGTGGATTAAACATGCGTACCTCATGTTGAATGTGGTCCTTGAGTCCACCCAAAAATAGGTCATTCAAGTTTGCATCAGAAATTGTCTCCACACGTAAGGATAGGTTCTGAAAATGATGAATATAATCCTTGATGGAGCTAGTTTGTCACAATTTTGCCAGTTGGCTGGAAGTAATTATCTGTCACACTATTGCCATAGTGTAATTGTAGCTGCTCTATAAAAATTGACCAGGTGACATTGAGACTCATCTTTTTCTTTTGAACACACAACCATCAATACCAAATGAATTGATCAGGTTCAAGATACAAGGATGCCATGGTAACCTTCTATCCACTTGGAATCTGATGTAGGTCAAAAAAACTCTCCATTTGGTTGAGCCAATTGAGTGGATCTTTTCCATCAAATTTGCGCATATTCACTTTTGGTAATAGGTTCCTCTGTGGCCATGGAGTTGGATTTGAAGTAGATTGGTTAGGAGAACCACCCTGGTGGGTTTGTGAAATAGAGTTAGCTTGATGATTTGATTTATTAATGTTCAAATCCATCATGATATATCCAAAACTATCTTGTATGGATTGCATATTAGATTGTATGTCTTGCACCTCACTCTGAATGCCTTGCACACTATGTCAAGCTGGCTCACTTTGTGATCTATGTCAGAAAACCCTGGTACAAAGGGTCTATTACACCCCCCTTCTGACTCCATCTCATCTTTGTTAGGAGTTTTTTCTTGGAGTTTCAGCACCCTTTCCTCGGCCCCGAGTTTGTGGACCTACCATAAAAGGGTTTTATGATGTCGACCCTTATTGACACTTTTGACCCAACTTTGACCAAGTGATTTTGGAATTATTTCAGCCTCAAATAAAAATATACAAAGAATAAACTGTATCCAAATTTTTCTAAGCTTTCCAAAAATATAAACAACTCAGAAAAATTCTTTGAATTGCGCACTATAGAGCAATTTTATAAAAAACCATAAAATAGTGATAACTTTTGAAAAATAGATCCAAATGAGCTAAAATTTTAATGGAAGCTTAATTTTATTATTTCACACCTCTATTAAAACAAATTCAGAGAAATTCACAACCATTTTTTATATATTGCAAAAATTAAAAATTTAGTGTTTCACCCACAAGATTGCCCAAATCGCAGCTCTGATACCACTTGTAATGAAATTACTTCAAGAATTAAGTATAACAGAAGAATTATATCCAAATATGACTAAAATATATCCAAATATATGATAATAGATAAGCCACTTTGAGGGGGCAACCTCCACAAGCTTCAATAAGAGCAGAATTCACCATATGATGATAAATGATTACCCACTACCTCCTATATATAGTCTAACTAGGCCATGGTTACTCCATAGGCCGACCTACTCATCTAAATAAAACATAGATAAATGTAATATAATGTCAAAGAGGGATAAGTAAGCCACAAGTCGGCTAATACTATCCTCATACATGTGATAGGTTAGGGGCGTAGCATTGGGTGTGACCAATACGATAGTACACATTTAGGGTACCCCTTGAAAGTGAAGGTTACACCTCAATATATGATATAATGTCTATGAATTTGTTGTCCCTTTAGTTTCATCAACTCAAAAACAAAACTAAGAGTGTATCTTTCAAACATTATATTTCTATTTAAATGGTTGGAATTTTTTTCCATGAGGCATGTTTTACATATCTATTGAGATAGTGTACATTTACATAGTCACATTAAAATCCAACTCGTATAAACCCATTTATACTTTGTGCAACATCTTCATATTAGTGTTTGAAAATATATAAAATGATAGTACACATAAATATTAAGCATACTTGAGACATAATAATATTGAATGATTTATTGGAAAAGTTTGTGTAATTCATGTATATAATATAATTATTATTTATATATAATAATATTTAAATAAATGATTTAAAATCATATAATATGGATTAATTGAGCCAATACACATAATAAATATATCATAAAACTTAAAATATATTATATACTAAGTCATAACATTGTATTCATAAGTATGAATGTGTCTAAAAATCTCGGTTTTATCATATAAAACTAACATTATTACATATATTTCATTTTTCAAGGTGTCCCCAATAAGAATTATATGGAGTGGAAGTGATATAATGATGGTAACACATTTTATATAAATTAATGAACCAATATATTTTTTGCCCTATATATTATTATTTGGTTTATAGATCTAGTGAAACAATGACATACATCATCGATATGTTTGTGTTTTTATATAAATGAATTATTTTCATGATTTTTTTTATTTGATAAGGAAAATAACTTGGTTTTATAGGGATCAAGAATCATAGTAAAAAGTTTAGAATAATGTATCAAGTTTCACAAGTTGAAAGACAAAAATAGAAATAGTACTAACAACTAAATATCGATGTGGAAGGCAAGACAACAGAAAAATAAATAGTTAACTATTCCAGGAGGGGGGATCCCTCTGTAAGTTACTTCACATACTTAGTCATCTTCTCCTACATGATCTATTTTATTTTTGTAATTTTGGCCCTAATTCTTTTTCTAGGCCCTTCTGCATCCTCTTTAGGCAAGATCATTCTTGATCTCTTCTACATCTGTTCTTTCACATGGGTCTTCTTGGTAGGGGTTATAAGGGGGATCTTGGGAGAAGATGTTTCCACCTCCATAATGTTTTGCTTCAGGGGGGTCCTTTCAGCCTTAGTTGTATGAGTGAAGGATTGGATTCTTTTAGCAACCTCTTTATTTTAATGAAATTCAATTCCATGTACCAAATAGATTAAATTGATTCATAAAAAGGTAGTTGATGTCATAATTTATGACCCTACCCAGGATCATACAATGACCTCAACATTGTTCATGCTCATTAGACAGATAGAAATATATGCATAAATTTAGGTACAAAAATTCCTCTATTATTATATTACACTACATAAAGGCAAAGACTAAACTATACAATAAAACTTCTTGTTTAATGTCAATTATTGAAAGTGAGGGGAAACCCTTTATTTTATAGAGAAAGAAAAATATTAATTTAATAATAAAGATTTCCCACTTTGATCAACCTCTTTTTATGATGTGGTTGGGAAAATTTGTTACACGTACATAACCACTAATGGAATAATTTTATGCATAAGTGGAAAAAAATGGTAGGTGCCTTTTTATATTTTAAAAATATAGAAAATAGCTAATAAACTAAGCTATCTAGGGTATAACCTAAGTCAAACTTAATTTAGGTAAAATGAGAATGCCCATTTTACACCAACATCACCCTATAATATTGACTTGGGGGGAACATATGAATGGTTCCATAATTATTTCCAATCGTGAAGGTCTTATGATTTACTTATGTAAAAATAAAATAAAAAAATTAGTGTGATGTCGAGTGTCCTTCTGGACACCAATTTATCTTTCCAAAGTACATGAGCATTGATTTACTATAACCATGAAGTCAAATTAGGAACTAGTGTTTTGTACAAGGCTCACTTAGAAGAAACATTGATCTCAAAAAAGTGGATGGAAGACACCTAATGAAACATTTCACACCCATCGCCCCACAATGGTGAAATGGGTGAGAGATGATGATAGCAATAATTATTTATTATGAGGTGATGGTGAAGTGTTGAAGTAAGTGATGCTCCAAGAAATTGATGACATATTGAAGGCTACAAGGTGGGATGATCCACACTTAAACAATCCTATATAGAATAAGAATGAACATGTGGTGAAAAACTTAGAAAAATTGTATCAGTGGTACAAATACACTAATCTAAATGATTATAGAGGCTATGAATGTCATATGTCACTCTCAACATAAAGGTGATCATACTATTAAGAAAGGTGTCAAAAAAACAAAAATAATAGACCAATAAATGCCATTGGAAGATTAAACATACTAAAATCCTTATATGGATTTTTATAAATAAGTGATTGATTATACACCCATGTGTGAAATATGAATCTAAGATCATGATTATTGTACTAAATACATAAAATCACATGCACACATTGGTGCTTATTTACATAGTAAAATAAACTCCTCTAGAGAATGCAATGAGGTACAAAGAAAGGGGCCTCAGAAAATATCTCAAAAAGAATGGTACAAATAGAATTGGTAGATTAAACTAGCTAACTATTATTAACATGGAGAAGAAACTAAAAAAATGTCTATATGAGTGCTATGAATCTACTACTTGTACATCATGTCCAAAGGTGTAGAAAGAGATCTACCCAAAAAATGTTATGTGAAAAGAGAAAAAAAAACTAAATAAGATCCTGGCAATAAATCCATGTTAAGTGCCCTATAGAAATTGAAAAAAATAAAACTATATTTTCATTACACATAAATTATAGAGTTTCATACAATGAAAAAACACATGATTTTAAAAAAGGTGCCTAGAAATAGTTCGGACATAGGAAAAATGACCCACAAAAGTTCCATTGTGGAGTCTCAATACTAAAAAAAAATGGCATCTCTTGTGTGCCAAAGTTACTTTCTCATGAGTAAACCATTAAAAAATGGATGCAATCTAACTACGAAATCAAAAGGGGTGGAAAAAATTCATGTCTTTTTAAAGAATGACATGTGAAACAAAGTCTAGAGTGATAAGAACAAGCCCTTGGGAGTTTGTTGGTGAAAGGGGTCGCATAAGGCTAACAAGAAAAAAAAAGTTTATTTATGGGAGGCATGGCTACTTACCATTCTAGACCTACCCTCGAGTCTTCAGTGGATGTAAATATGATTGGGTGAAACAATTCCATTTAGTGGATGTAATAATGACACTCCCAAATGCAATAAAATGTGATCCCCTTCAATTAAAAAAGGATCCATAAATAAATTAAAAAATCCCTACATAATACAATAGCTCCCCTAATAAAATTTACTAGCTTTTAAAAATAAATGTCCTTCCACATTAAAAAATATATGTCTTTGCTTTAAATTAAAAGTGATCCCCTTGGGAACAAAAAATTCTCCCATCTTGCACCCATTCCTAACAAAAGTTGACCCACCCCCATATAAAAAATAATGTTTTTTAATAGTTTTGTATTTTTAATTTTATAAAAAAAACATAAAAGAAAATTAAAAAGTTAACAAAAATTGAGCAAATAAAAATAAATGTGTGGTTGGGAGTTTTGCAGAGGTGGCAAGGAGCAATGATGAGCTAGAGGGAAGATTGTACATATAATTTTTTTCATTGTATTATTTACTGATGCTTTCTCTTGTTATGGTTTTTCGACACATCAATCTCCATGAGTGCATGCCATAAAGGGTGTACTAATAATGGGGTAAGAAAGGCTCGTGATAGTTTGTGAGAGATGTTGGTATCATATCCTTACTACACCATTATTACTATCAGTTTGACCTCCTCTAAGTGTCTATCCATTTATCCCTTATGTCTACTTCTTATTTAGATTTACTAGTTTACCTATATATTATGCTACGACCTAACTTATACCATCTATTTTTTGCCTTAACCCTTCCTATATTGTATTGGCCAACCCAATACATTTATGAGTGTGTTTTATAACATTTACATTGTATTAACCTGGTTGATATTATATTATGCCATCTGACATCTTTTAATTATATCAATCGGGTTGATACCATCAACTTAAAGTCTAAGGTTGATTTTGGGTACTAGAACACTATATATAGGAATCATATTTTATTCATATCATATCATATATCCCTCATTTACTTTGATTTCAGTTGCATTTCTATTCTAAGTACCATTTGGGAGAGTTAGTGGCTTATAACCTTATCTTGAAGAGTCTTCTATTATGGTGTCATTGAATCTCAATAGTAGTCATTGGGAGTTCCTAATTGAGGACATATATGTCTTAATCTAACCATTTGGTGTATTCAACATATAAAATTCTCTTGCACAAATTCACTTGAGCCAAGGTGGAGATTGAAGCATTGACGGATCCACCCCAAGGTAAGTATTTCTAACCTTATACTCTTTCATTAATTTACTTAATATGTTATACATTACTTATTGTTTTATTTATGAATGTATGTGTTTGTCTATGTTTTCTCTATACCAAATAAGCTAGTGTAGCCATAAGATTTCTTAGACTTTCCAAAAATAACTTTAGGTTGTATAGACTCCCATTTGGTTGACATTTTCACATTACTCAATTACAATAAGTCTAACCCATATTTTAATTTATTTTATACCTTGTACAACCATTTTGTTTACAACTATAGTTTACAACCATTTACCTTTGCTGAGGTGTAGTAAGAGATACATCCTTATGTTATAGGCTAGGATTTAGAACCCTTTCCTTATGACATTTGTGTTGTAGGTTACCCTATGTTATATCTACATCATTCATTTGATCCTTACCCAATCATCCAGGTATCGTAGGCTCTATTTTATTGATGTTATTTGAGTCTTATCTATTGAGATAAATAAGATAGTTGTAGTTCATCCTAGCCTATGCATACATTCTAGTGAACCCAATGTGAATCCTATCCCACACTTGGTTGGATTGTATTCATGTTTCTATTTTCATTGGTTATCTTCACTTTGGCTTCACCATCATAATACATTCTTGAGAACTCGATGTGAATCTTATCCCACACTTAGGAGGATTGTCATCATGTTTCCATTTTCATTATTTATCTTCACTTCAGCTTCACCATCGTAATACATTTTGGTGAACCAATGTGAATCATATCCCATACCTGGTTGGATTGTCTTCACATTTCCATTTTCATTTTTTATATTCACTTTGGATACACCATCATAATACATTTTTGTGAACCCAACATGAATCTTATCCTTCCTTTTTTTGGATAAGTTTCATGTTTTTCAAATCTAGCTACATAGTAAAATCTTCCAAATTAGCATATCTTTTTAAGTCTAACTATATCAGCTAGCCCAATACCTTTATATATCTACCTATGATTTGTATTAGCCAACACAATATTATTCTATGTGTTTTTAGCCTATATCATCTAACTCGATATAGTTATGTGTCTTTCCAACTATATCAACCAAGCTGATAAGTTCAAGTTTTCTTATCCTCCAATAGTGAAATATTTTTTACTATATTACATTAGCTAACCCAATAATATATATTTTTATATCTAACTATATCATTTTAGCTGACACAATCTATTTTTATAAACTTGATTACCAAATGTATCATCCAACCCGACCCCATATGTCTTTTTTGATAAAATTCTTTCCATGTTTTATTTTCATTATTATTTATCATATCTCCTCAACCCATTTTGATTTTGCATGGGTTACTCCTTTTTACCTTCTATGACCTCCATTGAAGGTCCTCATAGTGCAATTATGATACACCTCTTCTCATGGCCATGTATGATAATGATACTCTACCCATGTATGTTGAAGATTATAGTGAGACTGAATATTATCAATATAGTTCTCCCATTTAGACAATTCCTATGAGGATCCTAATGACATCACCTTTGACACTTTTGATATTGAAAAATATTTCCATGATGATCTTCCCCTCTATAAACCTGATGATCCTTATTACTAGGTTGAAAATCCCAATGATGACACCTATAGTGGGATCAAAGATTATCAATATGGTCCTCCCATTTATGAAAATCCTAATGATGACACTTATAGTGGGACCAAAGACTATTAGTATGGTCACTTAATATTTTATGATCCCATCTTCACCATTTCTCACATGGTTTTAAATCAATACCATGATTTTCTTATTTATGATGATGATTATAATGGAGGTGATTATAGTTTTTTATAGCAAACTAAATAGGGATATAACAAAAATTTATTTATATACATCAATGATTTGGGTACAACGGTGCTTGTGTATGCAACAATAAAAAATACAGTCTATGTGTTGTAATTTGGTATTAAGAGGGATAAAAATACACTAGAAAATAACATTAAGCTATATGGAGACCACGATATAGCTCATTAATGTGGCACAATTGTAGGTCCCATGGGCACCCCTTATGAAGAGGGCTCCTTCCAATTAGACATTCGCTTATCTAGCTCATATCCATTTGAACCTCCAAAGATGAAATTTAAAACAAAATTCTAGAGTGAGCTTTACCTAGATGTGATTTTTATGTTCATAAATATGGTTTTTTTATTTTTGAATTTAAATTATTGTATTGTAATAAGAGCATGTCATGTAAACTATTGGATTCCACCCCTTTGTTGCCACTTTCAATTACATGTTTTCATTTTATCCAAGCCATTGTAAAATAATTTGGGCAGTATAAATGTTAACAAAATTACACCATACGATGCATGGATGTGTTTTAGGTAAGTATTGGAAATAATGATGGATTTATTGGCACGATGCAGGCACTGACTATTTGAATGTCCTCCATCCTTATTACCCATGTAATATATGTTTTTAATAACACTAATAATGTCAAAAGAGGTTCAGGCTAATAGTTAAAATTACTAGGTGGGGTGCGGTGCATTATGGTTTTTATGAAATTAAATTAACATCTCATATGCAAATAAGAATGAGATACTACATGTATAATGAGTATATCTGATTTAAAGATGTTATATATAAGTCACTATGTAATATATATCCTTTTCATTTCATATTTACATTTTATATATGGTATTATTAATAATTGGTAATAATAATTCGCTATAATAATATGTCACTCATTCATATATATGTATGTATGTATGTATGTATATATATATGCAGTAAATGTGAGTATGGCATATTAGAGATCATCTACCTAGAATTTTATTAAAAATATTTTCTCTATCTATATTATAATAGTACATGTGAAATCTAATATATTAAGGAATATTATAATCATGGTGAATCTTTGGATTGAAGGCTCTATGTCATGACTACATTAGTAGGTCTATGTGACATGTGATTATCTATCAATTTTTGTTAGTTGAGACAATTTATAAACTCATTAAACCTGATAGTTTAATAGTTGAGTTTGAGTTACTCAAACAACCATGGCCCTGAGGTTATTACTATAGTCTATGCTTACTGGTGCATTTTTATTCTTGGATTGAGTTAATTGAATTTAGTGGCCCTTATATATTTGATCTATTCAGAGGTACTTGCTATCATGAAATGTATCATCTTTTTGTCAAATGAAATTCATGATCTAAAAATAATCAAATAATAACAAGGTTTTAGAAAATGATAAAATCTAGTGATAGACCCTGATTGTTGATTTATGAATAGAAAAATGAAGAATATTGTTAGTATGAAACATATGTATTATGTATTATATGTTATGCAAGGTGCGTAAATATATAAAATATGTCTACATGAAAATATAGATGCTCTAATACATACACACATAGTACACACACACACACACACGCCTATAATCTTAGACTTTGGCTAGTGAAATAAGTCATAAAGTTTCAAAGGATAGGGTACTATACTTACATGCATAAAACCTTCAAAAAGTGTAAAAGTCATAGAAATAAAAAATTAAAGTATAACTTGGTTATTAGACTCTTTGAAAATAACATGACTAACTGTTGAGATATATATATATATATATATATATATATATATATATATATATATATATATATAATATATATATATATATATATATATATATATATATATATATATATATGAAAATTGATAAACAATACACATTATGAGTAAATTAAGAGGCACAAGTGTTTAGACATATTAGCATATATTAGTACATCGTGATGTGTACCTATAAATTATGTTTTTTTTATTTCTAGTAATGTAGTTTTATTTGGTTGGTATAAATTGTACTTGATTGCCTATTATTTAAGATTAAGGGATAATTAATTCTTAAAATTGTAAGACTGGTTGCTCGTGATTGAGTAGTGGACTCATGTACAATGATCTATGATATTATGAGATGTCAAAATATTTTCATTTAAAGTTATAGTCTAAATGTATGATATACCCAGGTTGTACGAACTGTAATTGTTTTGTCTAGACTCACACATATGTTTGATGGATTAAATGTATGTGTGTTGGTTATTACTTGAATAACATATTTTATGACAACTAGTAGTACCTTAGTTATGCTTGCATACAACCCCTGAAAGTATAACAAATGCTAGAATGGATCATTTTATGTCTGTGTGAACTGAGACATGCTTTGTTATATCTAGTTACTTGAATACAAACTTATGTTTCCATGTATTTGTGACTACCTTATTATAACTGATTGTGAAAAATTAGTAGTTATATTTAAGAACACTAGACTATGATAATATGGGTTATCATACGGTGTAGTATATTTAAAAAATAATTATAGTAATTCAAAATTACAATTAAATGTGTGTTTACCTAAATGATATAAATTGTAAATATGATTGGGTGAAACAATTCCATTCACTCACTCATGAGCATAAAAAAATGGCCTCTCGTATAATAATGACACTCCCAACTGCAACAAAATATGATCCCCTTCAATTAAAAAAGGATCCCTAAATAAATTAAAAAATCCCTACATGATACAATAACTCCCCTAATAAAAGTTACTCGCTTTTAAAAATAAATGTCCTTCCACATTAAAAAAATGTATCTCTTTCCTTTAAATGAAAAGTGATCCCCTTGGGAATAAAAAATTCTCCCATCTTGCACACATTCCTAACAAAAGTTGACCCACCCCCATACAAAAAATAATGTTTTTTAATAGTTTTATATTTTTAATTATATATATATATATATATATATATATATATATATATATATATATATATATATATATATATATATATATATATATATATAAAGTTAAAAAATTTTGAGAAAATAAAAATAAATGTGGGGTTGGGAGTTTGGTAGAGGTGGTGAGGAGTGATGATGAGCTAGAGGGAAGACTGTACATATACTTTTTTTCATTGTATTATTTACTGATGCTTTCTCTTGCAATGGCTTGTCAACACATCAATCTCCATGAGTGCATGCCATAAAGGGTGTACTAATAATGGGGTAAGAAAGGCTCATGATAGTTTACGAGAGATGTTGGTATCTTATCCTTATTACACCATTATTACTATCAGTTTGACCTCCTCTAAGTGTCTATCCATTTATCCCTTATGTCTACTTCTTATTTAGATTTACTAGTTTACCTATATACTATGTTACGAACTGATATGAACATTCATAACTATCCTAATTCAACCTCTTCTAACCTACCAAAATGAACACTAAATTCCCTTCTTTCCAACAATATCAGATTACCCAATACCATTCAATTTCACCACTTAAAGTCAATTACACCAACCATAAGCTATAATGTGTTGATACAATTCTTTTACCTAGAGTTAACTACAATGGCCATAACCTAGAATGTGTCGATATAGTTATTTTAACTATAGTCAACTACACTAGACATGACCTAAAATGTGTTTATATAATTATTTTACTTATAATAACCTACATTGGCTATGACCCAAAATGTGTCGATACAAATATTTTATCTATAGTCAACTACACTGGCCATGACACAAAATGTGCCAATACAATTTCAAATTTTCTCATGGAATTCTATAAACCTAACCAATATAGTCATATTCAAGGTAAATTCATGGATTTGGGGGATAACTATGTGTTCATTTTAACATAATGTGTACGTTCTATTGCATAACGTGTATGTTTTATATAAATAACATGTATACATTATGATTTTTAGGCTCTATAAAAACTAAGTCTATAACATATATACATTATATCATGTATGTAGCTTTTTCTTATAAAAATTTAAATTGGAAAATGTGTGGGAGTTTTAAATATTAAATAACTGAAGTAGGTACGTGCTATAGTGCATACAAGTTATTTCAAAATGAAATCATAGAAGGGGGTATAATGTAAAAAGGTGATGAACTATAAGGTGGATGGGCTAGTTTACTAAATAAATATTGATTATAAGTTGACATTTATATTCCTTATACTTAAACTAAAGTATAAGGAATTTAAATGTAATAATAGAAATGTCAACTTATACTTAACATTTATTTTAGTAAATATAAGAAATCAGGGTCATTGTGCATCTGATAGAGTTGGTCTTGTAGTTGCATGCCTTACAATATGGGAGATAGTTTTTAAAAATCCAATTTGGTCAATATTTAGGTATTTTCAAGGTTTTAGTACTAAACCTAGGGATTTCAAGGCATAAATTTTATAATTGATGTCCATTTTGGGTAAACATATAGTCAATTTTTAGGTTTTTGTGCCTTATGGATTATTTGATGGTATTTTTATGAGTCCTAGGTTTATCAAAATCAAAGTTTATAATCCAATCACTTTGAATTCAAGCCAAAGCAGTGTGATTAGGGAAACATAGGTCACATTGATGGCCTACACACATCAAATGACTACTTTGTGTTAATTTCACTTGATCATCTCATCCCTCCCTCATCCTAAATCACTTTGTCCTCATCCCACATCATTCCTAATCACTTCCTCCTTGTCCCTCCTCATCCCTAATCACTCTCTCATTGAGCTTCACTATCCCTCATCATCTTTAATCACTCCCTTATTATCCCTAATAACTCCCTCATCATCCCTAATCACTCCCTCATTGAAACTCACCATCCATCATCATCCCTAATCACTTCATCATCCCTAATCATCCCTAATCACTCTATCATTATCCCTCATCATCCATAATCACTCCCTCATTGACTCTCACCATCCCTAATCATCTCTAATCACTTGCTCATCATACTTAATCACTCAGTCATTGACCCTCACCTTCCATAGTCATTTCTTCATCATTCCTTATCATCCCTAATCACTCCCTCATTAAATCTCACAATCCCTCATCATCCCTAATCTCTCCCTCATTGTCCCTCACCATTCATCATTGTCCATAATCACTCCCTCATCATCCCTAATATCTACCTCATTGACTATCACCATTCATCATTACCCCTACTCACTCCCTCCTTATCCATCCTCATCCTTAATCACTCCCTCTAATACCTTGATGGTGGGTGCAATAGCTTCTCACTTATGCTTGATTAGATTCTATTCTAATTACAAATTATACTCACTGAAATAAGGCCCAAAAAAAAACTTATTTCACTCATCCTCTTTCACTTAGATAATGAACTTAGATATATCATCTAATTTTATGATGAGATTCAAAGATCTATATGGTGCTCCATGCCTAGAACATGGAAAGAGTGTGTATCCAGAACCTAAAGATAAAATAAATGGGCAAAAAAATGAGTAAATGGTTAGATGAATTTGTATTACTTACATAAATAGATTAGGATTTAGGCATCTAAGAATAAAAATCCTATATTTGAGAATCCAAATTTACATCTATATAGATAGGGGCGACTGGAGACTAGTTGAGAATTCTAATCCCAACCCCATAGTTGACTTTTTATTTTATCTTTATGTCATTGAGAGTATGTCCATAGCAGACCAAATTATCAGATAGATAGATAGGTGGTCACCACTCTGATAGAGTATGTTCCAATCAAGTAGTTGATGTACCCAACCCAATCTATACCCAACTCGATCTATGAAATGAATGAAGGGCATATGCCTTAATCTAGTGTATCGGAGAAGAGCTACTTATAATCAAGGGAAGTTTGTCTTCCTAATATATAGCTTTGATTTCCTTATGTATTAAGGCATAAATACCAAGGGAAGATTGATTTATAATAGATATATTTGTTCTTACCCTACCTAATTATATATTCCCTACCTGATAAGATAAGGGAAGCTTATTTCCTGATACATAGCTTCGTTCTTGTCATACCTACTTGCCATATCTAGAATAAATTATTAGCTATCAAGGGAAGCTTACTTCTTGATAAATAACTTGCATATATTATTTACATACCTACTTAGATTATGTTTTTGGAAAGGGAAGCTTGCTTCCTGATAGATATAATGAGAAATAAAGGTCGACTAGTGAATTAAAGGTCGATTGTAGAAATACCAAAGAACCCAAAAAGTAATAAATGGTGTGACAAAAATGATGCTAAGGAAAAAAAATAAAAGAAACATGAGATAAATTAACAAGAAATGTCCATGATAATGGCCATATCAAAAAAGAGAATCTAAAATGAGAGTACATTTGTCTTGAAAAGTTTTTTGAATCTTAGATTGTTAATTTGTGGGATGTGAAAGGTTATTGATTGTCTCCTCATGGTAAGGATAAGAGATCAAAAAGTCAAGATAAATATGATGGGAATTAGAAGATGGTCCCAAAACATGTTTAAGGTTAATATTGGCAACACAAGGTGCCCCAAAGGCATAAATAATAAAAGGGTGGGTAGCACAAGGTGCTCCAATATGTGTAGTAAGAGAAGTATGGGAATCACAATATGCCCCAACATGTGTGATAATAAGAGAATAGGCATCAAAAGATGACCCAACCTATGGAATGTAGGTGTATTGGAGTTAACCTTAAGATCAATAGGCCTAGTAATGATGTCAATTCTATGTAAATCAGTGTTACAATGGGAAATGTGGCAACTAGGGCAGTGTTAAGATCTTTTGTAGGTGAAATAAAATTGTGATGTATGGTACTAGTTAGGATGACACAGTCTACATAAATTGAACTAAAATGAACTATATCCACTTGTTCGATATAGGTGGATGATATATCAAGACTAAAATGTACTATATCAACCAAGTTGATACACTAATGAAATATGACTAAAATGGATTGTATTATCTAGGTCAATATAATCTATTTAAATAGGATTGAAATGGATTGTATCGACCAAGTCAATATAGGCTGATGAAATAGGACTAAAATGGATTGTATCAGCTAGCTCAATATAGTATGATGGATCATGAATGATGGATAAGTGCACAAAGTTGAGGGGCAAAAGGGGGCCTACATGTGGACATGTTTTTATTGAAAATTGAGAAATTTAAACTTATATAGATAATTTGAGATGGATACACTCAAAATTTGAGGATGGTGTAAGAACATGAATTGTAGAATTTTGACTCTAGTTTCCAAAATACTACATTTAAAAAAAATAGTTAGGTATAACTAGGTTAAACATTTAAAATTTGAATAATAACTCTTATTTTTTAAGGAAAATAGAGTAGATAGACAATCGTGCGGCCCCTCATTTTTTAACATCATTTAATATTATTTTAAACCATTTGGTGAACTTTAGATAAGATCATCTATTTTGTAACCTATATTTTTAAACAAAATTTCAATGAATAATTTTTTAATTAATTTGAAAAGTAAATAGATCCTAGCAACTGACAAAAAATGGATAGCTGGACATGCAGTTCCTTTAAATACCTAAAAAAATGAAAACTATTTTTTTAA
The DNA here is from genome assembly GCA_037957365.1 of Torreya grandis. Lineage (NCBI taxonomy): Eukaryota > Viridiplantae > Streptophyta > Pinopsida > Cupressales > Taxaceae > Torreya > Torreya grandis. The sequence goes on from JARHVA010001413.1 coordinate 144,244, forward strand.
TGCATGTAGAATTAGGCATAGTTTGTAACCATATATATATGTTTTCATTTGTTCAATGAAAAAATAGCTACAAAAATAATATAAGCATGTATATTTGTGGCATATAATGGCCTAAAAAATCTATATTTAGAAATCAACATAAATGGGAACCATAAAATAGTCCAAATATTATAAAAATCATACATTTGGAAATAGGAAAGTGTGATCTTACTGTGGTAATAATTCTATGAATTGTCTCATTGAAATTCATAGTGTATTTGGTGATGGAAGTTGAATTTTATTACTTTTTGTCAAAGATATCGAATTTAGTTGTGTGTTGACAAGTCCAAGCCTTTGGCTCAAGAATCCAAGCCATTTCTAATCCAAAAGGCTTAGCTTTTTAATTCAAACAAACCATAACATGTACGTGTTATAGTGTGTATGCATTACTTTAACATTACAAAAATAACAACAAATATCTATAGAAGGGGTAAAAGGTAAAAGCATGGGAGTTTAAAATATTAAACAACCAAAGTGCATATGCATTATGGCTCAATAAAACCATTGAAGGGGGTAGAATACAAAATGGGGATGAATTAGAAGGTGGGGGGCTAGTTTAGTAAAATAAATGTTACATTTATATTCCTTATAATTTAAATTTATTATAATAAAAATAAGAAATTATGATCACTAAACATCTGATAGAATTGGTCTCATAGTTTCATACCTTACGATGTGGGAGATAGTTTTTCAAAATACAACATAGTCAATACTTAGGCATTTTTAGGGATTCAATGTTTTACTTAAGGATTACAAGGCATAAGTTTATCAATTGATGTCTATTTTGGGTAAACATATAGTCATTTTTAAGGTTTCTATGCCTTCCAAATTGCTTGTTGGCATTTATAAGAGTCTTAATTTTTTCAAAATTGAAGTTTACAAACCACTCACTTTGTATTAAAGTCAAAGTGGCATGATTGGGGAAACATATGTCACATTGATATCCTGTGTACATCAAATGACCACTTTGTGTTAATTTCACTTGTTCTTCATCCCTCCCTCACCCCTAATCACTTCCTACTCATCCCTCATCATCCATAGTCACTCCCTTGTCAATCCCTCATCACTCTCTCATTGACCCTTACCATCCCTCATCATCTCTAATCATTCCTTCATCCTCCCTAATCACTCCCTCATTGACCCTCTCCATCCCTCATCATCCCTAATCACTCCTTCATCACCCCTAATCACTCCTTCATCATCCCTAATCATTCCTTCCTCATCCCTCATAATCCATAATCACTCTCTCCTCATATTTCGTCATCCATAATCACTCCCTCATTGACCCTCACCATCCCTAATTACTTCCTCATCATCCCTACTCACACAATACTCATCCCTCCTCATCCTTAATCATTCCCTTACCTTGATGGTGGGTGTAGTGGCTTCTCATTTTTTCTTGATTGTATTATGTTCTAATTCCAAATTTTACTCACATAAATAAGGCCCAAATAAACTCTTCTTTTACTCAAATAAAGAACTAAGAGATATCATCTAATTTTTTGGTGGGATTCAAATTTTTATATGGTGATCCACACCTAGTATGTGGAGAGAGAGAGTGTGTATCTAGATCCCGGGGCCTAAATAAATAGGCATATATATATATATATATATATATATATATATATATATATATATATATATATATATATTTGTAAATCTAAGAATCCCAATGCCAAATTTGAGAATCCAAATTTATATTTGTATAGATAACGACAATTGGAGACTAATTGAGAATTCCAATACAAACCTCATATTTAACTTCTCATTGTGTGTGTGTGTGTGTGTGAGAGAGAGAGAGAGAGAGAGAGAGAGAGAGAGAGAGAGAGAGAGAGAGAGAGAGAGAGAGAGAGAGAGAGAGAGAGAGAGAGAGAGAGAGAGAGAGAGAGAGAGAGAGAGAGAGAGAGAGAGAGAGAGAGAGAGAGTGATTGAGACTATGTCCATAGTAGACCAGATAGCCAAATAGATAGACATGCAATCATCAATCTAGTAGAGTGTGTTCCAATCTGGTAGTCAATAGAGTGTGTTTATAAACCCAACTCGATCTATACCCAACTTGATATATAATAAAATTGATATATGAAGGGAATGAAGGGCATATTCCTTAATATAGTGTATCACAGAGGGGATACATAGATCTTAGGTGTGGCCAAATGAACCCTAAAGTCCAAACTGGGGCTATGTCATGCTATGAGTATGCCTTGTTCCACAATACAATATATCAAAAGATAGCATAGGAATGGGGGGAAACATATATATGTGGGGGCCACCATTTTTAAGGCCCTACCTCGATCTCAAAATTTCCCTATTTGATAAGGGAATGGAAGCTTTCCCTACCTAATTCATCTATGCCAATGCTTACAGAAAGGGAATATTGCCTTCTTGATATCTAGCTTCACTTCACCTAATATAATATTAAAGGAATATTATCTTCTTGATAGATAGCAAGGGAGTAAGGCATGTAGATATCAAGGGAAGTTTTCCTTCCTAATATATATATATATATATATAATTTTCTTCTTTATTAAGGCATATCTATCAAGGGAAGCTTGCTTTTTTATAGATGTCTTTATTCCTACCCTACCTACTTAGTTATTCCTTACCCTATAAGGCAAGGGAAGATTTATTCCTGATATATATATTTTTTCTAGTCTTACCCACTTTCCCTTTCTATCTATCAATGTAAGATTTCTTACCAATATATCACTTGCATATATTCTTTCCCTACCTACTTAGCTTCTATTTTTAGCAAGGGGAGCTTGCTTCCTAATATATAACATGAGAAATAAAGTTTTGAATCATGTTACATATGTAATATATTTATACCATTGAGTATGTGCTACCTTATTTACCTACTTGAGTATATGCTCTACCTAATTTACCTATTTGAGTATACCCTACCCGATTGAATATATGATTCATATCTTGATCTTGACCAATTCCTACATAAATACCTAATCCATACCTTGATCTTGACTATTCCCTACCTACCTTATTATGCTTGAATATGTCCTACCTACTATACCTACTTGAATATTCCCTACCTACTTGAGTTACCTACTTGAGTATACCACATATACTTGAGTATGCCCTACTTGATAAAATACCCAAGCCATATTTTGATCTTGAATACCTGTGTTTAATCATAACTATATATATCTTACCTAAACATACATTTAATACTTGGTGCCTAATTGAATACTTGATTAAATACCCAAGCCATATCTTGAAAGGAGAGGGGAAATTATAATCTATATATAGAAATAAGTGATTAGGGATGATCGTGCACAATAAGAAAGCCACTGTACCCACCATAAAGGTATTGGAGGGAGTGATTAGGGATGAATAAAGAGTGTTTATGGATGATGAGTGATGATGAGGAATGATGAGGGAGTGATTAGGGATGATAATGGATGAAGAGGGAGTGATTAAGGATGATAAGCGATGATGAGGAAGTGACTAGGGATGATGAGGGTCGATGAGGGAGTGATTAAGGACAATAAGGGCCAATGAGGGAGTGATTAAAGATGATGAGGGATAATGAAAAAATATTTCACCATATATATATATATATATATATATATATATAATGGGTAATATCTATTATTTGGGTGAATAGGGAGTTAATAGGGATGAGGAAATAGTGATTAAGGATTATGAAGGATGATGAGTGTCACCAAGGGAGTGATTAGGGATGAGGAAGGAGAGATTAAATATGATGAGGGTGATGAGGGAGTGATTAGGGATGATGAGGGTTAATGAGGGAGTGATTAAAGATGATGAGGGATGATTAAAAAGTCATGTGTCATATCTATATAAAGGGGTAATATATATTATCTTGGTGACCTTATCTACCCCATGTGTGCAATATTGATTTATTTCAGTGCTTCAAATTCATTCCATTCCTTCCTAATCATTAACATGTATTTTAGTGTCCATTGAATAGGAGGGAATGGAACTAATTAGTATTACACACTTAGGGTAGAGATCACCTAGATAATAGATATTACCCCTATATATAGATACAATGTAATACTTTTTTATCATCATGATGAAATAATTTTTCATCATCACTCATCATCCTTAATCACTCCCTTATTGGCCCTAATTAGCTCTAACCACTCCCTTATCGACCCTCATAATCCATAGTCACTCCCTCATCATCCCTAATTAGTCCCTCCTCATCCCTTATCATCAATAATCATTCTCTCATTTAACCTCGTCATCCCTAATCACTCTTTCCTTGTCCCTACTTATCTGTAATCACTCCCTCCAATACCATTATGGTGGGTGCAGTGTCTTTCTACTTATGCTTGACTATACCTAATCACTCCTTTCTCTATATACGTTAGAATTCATCTTTTCCTTTCAATATATGTCTTGGGTATTCAATTAGGTATCGAGTATTATATATATGGTTAGGTAAGATATATGTGGTCAAGATTATATATAGGTATACAAGATCAAGATATGGCTTGAGTATTTTATAGAGTAGGCCATAATTAAGTAGGTAGGGCAATAAGGATAGTTAAGTAGGGCATACTCAAGTAGGTAGGGAAAAAAGGATAGGTACGTAGTGCATACTCAAGTACAAGAAGGTAGGTAGGGCATAATCAAGATCAAGATATGGCTAAGGTATTTATGTAGGGCATATTCAAGATCAAGATATGGATCAAATATTCAATCATGTATGGCATAATCAAGTAGGTAAAGTAGGTAGGGCATACCCAGTTAAGTAAATTTGGTAGGGCATACTCAATGGTATAGATCTATTACACAAATAACATGATTTAAAACTTCATTTCGCATTATATCTATCAAAAAGCAAGCTTCCCTTGACAAAAGCAGAAGCTACGTAGGTAGGGGATAACTAAATAGGTATGGAAATAATATATGCAAGTTATAGCTCGAGAAGTAAGCTTCCCTTGATAGATAAGAATTTATTCTATATAGGAAAAGTATGTAGGATAAGAATGAAGCTATGTATCAAGAAGTAAGCTTTCCTTGCCTTATCAAGTAGGGCATAGCTAAATAGGTAGGGTAAGAAAAAATATATCTATTGGAAAGCAAGCTTCCCTTGGTAGTTACAACTTAATCCATAAACAAAGCAAATCTATATATCAGGAAGACAAACTTCCCTTGATAGTTATAAGTAGCCCCTCCCTGATACACTAGATTAAGGCATATGCCCTTCATTTATTTCATAGGTCAATTTGGGTATAGATTAGGTTGGGTATATCGACTATCAAATTGTAACACCCTTTATCATATTGGTCACTACCTATCTATCTATTTGGCAATCTAGTCTACTATGGACATACTCTCAATGACATAAAGAGAAAATGAAAAGTTAGCTATGGAGTTGGGATTAGAATTCTCAACTAGCTTCCAGTCACCCCTATCTATATGGATATAAATTTGGATTCTCAACTTTGAGATTGGGATTCTTATATTCCCAAATCCTAATCTATATATGTAAGTAATATAATTTCATCTAACCCTTTTCTTGCTTTCTTTCCTATTTATTCTATCCTAAGGCTTTAGATACACACTCTCTCCATGGTCTAGGTACATATCACCATATAGATCTTTGAAGGCAGAGGAAAAAGTTGGGATTTATTAGTGAATAATGTGTCTTAAATATCCTCTATATCATCAACAGTTCCCTATGTGACCCATTCTATTCTAAAATATTTCAGCTAATATAAGGTCATTATTGAGTAATCTCCCTTTCTCGTTCAAAATCACTCTCACAATCTTCTCAATATTTTTCATTTTCAAGTTCATGCTTCTAACCAGGCTCAAGTTTGAGATTGTATTTCACAAAATGTTTACTATCAAAATTTAATATTTTCATATGAAATTACATTAGGATATGGGATAGTGTTATCTCAATATTTTTCACATCAAGTGTTAATTTGAAAATATAATATCTCAGTCCAATAGGGAACTGAATTCTAACAACATGTTTTTCTCTACACTTTTGTCTATCTCTCCTAACTATCTATAGAGCTCAATGAGGTCCATTTTTTTGCTTGCATACTTAGGTAGCCTATATGGAGTTCTTTTAAATCCTCAAAATTTAATATACATAAACTTTGGGAATTGAATAAGTTAACTCCCTTATTGTTTGATTAGATTGGTATCTTCATTTGAGATTCACATTGTGGTATTATCTTCTAAAATCCTCACTACCAACATTGAAAATGCTTCATTAACACCATTAAAATGTTTCTTTCCTTTATTGTGAGTGAGTTTATGAATAAAAAATCATATATAAACCTTTCAAAAATATATTTCCCATCTCTAGTGAGACCCAGGACACACTCTTGATAATTCAATTGAATACACTATATATGAGATTATTTAGAAACTTTGTGTAGATTCCCATTTTATCAACTGCCTTTGAAGGGTGTCATTGATGATTTAACCTTAGTCAATGAACTATTTTACCTCACAAATGATATTTAAGAACATGCATATACATTCATTAAATACATTTGTGGTCCTTAGTCTATTTGACACTATGATTATATCTTACAACTCTTCCTAAAAATTTGATTTGTAGAGGGCTTTAAGGAGCATATGACCTTTCTTATTGCTCTTCAACAAAGACTAATTTACCATGCTTACACATTTTTTGCTATTTTGGTCCTCATATTATTGTCCAATATCCTTACTTATAGCCACCATTTCATCATGTGGTGAAATTTCAAGTGTCATGCTCATTGAAGTGTCGTGTTCATTGAAGGGCCATTCAACTTGGCCATCAACACATCATCTACAGACTTGATTTTACTAGTCTCCTAATTATAGTGCTTCACACAAATGGGTATTAGGTTTTTGCATTGAACGAATGATGGAAATACAACCATTTATGTGAGCTCGGTATCAAAGATTCATTATCCAATTATAATACACTTTCCTTCTTGCATTATCTTCCAAAATTATTCCAAGTCAATGTGACCAATCTTGTCGTCTCCAATTTCAGGGATATATATGTCCAAATTGGAAATGGGCTCCTAGCCCATAAATATGAATGTTATCTTTTGAGACTTAATTATGTGATAGGCTGCCATGACAAGCAAATTAAAATTATGAGCATGAAATCAGGAGGAAAAAAATGTTTATGTGGTTGCAAAGCAGGGGTCACAGTGGCCATACAAATGTTGAAATCTTCTCTCAAAATTCTTCTTGGGTTATATATGATCTAACAATAACTTTAAAGTGCCTGCAACACTTTGAAGGCATGAAATGCACTAGGTAGCTCAAAACATAGGGAAAAATTATGAGAATGGTTGGAAAATACTATTGGGATGCAGGGATTCCAAATGGCATGGAGAAATGAGTAAGAGAAGTTTGTTATAAAACTTAAGCAAATAGACAAAGTGAAACAAAATGAAAATAGGTAAAATGATGATGCAAAACAAACAAGCACACAATGAACACTGGGAGACTGACGAAGAATTAGAGAAAATTGACCTTGCAAATGAATCACTAAGGTGGATCAGGAAAATGGGAGTGCACAATGGCATATACGAGAGACCAACGATGCTTTTAGGAGGGAGAGGTTTTCATAAATTTGGGTGAGAATAAGAACCACTCCTTTAGTTTTATATAGATTCAAACTCACTTGTTGGTATCAAATTTCATCAACCTCTGTTTCTTAATGCATCTCATAATTTTTGCACTTTTTAGGAACTTTGGGAATCTTTTAAAATCTATGGTGGATGTGAAACCTACATCAAATCTAATTTATTTTGTTATTTTAAACAACTTCTAGTCCTTGCCATGCTTTTCATGCACTTTGGGCACCATGAGTACCTTGCCACAAATTTCATGCCATAGCATAACTTCAAGGACTTAGACCATTTTGTGCTTTCTATGCTTAGGTGGAACATTGAGAACTTGTGACCACTTTGTGCTTTTCACACTTTTGAGAAATCATGAGCACTTTAGTGTATGTCACAAATTTTGCACATTGCTAGAACTTTGAGAAATAATAACCATTTCACACGTTTTACAATTTTGAGGAACTCTAGGCACCAAGACCTTTTTGTGCATTTTGCACACTTTAAAAACTTTGAGAAGTTCTTTGAGTGCAAAATGTGCAAAACCTTCGTAAAGGATTTTGAGACTCAAAATATGCTCAGTGTTTATATTCAAAATTAATCTTTAATTCTTGGTCTACATATTGAAATAAAATTTGGAATATTTTAGGAAGGTCAAATTTTTATGGCAACAAAGGGATTTTATTAAAGATTTGGGTGAAAAATGACCAAAGAGAACTCCATAATTTCATGGTTTCAATAAGAAGTGCCTTATGCATTGGGAATAGAGTCGAATCATTATTTCAAGACTTCTTAATAAGACATTATAATGCCAAAAAAGAAAGACCAATAACCAACATGAAAGGAAAACAACATAGTGGAAAGGAAACAAGATAATGTGGAAAGGAAAACACAACCAAATCTTAACTCACCTATGTACACATTGGAAATACCCTACTTTCATTAAAAATAATGTTTCAAATATTTCTTTCTGTAGGGCAATGGAATATGCATTCCATCTTTGTACTTTAAGTGGTATATATTATCACTACATAAATAATAGATCTTAAATAGACACCACCATAAAGAATCAAACTTCTTGTAACTATCTTTCAGTTATTTTCTCTTATCTCATAAAGATATCATATCTCCAATCTGAAAATATCGTTCTCTGACTCTTTTATCAAATATTTTCTTCACCTTATTTAAGTTTTCAATGACCCTGTCAATGACCATTATCATTTCTTCCTCTAACTTAGGTACATTACCCTCTTGTCAAGAGAATTTCTAAAATTCTCATCTTTTATTGCTCTTGCTCTAGCTCTATGTAAGATTGGATTTAAAAATTAAAATGTTAAGTATAATGGGGGCCATTTGGTAGGTTAAGTTGGTGGAAATCATATATATATATATATATATATATATATATATATATATATATATATATATATATATATATAATTTAATATTTGCTATTTCCTTGAGATAACCCTAATCATATGAGGGTGACCATTTTTTTCCATACAGTTAGGAAGGATTTTTTTATTGGAAGATTGTCCTCAAATCGAGTAAATTGGATATCTGAACTCGGACGTGAAAATACCATATTAAGAGTAAAAAATTATTAGTGCCAAAAAAATTCGTATAATAAAAATAAAAGAAAGATTTGTAATATCATTTATATTATATGAGATTATCTCGTATTTAAAAAATGTGAAATTTTTTTAATTATATAATAAATTATAATAAATGAGTTTATTTTATAATTTTAATTTATAAAAATTATTTGATTTTATTTTAAATATAAAATCTATATATAATTTATAACGTCACATTTTTAATAAAGAGGTATGTAGTTGTATTTTAAATATGAGGAAGTTTATATATCTTTCATTTTACAAGTTATAAATTTGTGATTATTATTGAAAGGATTGTCGTTTAATTGGTGAGGATGATGGTTTGTAAGTTATTTATCAGGATAGAAATCTTTTTAGATACTTATCATAGGAGAGCCAATCGAATAGAGTTAGGTTCATTTTTTGGATGACTTTTAACGGATTAGACACTCCCTAATCATCACTGTTTAGTCAAAAGAACATCCAAAATTAGAAATATGCTTACTCATCAATTATAATTTACTATATATAATTCAAAAACATAAAAAAAGATGTTGATATCTATGTAACTTTGAGCTTTTCAATTTAAAAAAAATTGACCATTTTTTAAAAAATTATTAATTCTTTATTATTAAACTAACTTAAATACACCATTAAAATTGCTGCATGTGTATTTACATATTTAATGATTTTAAGCATATTAGTTTCATAAAGGAGGTTACTACGATTTTGTCAATAAAAAATGTGAGGTCAATTTTAGAGCAATGTGCATATAATTAATTCCATGCAAGCTAAAATTCCCAAGCCATTCTATGTTATAGGACCTAAAAACAATATAAATAAAAAAAAAATTGGTAAAAAAAGCATTACATAGAAATGGTTGTGTTAAAATTAATGTGTGCATCCACATGTTTGATGATTTTAAGGGTATGGTTTCATGGAGAAAAATTGTGCCCCCGGTTTTAGAGCAATGTGCCAACCCAAAATAAATAAGGTTCCATGTAAGTTAAATTCTTTGAATAGTATATGTATATGTATTTTATTTTTTATTTTAAATTATAAATTATTTATTTTTGAAAAAATTAGAACATAATATAGAAATAGCCATTTCATAAAAGTTCATTTAAATTCTTTCTATTGTGGATTCTTGAACTTCTTATTATCTCACAAGTCTCCTCATTACATTAGGGATTATAATTATCAGTGATATTAAAGGTACAAAATGTCAAAAAAGATGATTTTTTTTCTTCTAAAGTTTAGTATTTTATATAATAATTTTTTTTAATTATTAAAAATATTAATTGGAAAAAATAGTAATGTAAGTAATTTATTAATTTTAATCGAAATGAAAAGTAAAATCTACAATAAAAAGTTTTAGAGTAATGAGCCAACTTAAAATAATTAAATAAGTAAGGTTTCATGTAAGTTAAAATTTTTTGAATACTAGTTTTACTGGTTAGACCAGTTGGATGGGTTAGATAGTTTATATCAGCCACACCATGGTTCGAATATCGACTGCATAAATACAAGCACTGAAGCTTAGGGACAAGTGTGATACCCGAGAATTAGTTTGTTGGACTCACCCTGCAACTGCACACCTAATTGTGTACCAGGTCATTTGGTCCACATCCATGTTAATGCCGACTGACTAAAATGAGATACCTTAGTTATCAAAAAAAGAAAAAAAATATTGAATAATCTATGTATTTTTTTAAGGAGCTGAAACCACACACACACATGCACGCACACACGCGCACGCACACACACACACACACATTGGAGAAAATTAGAACATGGCATAGAAATAGCTATTTTATAAAAGTATTTTTAATTTTTTTTCATTGCGGATTCTTGAACCTTTCATTGTATCATAGGTCCTCTCATTACATTAGGGATTATAATTATTTTCAAAGAATGTTGGAAATAATGTACTTTTTATTTTTATAATTTGATGTTTTTATATGATGATAAATCTTTTTTAAGTGTTCGAGATGTTAATTTTAAAAATAAGGAATGCAATTTTTTTTTTATCTAATGAAAAGTAAAAGTTATAATAAAAATTTATGTACAAAATAAATTTAAAGTGAAACATACCCATAAAATAAATGTGCACCAAGTGTAATTCGATGATGTATGAATCAATAAAGGTTGGTCCATGTGTTGATATTCTATCATCATTAGATAAGGATGAATTTATTGGGCCATATTGATTTGATATTTGTCATTAAAAAGGAATATTTTAGCTTTTGTAGTAATATTGTCAAGAGATATTTGCCAAATTTTACAATAGTTTATGAAAGAGATTTGTAATCCTAATATGAAATATGTAAAGTATAATGTGAATCCATACATGCTATCCTTTCTGCATTTAGATGTGGACCTTGGAGGCTTAAAATAAGAGGTCCAAAATGCTTTAAAAATTCAAAATCATATAGAATAATTAATTTTATCTATCTATTTTTCTTTCTTAATAATTAACATAGATGAAAAATAATAAAAAAATACTATACTCAATTAATATGAATAATAATAAATTGTAATTATTATATCATCCATTAAAATATAGCTCTATCATAACACTTAATAGTAATCTCAAAGAAGATAATTCTAGATAATATCTAAATACAAATATCAACATCAATAATTATTTTAAACATATTTAATTGTATTTTACAAAGAAAATATTAAATACAACTCTCAAACAAGCTATGAACATACTATGAAGGCAATTATGCAATTTGCCTCTTAACAAATAAAGTTACTCTAGCTAAAATAAAGTTTTATTATAGTTTTTTTTTTCAAAGTACAAAAAATCTCAATTGTAGCTAAGTGAAAACCAAAAGCCACAATAAAAAGTTATGTAGAAAATAGACACACCCATAAAATAAATGCATACTAACTAGAATACAATGATGTAATGAGTAAATCAATAAACCCTAGTCTACGTGCCAGTCTTCTATCATCATCATATGAGGATGACTTCTTGGGTCATATTGATTTGATGCTTGTCCTTTAAAAAATGATATTTCAACTTCTATAGTAATATCATCAAGAAATATTGACCAAAATTTACAAGTGATTTTCAAATAGAATTGTAATTCCCAACAAGGAACACAAAGTATTATGTGAATTCATGCATAGTTCCATTTCATAATCCCATTCTAATCTTCTTATAATCACTGTATAGGCAATCATTTTTGCATCTGGATGTGGTCCTTGGAGGCTTAAAATAGGAGGTCCACAAAGTTTCACAAATTCAATTAAATGGTTATTTTATTGTTCTTCTAACTTGATACTCCATTTTTGACTTGAGATGCATATCAAATCAATAAAATTTTGTACCAATAGATCACAATTTAATCTCTTAATAATCAAATGGTTATGAAGTCTAAAAGTTCCAATACTACATGCTTGGGAAGCAATCAATACTCTAACAACATCCTTAGATTTCTTGTGATATCTCTGTATAACTCAATATCTAAAAATGTCTTCTTGAACAAGAATTGAAAGAACATAGAACCTACTACACTTAAGTTTTGTGATAACAAAATTAAGTTTTTGTAGTTTATGAGGTAAATCCATTAATGTTAAATAAAGATCCCTATTTAGCTAGTTATCAACAATATCATCTTTATATATAATATGTTGAACAGTGTAATTGTATCAATCAATAACTTTTTTACATTAATATACCAATTTTTAATGTATATTATGAATACATATATAAATAAATAAAATAGACATAATAGAAAAAATTATAAACACTTTTGTTATTTCTAAATGTTTAATAAACACTTTTCTTAATGTGACAATATTACTCCTACTATTTGTTTTTTAAGTTCATAGCTCATAATATGGTAAGCAATACAAATCATATTAGTCTCTAATTTATTCGAATCTTTCTTAACAATGAAATTTAAAAATATGCAAAGACATCTTTTCTCAATAATAAATTAGTATTAAGAACTTTTAAATCTTATATAAGAACTTCAAGTCAACATATACAACTCATGACCAAAGTCACAACAAGTACTTTATATAATAGTGCCTTAGACAATAGTTGTAATATTTTTTGTATATGTGGAATGGATATGTATTATTGATATGGTAGATTTATAGATATCTCACTTGGATATAAACATGTAAAACTTATTTTTAAAAATATTTTGTGTGCTAAGAAAATTTTTTATTAAATAAAAAAATATTATTATACATAATTAGAATAGATATTATATCACATAAATATAGTTTAATATTTTATCTATAAAATTGACCTCTTTATTTTTAAGTATAGATAATCTAGTATATAAAATATGATTTAATAAAAATTCAACTAGCATATCTATCTTACATAAATCTATGTAAAAGACATCAAGAGATATCATTCTCGAGGCGCTTATCTTATATTTGATTTGTGACATAAGTGGAATAGGTGCCTTGAGAATGACATCTTAGTGTATTTTACATAGATTTATCTAATATAGGTATGCTAATAGCAACTGTGCATTTTGCATATTTATTTGATATCTAATTTGAAAATTTTCACCCAAATTTAAAATGTATATTATACATTACATTAAATCATACAAAACTGTAATACACATTGTATTAAATCATCCATAACTTTAATTCACATAATTTAAAATTTTCAATCTAAATAGTTATTTAGTAATCATCAAAATTACCATACACATCACATAAAATGTCAAATAATGAATTAGTACACATCATATAAAACGTCAAATAACAAACTTGCCCAATGAATATTTTCACAATTACATGAAATTATTTTTCCTCTAAAAGTTTCAATCTCTCTTCCTCGGTTTTCCATTTGGATAGTTTTTTTCCATTTTTTAGTTTTTTTATAGCAATCATATGTAAATGGAGGTAATATTCTTAGTCCTTCCAAGGACTTTACACTGGATATAACCACAAATGCTAATCATGTTCTTTCTCTTTGAACTATATCAATTATGGATTTTGAAAGGGTCAAACCTTGTGGTTTGTGTATTGTTAACACCCAAGCCAACTATAAGGGTAGTTGGTTTGTACGTCCCCTTTGTATTATTTCAATAGGTACTGCATATGGAGTTGTATCTCCAAATAGTATTGTAAATTAATTGTCAAACTTGACCATAACATATGTTGGTGGTTCTGGTGGGGCACTCCCAAGTTTGTAGATTATACTTCTGATATACCCTAGATCTCCATTTACAAGACCTGATTCTATCCAAATATTAGAAGTTAACATGACCCTTGCATTGATAGCAATCAGTAACTCCACATCAAGTTCATCATTTAGACCTCCCATTGGTGCATTAGCACTTCCTACTTTGGTTACAATGTTGCATGCAACCAGTCTTTTCAATGAATATAATTTTCTTTTATTGTGGTTATGCACATTATCGTTTGTGGAAAATAAATGAATACAATTACCAAACTCTTCATTGCTAACTCTATCTATTCCAATATTTATTTTGGTCATCAATATCTTCTAGTCATCTATTATCAAATTTGCATCTCTCACATTTGTGAGTAGCTGACAAAACCTTTATTGGTCATCACTTTCTCCTTCCTATCTAAATATCTTGTCCAAAGTAATAGCTATTTTAAATTCTTCCCATAATAGTTTAACTCATTTTTTGCTATCGTATAGTGGTCTATCACTAAGAGGAGGAAGCTAACCCAAATCTCTAATCAAAATAATAGATATACCACCAAAACTCATGTTTGCATCTTCAAGGAATGCTTGATGGAGTCTCGAGTCTATGTTTTATAGAAAATTTTACCCAATAAATCTAATTTCATCAATCAATATGTATTTTATGTGGTAGATATCATCTTGGAAACTTGTAAGTCTTGTTACTTCTAATTCAATAAAATCTGCAATTGGGATTTAAAGTTGTGCATGGATAGTCGAGGCACTAATATTGAATGTTGTAAATCCAATTGGTGTAAGTAGTAGAAGTGGAGATCATTTTGGGAATGTTGTATCTTGAAGAGCTCGATGAATTGCACCTATGAGATATGATTTTCCTATTCCTATTGTTCCTTGGACTATCATGCATAAGGGTGAAGTATTTTGAGCTCCATGAATGTGTCATAACCATATCAAGTGATTTTTTTTTAGAACCCAAGGTTTCATAATTCATCTCTAGTGTTATATCATCATCTATAACAAATCCATTATCTTTCATGGTGCTTATGAATTTGATTTATTTATTTGTGTATTCTTCACCTCTATATTCATTATTCCATAATGTTTGTTTGTCAATATCTCTTCTTCCCAACATATCTATCTCACTCACTTCCATAACTTGGCCACATTGTAGCCTGGATATGATTTCACACTGATGTTCCACTATGTTTTGTTGAATAGGTGGATGATCCTCATCTTCAGTATCACCATGGCTTTCAACATCTTCTGGAATTTGTTCTTCTCTCCATTTGCCAATAGTTATAATTAAATAAATCCCAATTTCATATTATTTCTTCATCATCAATTCCAATATCTCTTTGTATATCATGAAATTACTTGTAAATTAATAATTATGACCAAAATAATTCAACCCATTTATTTGATCCATGTATAGGGATGAAGGAAAACCTTGGAGATACTCTCACTATAGTTGTAACACTCCTTGCCTCTCATTTTTTGTCTTTTTTACGCCTTAGATTATATATCCAAGGTTCGTTGCTTCAATAAGTGATGTGATTTCCATGAAAAAGGGCCTATTCTTGTATCCATTAATGACAAACATTGTATGCTCTTCATGATCATCTTATTCATGTTTGTCTACAAGTTTGAACACTTGACACAAAACATTCAAGTTCATAAATACTCTACTGCTCTTTACTAACAAAATCTCCAACAATATGTAACATGTTTCTCGATCCCCAATGTCTCTTTCAACAATGGTCTCAGTTAAAATTATTATATATTATTTTCTTGATAATTCATCAAGGTTTTCAATGTTTTCAAGCCACATCAACATTTGATGATAAGTCTCAAAACTCTTCTCTGCCTTTACTACATACTTAGCAATGTATTTGACCGCACCATGTTTGGACAGACAGGTTGCTAATCTATATTTTCTCTCCATAGTTGAAATATATAATGATTATGTGTATTGACTCTATCATCATTTCTTTCAAGCTCAAACTTTTTATCTCCTGTGCCTAAGTCTTCATATAGTTTTGATCCATTAAGATTCAATGGCCAGGGTGCACCATACCTAGAAGAATTAATGACTCAACTGTTAGTTTTTAACAAATATTAAGTATATTATTTTTATACAACTATTTATATGATTTAAAATCTTACCTAAAAACCATTTTTCCTCTTTTCTTATGTAGGCAAGCACCCTCTCTACACATTATATGCCATTCTACATAATTTAGTAGCTCTTCACAATCATGCTCCATATCTACCTGTGTAAGTTGTCTTGTATTTCGAAGACCTGGATGTTGTATAAAATTTTAGCATGCCTAAAATTAATGTTTTATAACAATTTTTAGTTATAGTGACAAATATAAATATTATATAAGCCATAGATTACTTGATGATCAATAACATACCTATATGTTTCGTTGGTGTGGATCTTACTGATATTCCAAGCATGAACAATATAATGAAAGTAATTCTCAACTTTTTTTCATTCACAATCATTTTTTCAATCAAGGTTATCCAAATTCGGTGCTCCATCTAACCATATGAATCCATGCACATGTGGTGAACCTCTATGTCATCATTCATATTTAGACAAGTAATCTTTTACTTTCATTCCTTTTTACAATATCTCCTTACAAAAAATTGAATGCTACAAGTGCATATAATGCAACACTATATGATGATAATCAATAATATTCTATCTTTACCAATTTTTGGCTTCTCATAGATCTCTCTGTGGGATTCTTGGCATCAGTGCATGTAGATTAGGCTAATACATGTCAAGAACACTCAATGTGAATAAAATGGTAGGTAATCTAATTTGATACAACATGTCCATTAATTCACCATTACATTTTTCTCAATGTGACCTTGTACCCCTCAATGAGGTTCCAAACTGCATCAAACGATCTGCTAGATGGGAGTGGGCTATATTTTCCATATGCTCATGTAACTCAACAATAGTGATTGGCATCTCTTGAAGGCTTTTTTTCATGAACACTACACTTCAAATTTGTGCATGATGTCTCATGATCATATGCTAATCATGTAATATATAAATCATTGATGTCGACCAAAATGGTGATACCTATATTGAAATAGATGTTTAATAAATTCATGCATATGTACTCATTTCAATTGTGGTTCTATTCAATCACATCTTCCATCAGGAAACAATATTGGAAATGCCATATCAAGTAACCCTAATGTGACATACTCATTTATTGGAGATGTTCCAATCCTCAACTAATCAATTAGTGATCTAGGATTTGCATTAGGGTTATTTACCCATGCATGGATTAATTCCATCTCCCTTAGTGCATTTGGGGGTTTAGAGGCCATTGAAATTGTGTGATCAATGATATTTCTCTCATCCATCTCTATTAGTGGACCCACAAATACAACTTCATTTGCATTAATATTAAATTGCATATGCACAGATTTAGCTAGTTAAATATACTTTCATTAGAGTCAAGTGTAAGATCATTGAGTGCATTTTCATCAATCTAAACATCTGAATAAAACATATCGTGTTCTAATTTATATTTTAGTGCCTTATATAGTTTTTCTCTATTGACAGTAAAATTGTAATTTGCTCCATGTTGGTCCCTTCTTCGAACTATAATCATTGGCAAATATTTTATTTGATGTGGTAAAATCTTAGCAATTTCTTTTACTTCTTTTGAAAAACTAATTGTATGTCTTTTATATTTATATTGGCCTCCTATTGCATGTGTCACTTGTAGGATTAGGTTGACACAGGCTATTAACATTTCCTCAACTTGTGTTAAGTTTACGAGTTCTAGTGGTTGTGGTCCAGGATTCATATTATTTGATGCTAAAAATTGATGATGACTATTCTCTTATCGAAATCTATTACATACAGAGCCTTAAGGGGTTTGAGAAACATTTATTCCAATATAACTTTCTTGACAAATATAATACATGCTTGGTGAAGCAATGTTATCTAAGCATGTCAAAAAATCATTTGAAATGTTTTCAAATATCTCCTAACCATTCCATTGGGATCAGTTATATTTTTCTCTCTTTCAATTTCTTTATCTTGCATTTTTATTCTTCTTTAGACTGTGAAGTTAACTCTTCTTCTAAATCATCATTTTCCATTCATCTCCTTCTTGTAGGTTGAGATGTTTGCTCTTGTATATCTTTATTTTGTGTAGTATTAGTAACATTGACATCCATTGCAACTTGAAATGCATTATTTGGTGTTTAGATCACATGATCTATTGATATAGAGTTTGTTTCTTCAAAATTGATGTCAACATTATGAATCGATCACTGATAGTACCTTTGAGATGCTTCACGATGAAGTTCTTGTTTATGTTGTCTTTCTACCTCAGTTAAATGATCTGAGTACATTTGTCTTTGTAATTTTGTTCTTAATACATATTTTTCATCTTGAGATGCTTGTGATTGAATGTCTTTCATCTTATTTGCATGTTGCCTCTTTTTTGCTTCTAATTGTTCAGTTGTCAATTCACCCCTATGTTCTTGAAATCTTTATCTGTCATTGTCATTTCAATTTTTTCTTTCTTCATCTCTTTGTACATCTGTCATTTGTTGTTTTCATCTACGATATTATTTTTGATATTATCTTTGTTGTTCTATTTGGTATTATCTTCATTCTTTTTCATTTGTAAAATTCAATTTTAGTCAAGCCATATCTACACAATTTTTAAGTAAATCATATTACACCAAATATAGATAACATATTATATTTGATCATTATAGGATATCTAAATCATATTCATAATTCAAAAATATATAAAAATATTAAATAACATAATTCATATATATATATATATATATATATATATATATATATATATATATATATATATATATATATATATATATATATATATGGGGTTATTACTTAGATCATAGGTAAGCTATTCACACAAATTTCATAATTTACTAATAAGAAATTTGATTTAGCCTGGATCATACTAAATTAAAATATAAAATTGCCTAAAATTTAGTTTGGGTATAATATACTAAAGTCATAATAAATTAAAATATTATTGAAAATCTTACTTATAGTTTACTAATAATATGATTGAAAATAAACTTAATTTCACATATTAATGTTACCTATTAATTAACATATTTTAGATAATATCTACTAATTATTAGTTAATAATTTTAATCATAGATAGTTAATAATTTATTATTATTAAATTTTATTATAGTAGAAGAGGTAGTTTAATAATATATGTAAAATGGTTTTAATTTTGATATTTTTTAAGTTTAATAATATAAATAAAATATGAGTGACATGGGTTGTGTACCCACATGAAAACCCTCCAACATTGAAATTTAACTCATGAATGTGAATTTTTTAAGCAATGCAGTGAAAGAAAAATCACTCCTAAAATAAAATTCACAATTCACTCCTTAATTTATTTTATTAGATGATGGAATATAAAATAGCATACCTCCTTTTATCACAGTAAAAGAGGTAGTTTGAAAATATAAATAAAATATATGTAACATGGTTATAATTTTGATATTTTTTAAGTTTAATAATATAAATAAAATATGAGTGACATGGGTTGTGTATTCACATGACAACCCTCCAACATTGAAATTTAACTCATAAAAACCCTAATAAATGTAAATTTTTTAAGCAATGTAGTGAAAGAAAAATCACTCTGTAAAATAAAATTTGTAATTTAGTCTTTAATATTACCATCAAATCAAATTTAAATATGAAAAATATTTATTTAAGTTTTCTAATTTAGCAAGTAATATGGGGAAAAGAGTAGAAGATTTACCTTTTTTAATTTTTTTATGTTTTTCTTATCACTATATCTGTAATTTTTAATTTGCTATCCGATTTGAACTTGTGTGTATTTGATTTTTACAATTGATTTGCAATTGTATTTATAATATTTCAAGGGTCATGTCTATTAATTTAAATATTATATCCACTGTTTGTATTTGATATTATTATTTTTCTTTTTAATATCATTGATATTTAATTTAAATATCGATCATTTTTTCTTACATGAGCACGACATCAGGGTCCCTCTCTCCCCCCTCTCCCATTGTAAAATGCCTCTTGACATAATAATAAATACAAAATAAATAAACATTAAATTAAAAAAATCAATAATAAATATTAAATCAACAAACACAAGTTTTTATTTAAATATTTATATAAAATGTATAACTTAAATTTTAAATTATTTAAAATCTATATATTATTATTTTATTTTGTAAATTACTTGACATATATAGCTAATAAAGTCATTTCACATATAAAGCACATAATCATAAAACAAGTTTTCTTGTATAATTAATTAATTAATTATATTTATATATATATATAATCAATTTTTTGCTAATAAAATTATTTGATTATTCATGGATATTTATAGTTGACAAATTTGATTTGGTTATTTTTAATTAAGCTTTGAGATATATGTTATTATAGAATAATAAGATATTGTTTAAGTGACATGATTACATTGCTATGAGTTAGTTGTAGTGTATATGTTTATATTATGATCATATTGATTTGTTATTTAAGTTATATTTTATGATGTATGTAAATCATGATGTTATGATCTAATTACCTACTTATTGTAAGGTTGATACAGGAGAACTCATCACTTAGAGTGTGACGGAGAGAGAGCATCATTAGAGAGGGTGACATAGATCGAGATGTCATAAGGTGACATGTAAACCAATTAGATTCCTACACACACAATAATAGAAAGTACATGTTAAATACATAGTCTAGATGGTTAGTATTAACACATTCCTTATGTTTATCTGTACTTAGATAATTAGATATATGTGCGTATTAGTCGAGATTTATGCTTAAAAGATGTAATCTTGTGTGATTGTATGTTACTATGAATTTATAATACACCATTGTATTCTTGATTATTAATGTTTTTGGAGAATACATATTTGTGTGAATAAGTATCTGGAGCTACCGTATGTAGACTAATCTATGAATTAAAAGCTAGACGTTGTTTGAATGACCTAGTCAATTTATAATAAAATACCAAATGTATTAACTAATATAATACGGCTAATTATTCTTAAACCACCATAGAGCTATATAATTATACTTTAAAAAGCTTTTGGAAGACAAAATTAATTGATTTAATTAATGTAACCCTGAAATTAAAATAAAAATAGGAAATAAGATAGAAAAAAATAAAATTAAAAATTACATATTTGGGAAAAATGAATAAATCAAAAGGGAATAAAATGAATAAATATAAAAAAGAGGAAAATTATAAAAATAAATAGAAGAAAAAGAATTTTGTTTTAAATAAAAATAAAAAGAAGGGCAAGCTTAAAAGGCAAGCCTTAAAGCGCCATAAGGAGGCAAAAAGGAAAAAGTAAGTTTAAAAAAAAAGCCATGCATTTACATAACAAAGGAAAAAAAGAATTTATGGAGATAAAAAGGAAATAAGTGGGAGGTGCAACACACATGAATGGGGTGTATCAGACAGAAAAAAGAGAAGAAGGTAGTAGAACTTGGGAAAAGGAGATAGAAGAGAAGAAAGATCGGGCAATACAAGGAAATGAAAGGGAAGGATCAACAAGCATTGTGGCCAGTTAGGCGGTGTAATTAGATTCTTGTTTGTGTTTAGATTTAGTTAAAATTTGTCTATCTGTATATTTATTTATGAATTGTACAATAAATACTTAAGAACTCTATGCATGTATACATAAAACTGAATATAAATAGGGCTCAAACTAAATACCAGAGGATACATAGATTTATACGATGTTATAACATGAGCAATAAACTGAATAATTACTAAATTTATGTGATATATATATATATATATAACAATTTGATTTTATGTGTATGGGGTAATTTATATATACTCATATTTATAATATAAGTAGTTCCAGAGTATGGCATTTTAGATTCACCTATCTATAAATCATAGTAGATTATACATCTAAGATCTTTTGAATTTATATGACATAAATTATATTTTTATTTAATTGTCTAATGTTTGAAAATAAAGTATTTGATGACTCTACCATTGAGGCCAATCTACTGATAGAGGAAATTACGATGATCATAAATATACCAATCTACCTACCTACTTACTGAAGAATATTCATAAGATGCTATTATTTTGTGTATGCAATGATGTAGGAAGTATTTATATAGTGAATTAGGTTTAGGGAAGTGTATGAACCTTATATAGTTTTTTATAGCAAACTAAATATGGATATAACAAAAATTTATTTATATACATCAATGATTTGGGTACAACAGTGCTTGTGTATGCAACAATAAAAAAGACAGTCTATGTGTTGTAATTTGGTATTGAGAGGGATAAAAATACACCAGGAAATAACATTAAGCTATATGGAGACCACGATATAGCTCATTCATGTGGCACAATTGTAGGCCCCATGGGCACCCCTTATGAAGAGGGCTCCTTCCAATTAGACATTCGCTTATCTAACAAAATTCATTTGAACCTCCAAAAATGAAATTTATAACAAAATTCTAGAGTGAGATTTACCTAGATGTGATTTTTATGTTCATAAATATGAATTTTGTATTTTGGAATTTAAATTATTGTATTGTAATAAGAGCATGTCATGTAAACTAATGGATTCCACCCCTTTGTTGCCACTTTCAATTACATGTTTTCATTTTATCCTAGCCACTGTAAAATAATTTGGGCAGTATAAATGTTAACAAAATTACACCATACGACGCATGGATGTGTTTTAGGTAAGTATTGGAAATAATGATGGATTTATTGGCATGATGTAGGCATTGACTATTTGAATGTCCTCCATCCTTATTACCCATGTAATATATGTTTTGAATAACACTAATAATGTCAAAAGAGGTTCAGGCTAAAAGTTAAAATTACTAGATGGGGTGCAGTGCATTATGGTTTTTATGAAATTAAATTAACATCTCATATGTGAATAAGAATGAGATATTACATGTATAATGAGTATATCTAATTTAAAGATGTTATAAATAAGTCACTATGTAATATATATCCTTTTCATTTCATAGTTGTATTTTATATATGGTATTATTAATAATTGGTATTAATAATTTGCTATAATAATATGGTACTTATTCATATATATGTATGTATGCATGCATGCAGTAGATGTGAGTATGGCATATTAGAGATCATCTACCTAAAATTTTATTAAAAATATTTTCTCTATCTATATTATAATAGTACATGTGAAATCTAATATATTAAAGAATATTATAATCATGATGAATCTTTGGATTGAAGGCTCTATGTCATGACTACATTAGTAGGTCTATGTGACATGGGATTATCTATCAGTTTTTGTTAGTTGAGATAATTTATAAACTCATTAAACCTGATAGAGTAATATTTGAGTTTGAGTAACTCAAACAACCATGGCCCTGAGGTTATTACTATAGTCTATGCTTACTGGTGCATTTTTATTCTTGGATTGAGTTAATTGACTTTAGTGGCCCTTATATATTTGATCTGTTCAGAGGTACTTTCTATCATGAAATGTATCATCTATTTTTTAAATGAAATTCATGATCTAAAAATAATCAAATAATAAGAAGGTTTTAGAAAATGATAAAATCTAGTGATAGACCCTGATTGTTGATTTATGAATAGAAAAATGAAGAATATTGTTAGTATGAAACATATGTATTATGTAATATATGTTATGCAAGGTGAATAAATATATAAAATATGTCTACATGAGAATATAGATGCTCTAATATATATATGTATGCATGTATGTATGTGAACATATATATATATATATATATATATATATATATATATATATATATATATATATATATATATATATATATAATCTTAGACTTTGGCTAGTGAAATAAGTCATAAAGTTTCAAAGGATAGGGTATCATACTTACATGCATAAAACCTTCAAAAAGTGTAAAAGTCATAGAAATGAAAAATTATAGTATAACATGGTTATTAGACTCTTTGAAAATAACATGACTAACTGTTTATATATATATATATATATATATATATATATATATATATATATATATATATATATATATATATATATATATATATAAACAATTAGTCATGTTATTTTCAAAGAGTCTAATAACCAAGTTATACTATAATTTTTCATTTCTATGACTTTTACACTTTTTGAAGGTTTTATGCATGTAATTATAGTACCCTATCCTTTGAATGAATATATATATATATATATAATCAAAATGAAAAATTATGGTATAACTTGGTTATAAGACTCTTAGAAAATAACATGACTAACTGTTTATATATATATATATATATATATATATATATATATATATATTGATAAACAATACACATTATGAGTAAATTAAGAGGGACAAGTGTTTAGACATATATAACATATATTAGTACATTGTGATGTGTACCTATAAATTATGTTTTTTTAATTTCTAGTAATGTAGTTTTATTTGGTTGGTATAAATTGTACTTGATTGCCTATTATTTAAGATTAAGGGATAATTAATTCTTGAAATTGTAAGACTGGTTTCTTGTGATTGAGTAGTGGACTCATGTACAATGATCTATGATATTATGAGATGTCAAAATATTTTCATTTAAAGTTACAATCTAAATGTATGATATACCCAGGTTGTACGAACTGTAATTGTTTTGTCTAGACTCACACATGCATTTGATGGATTAAATGTGTGTGTGTTGGTTATTACTTGAATAACATATTTTATGACAACTAGTAGTACCTTAGTTATGTGTGCATACAATCCCTGAAAGTATAGTGAATTCTAGAATGGATCATTTTATGTCTGTGTGAACTGAGACATGCTTTCTTATATCTAGTTACTTGAATAGAAACATATGTTTCCATGTATTTATGACTACCTTATTATAACTGATTGTGGAAAATTAGTAATTATATTTAAGAACACTAGACTATGATAATATGGGTTATCATACGGTGTAGTATATTTAAAAAATAATTACAGTAATTCAAAATTATAGTTAAATGTGTGTTTACCTAAATGATATAAACTGTAGTCATTATTTCTAGTATGGGATAGAAGATAATGTGAGATTCATTCATATGTTTGATAGAATAAATATATATTTTTTGGTTACTCTTATGCTTATCATGTTATGTGATATGATTTCTAGTAAGATGTAAATCATATGAATATTTTGGTTATATTATGTTAATCAATCTTGCATTGTTGATAATGAGTAAGGAGTAATATAGATTTTATTGGCTTACTAGCATCACAATGTCAGATGAAGGCAAACTGATCAAGTGGTGTGTATGAATTTGATTGATCTATAGATCGTTATTATTTATTATTATTGAAAACTTTGACCAAAGTAATGTTTAGTGAGACATTTTCATTTCATGAGTGTGATTTACATGTTTATATGATATCTTGTAATAGAACAAATTTATATGATACATCACATGTTTAGTTTTAGAAATCAAACAACACATGGATACTTGGTTATCTCTCTAGATTTCCATGCCATCACTATCTACTCATCTGTGAAGGGAGGGATATTTACTTTTAAGATTAGTATGGGGGATCATTGGTCCATGGTTGGTCTGAAAAAGTTCTTAGATGATACTCTCCCTCCCCACAATAGTACTATTTTTGAGGCAACACATAATATTTTCATAAAAATTAGAGAGTCTGGGGAGCTCATGCTCTGAGGATCCATGTATCTTATTTATTAACATTGTATTATATTGTATTTATTATTAAAAATATTATCATGAAGAGCTATAATTACCTATTGACAATAATGGTTGTATATTGTACCAACAGCGGATGGCTATTTGTAATTACTTTCTATGTTTGTATTATAATGAGTTCTTTTTGATGATATTGATCAGTGATGTATGGTGCAATATGCTTCATTTACAATTATCACACTTAAAGTCTCTTATATTATTTTTTAGTATATTCTCATGGTGTAATCTACTTAAAGTATGTGTTTAATTTTTTTTTTAAATCATATTTTTTTATGTCAATCCTAGTAGGTTTGTTACATATGCTATCAAAGTTGTGGCTCAAACTCTAAGACCTAATGATTCCATTATAATTTTCATATTCTTCTATTTTTCATAAAGGATAATAGTGATATGTGTGTGGAACATTGAGTGTGTACCTTAGGGGTATTCGTACCCTCTTAGAATTATTGAAGGGTTGGTTTATCAAGTGTCTCAATTGGTGATAGTTGTAATCATTGTTAGTAGGTAAGTGATTAGCATAGTTTCATGAATAAGATATTCCTACCATATTTTGATCATTTAGATCTAAGATATCGAGAGTGATTACATCCTTACTTGATAACCAAGACACCCTCATTATTGTGTTTAGTATTGTGAGTGTTTAAAAATCATGGGATGCTTCTCACTTAAGCATATGTGCATTTATTTTATGTCTTATATACACTAATCCTAGGAGTGGTAAATCCTTTAAGACCATTTTTAGATTATCACCACCTAGTATGGTGAGAATTTTCTTTTAGTAGTAAGTAGATGTCTTGGTTGAGGATTTCAGTGTGTTAGGAGTTTGTTCATGATTGGTCACCCCTGTGTTTATGTGGACTAGGGAGGAAGCGTCATTTATCATAGCTAGAATAGATGTGATTTGTTACTCTCTCACCCTCTTTTGAAATCATTATAAGCCCACTGAGAGGATTCATATTTTCATGATGTTGATTTAGTGTTTCCTTAAAAATGGAAAATTATTTCTGAAATGTTGTTTTAACCTTATTCCCTTGAGTTAATGGGATAATGTCTTCTACTTATTTTTGAGATAGAAGTTGTAGAATTAGATTGATTAATACATATTTGTGGTTTTTTTTTTTCCTTTCGATTGTGGAAATGGGTTTTGATACTACTCTTTCAGGTTTGGTAAGTGTGTAGCCACTTTTGGCATCTTGAGTTGCAATGTTTTATTTATACCATGTGAGGGTATTTAAAATTTTTATTTTTGAGATGTTAACTTTCCACTTGTGACTTTTTAGATTCATACCTTCCAGTGCTACTTTATCTACTTGTGAATAGAGATCACATGGAGTGGCAAACCTTGAGTTTATATTGGTTATAGATTAAGAATTATGAGTTGATTGTAATTTTTATGTTATTATTTACCCTTGAGTAGATTGATATTATTATTATTATTATCTTTATTAAAACATGTTGTTTTGATAAGACATTTAAGTACCTTTCACTAGGAACGAGTAGGGTATAAGATGTATAGAACATCTCATTAGTCTAAAAGGGTTGAGATAAACTTTTAACTTCTTGTGTATTAGTCGTGCAAGTAGGGAGACATTGTCTCACTTGTATTCTTTATAATGTTGTAAGGACAATGTGATCCTTGACCTTTGTATTTTATATTAATTTTAACATTATTTAGTCTTGATTATGAATATAATAGAATATGTTAAGCTATAAAATATGATACTAGTTATGTTTGGCTAGTGGAAACTTAATATAATTATGAAATGATTGTCTGATTTTTATTATATGTATGTTGGTACATCTAGAATTATTTAACATATATTATTGCTTTTTTGGATCTCATAGTATATATTTTTGATGTGTTGAACTATGTGCACATTTTAGAGATCATTATGTCATAAAGACCTCAGGTAAGAATGGTGAACTAAGAACATGAGTATTAAGAGATGAGAGTGGATCATATTTAAGTCTAACATTGACTCAGTAGTAACTAAGTTTGGATCCAATAGACAGACTTGTTGAATCTAGTATTTGACAGATAAACTTTTCAAATTCAGTCATATGGTTATATGCATGTATATTATGGGCATTTATTCTTAATTTTGTATACATTGGAAATATAATATTCCAAGTTCCTATTCATCATCATACTTATCGAGAGATTAATGAAGTAGTGATGGTATTGACATATTATATCTTACTAGGATTTACATGGAGTAATGATAACATTAACTTATATACATCATTCTTACCAGGCTCCCTAAATACTTTTCTCTAGAATGAGAAAAACACTCTCTAGGTTAGAGAGATGTGTAAAGGGGATGGAAAGTTTTGTGGAGCTCTCCTTGACCATTTTTTCTTGGATTTTTTGATGATCTCATGTACGTTTGGGAAGTCAATGAAAATTTCACTAAGATATGTGAGACCCTTCGAGGTATCATAAGTGGTCAATCCTATAGTTATAGGCTTGTCTTTCTAGTTTTGGAGCTCAAGGTGGTCATGATAGAAACAATCAGAGTAAGTGACACTCATAAAATTTATTTACATAATAAGGAGATGTCACAATGTAAGGTACTGTTGAACTAATATTATTAGAATAGTACTATTTGAGAGAACTATATTGAGTTTTATTAGAAAATTTTACATTTTTTGCTTGAGTAGATACTGAATAATGTTTTTAATTCAAAACTTATGTTTGAATAACAGTCATCCAAGATGATGACTAAATTTAGAGGGGAAGGATGATACATCCTAATTCCTCACTAAGAAAACTATTTTATTATTCATGGATATTTATAGTTGACAAAATGTTAGGGTGTGGAGCTAAAAGCTACACCTTAAGGCAAATAGGAGGGTTTCCAGTGTATGCAGTCACCGGCATCGACAGGCCACACCGATGTCGGTCAAGGGACGCAGAAGAGAAACCGGCATCGGCAGATGATCGGCCGGCATTGGTCACCTCCACGAGGGCAGGGACCGACGTCGGTCGCCTGTGGCGGTCTGAACTGCTGTTGACGAATAGTCAGTTAAGTGAACACAGAGTTTGCATGTTAAAGGCTTGCTCAAAGTCTTGAGCCGCAAGTCTAATCAGTGTATGCATGAGATCTATATAATAGACTCATGGGCTGTATTGTCAAGTGGAGAATTTGGAGAAGAGCTATGTGAAGCTTGGAGATTTCTTCCCATGGTGGAATCAAGTAGGATTCCCCATGTAGGTATAAGTAAGATCAGGTTTGATATGCAGGGATGTGTGTATGCGAGGGTCAGAAAGGAGATCAGCGGGGTAGCTAGATCCAAGGTGACAGCAATACATCAGTAGGATCATGGAGAGATCTACTTGAAGTACGGTTGTGTACTCGATTGTACAAATGTGCAATGAGGTGAACAACAGCTTGTGTTAGCTGTGTGTTGTGACCTATGAGAGAAGATTACTCTGGAGGGAAGTTTACTGTAAGCCCACAAAGTGGAAGAAAGAGTGCCACATCTTTGTTGTAAATTCCTTTGTAATGAGTTAAATATAATTGTATATTGCCTCTCATGTTCTGTGTGTTTTCTCATTGATAGTTATTTGTTCTTCTGGATTCCACATGTTTAGTGGCTTATACATTGGTAATCATGTGTGCTCTTAATTTTGACAAGTTGTGTCAGAGCTTTGGGGAGTTTCGGTCCTATCAATTGGTATCAGAGCGAGGTTGGACGTTCTCAAAGCGAGTTTGACTAACAGATGTCCCAGATCTGTTAAGTGTTTGTTGATTACAGGTTACTCACAGGGGTTGTTGTTTGAGTGGGAGTATAGCAAGGCAGAAGATGGTACAATGAGAATGAAGAAAAACAGGCACAGGTTTATCACCACAAGGAGTGTGGTGGGTTGTCTTCAAGTGGGAGCTTGAAGAGGAATACAAGCCAGGATGCAGATTGGACAGAGTACTAGTTTTGGGTACAGGTGCAGCTCTTTATCTCCAAGTGGGAGATTGTTAGGGTGTGGAGCTAAAAGCTACACCTTAAGGCAAACAGGAGGGTTTCCAGCGTATGCAGTCACCGGCGTCGTTAGGCCACACCGACGTCAGTCAAGGGATGCAGAAGGGAAACTGGCATCAGCAGATGATCGGCCGGCGTCAGTCACCTCCAGGAGGGCAGGGACCGACGTCGATCGCCTGTGGCGGTCTGAACTGCTGTTGACGAATAGTCAGTTAAGTGAACGTGGAGTTTGCATGTTAAAGGCTTGCTCGAAGTCTTGAGCCGCAAGTCTAATCAGTGTATGCATGAGATCTATATAATAGACTCATGGGTTGTATTGTCAAGTGGAGAATTTGGAGAAGAGCTATGTGAAGCTTGGAGAGTTCTTCCCATGGTGGAATCAAGTAGGATTCCCCATGTAGGTATAAGTAAGATCAATTTTGATATGCAGTGATGTGTGTATGTGAGGGTCAGAAAGGAGATCAGCGGGGTAGCTAGATCCAAGGTGACAGCAATACATCAGCAAGATCATGGAGAGATCTACTTAGAGTACAGTTGTGTACTTGATTATACAGATGTGCAATGAGGTGAACAACAGCTTGTGTTAGCTGTGTGTTGTGACCTATGAGAGAAGATTACTCTGGAGGGAAGTTTACTGTAAGCCCACAAAGTGGAAGAAAGAGTGCCACCTCTTTGTTGTAAATTCCTTTGTAATGAGTTGAATATAATTGTATATTGCCTCTCATGTTCTGTGTGTTTTCTCATTGATAGTTATTTGTTCTTCTAGATTCCGCATGTTTAGTTGCTTATACATTGGTAATCATGTGTGCTCTTAATTCTGACAAGTTGTGTCAGAGCTTTGGGGAGTTTCGGTCCTATCAATTGGTATCAGAGCAAGGTTGGACGTTCTCAGAGCGAGTTTGACTAACAGATGTCTCAGATCTATTAAGTGTTTGTTGATTACAGGTTACTCACAGGGGTTACTGTTTGAGTGGGAGTATAGCAAGGCAGAAGATGGTACAATGAGAATGAAGAAAAATAGGCACAAGTTTATCACCACAAGGAGTGTGGTGGGTTGTCTTCAAGTGGGAGCTTGAAGAGGAATACAAGCCAAGATGCAGATTGGACAGAGTACTGGTTTTGGGTACAGGTGCAGCTCTTTATCTCCAAGTGGGAGATTGTTAGGGTGTGGAGCTAAAAGCTACACCTTAAGGCAAATAGGAGGGTTTCTAGCATATGCAGTCGCAGGCGTCGGCAGGCCACACTGACATCGGTCAAGGGACGCAGAAGGGAAACTGGCATCGGCAGATGATCGGCCAGTGTCGGTCACCTCCAGGAGGGCAGGGACCGACGTCGGTTGCCTGTGGTGGTCTGAACTGTTGTTGACGAATAGTCAGTTAAGTGAACGCAGAGTTTGCATGTTAAAGGCTTGCTCGAAGTCTTGAGCCGCAAGTCTAATCAGTGTATGCATGAGATCTATATAATAGACTCATGGGCTGTATTGTCAAGTGGAGAATTTGGAGAAGAGCTATGTAAAGCTTGGAGAGTTCTTCCCATGGTGGAATCAAGTAGGATTCCCCATGTAGGTATAAGTAAGATCAGGTTTGATATGCAAGGATGTGTGTATGCGAGGGTCAGAAAGGAGATTAGCGGGGTAGCTAGATCTAAGGTGACAACAATACATCAGCAGGATCATGGAGAGATCTACTTGGAGTACGGTTGTGTACTCGATTGTACAGATGTGCAATGAGGTGAACAACAGCTTGTGTTAGCTATGTGTTGTGACCTATGAGAGAAGATTACTCTGGAGGGAAGTTTACTGTAAGCCCAAAAAGTGGAAGAAAGAGTGCCACCTCTTTGTTGTAAATTCCTTTGTAATGAGTTGAATATAATTGTATATTGCCTCTCATGTTCTGTGTGTTTTCTCATTGATAGTTATTTGTTCTTCTGGATTCCGCATGTTTAGTTGCTTATACATTGGTAATCATGTGTGCTCTTAATTCTGACAAGTTGTGTCAGCGCTTTGGGGAGTTTCGGTCCTATCACAAAATTAATTTGGCTATTTTTAACTAAGCTTTGAGATATGTGTTGTTATGAAACAATAGTATATCGCTTAGGTAACATGATTGCATTTCTATGAGTTAGATGTAGTGTATATGTTTACATTATGATCATATTGATTTGTTATTTCAGTTATATTTTATGATATATGTATATCATGATGTTATGATCTAACTACATGCTTGTTGTGAGATTGATGCAAGAGAACTCATCCCTCATAGTGTGATAGAGGGCTCATAGTGTGATAGAGGGAGAGCATCATCAAAGAGGGTGACATAGATCGAGATGTTAGATGATGACAGAGAAATCAACTAGAACCCTATACACACAATAATAAAAAGTACATGTTAAATGCATATTTTGTATGGTTAGTATTATCACATTCCTTATGTTATTTGTATTCAGGTAATTGTATATATGTATGGGTTAGTCCAAATTTATGATTAGGAGATGTAATATTGTGTGTTTATGATGCATAATTATATTATTAATTATTAATGTTTTGAGAGAATATAGATTTGTGTGAATAAGTGTTTGGAGCTACCTTATGTAAACTAACATATGAATTAAACCTAGACATTTGGAATGTCTAGTTGATTTCTTAATAAAAGACCAAACACATTAACCAAATTAGCAAGGCTAATTATTTTTAAACCATTATAGATATAGATATACTTTAAAAATATTTTGAAAGACAAAATTAATTGATTTAATTAATGTCACCATAAAATTAAAAATAAAAATAGAAAATAAGATAAATAAAATCAAATTGGAAATTACATATTTGGGGAAAATGAATAAATAAAAAAGGAATAAAATGAATAAAAATGAAAGAGAGGAAAGTTATAAAAATAAATAGAAGGAAAATAAATCCATTTTAAAGAAAAATAAAAATAAGGGCAATCTTAAAAGGCAAGCCTTAAATCACCATAGTGAGGCAAAAAGGAAAAAGTAAGTTTAAAAAAAATCCACACCTTTTCATAATAAAAGAAAGAAAAAAATTATGGAGATAAAAAGGAAATAAGTGGGAGGTGAAACACACAAATGGATCATAGCAGACAAATAAATGAGAAAAAGGCAACCGAATGAGGAAAAAGGAGACAAAAGAGAAAAAAGATTGGGTAAGATAAGGAAACGAAAGGAAAGGATCAATAAGTGTTGTGGCCAGGTAGGCAATGTAATTAGATTTTTGTGTGTGTTAAATTTTTATTAAAATATGTCTATTTATATATTTATTTATGAACTATACAAGAAATACTTAAGAACCTGATGTATATATACATGAAACTGAATATAAATCAGGGTCAAACTATATACCAAGTGATACATAGATTTATACGGCATTATAATGTGAGCATCAAACTAAATAATTATTGAATTTATGTGAGACATATATAAATTTGATTTACTGTGTATGGGGAAATTTATATATACTCATATTTATAATATAAGTAGTTTTGGAGTGTGGCATTTTAGATGCACTTGTGTATAAACCATGGTAGACTATACATCTAAGAACTTCTGAATTTATATGACATAAATTATATTTTTACTTAATTTTTTGATGTTTGAAAATAGAGTATTCATCCAATATACCATTGAGGCCAATATAATCATAGAGGAAGTTATGGAGATAAAAAAACTACCAATCTACCTACCTACTCACCAAAGAATATTCATAAGACGCTATTAGTTTGTGTATGCAATGATGTAGAAAGTATTTATATAGCGAATTAGGTTTAAGGAAGTATATGAGCTGAATTTTTTTTTCTAGAAAACTAAATAGGGATATAAAATCAATTTAATTATATACATCGATTATTTGGGTGCAACAATGCTTGTGTATGCAACAAGTAAAAAGACACATAGTCTATGTGGTGTAATATGGTATTGAGAGGGATTAGAATACATCAAAAAATAACATTAAGCTATATGGAGACCAGGATATACCTCATCTTTGTGGTACAATTACAGGCCCCATGGGCACCCATTATGAAGAGGGCTCCTTCCAATTAGATATTAACTTATCTAACACATATGCATTTGAACCCCCAAAGATGAAATTTATAACAAAAATCTAGTGTAAGCTTTACCTAGATTTGACTTTAATGTTCATAAATATTAATTTTATATTTTAGTGTTTAAAGTATTGGACTTTAACAAGAGCATTTCATGTAAACTATTGGATTCCACCCCTTTGTTGCCACTTTCAATTGCATGTTTTCATTTCATCTCAACCACTGTAAAATAATTTGGCAATATAAATGTTAGCAAAATAACACCATATGACACATGGATTTGTTTTAGGTAAGTATTATAAATAATGATGGATTTATTGGCACGATGCAGGCACTGACTATTTGAATGTCCTCCATTTTTTTAGAGTCCAGGTCAAACCCTCCATCCTTCCTTATTGCCCATGTAATATATGTTGTGAATAACACTAACAATGTTAGAAGAGGTTCAGGTTGAAAGTTAAAATTACTAGGTGGGGTGCAGTGCATTATGGTTTTTATGAAAATAAATTAACATCTCATCTATAAATAATAATGGGATATTACATGTATAACGAGTATATCTAATTTAAATATGTTATATATAAGTTGCCATGTAATAGATATCCTTTTCATTTCATAGTTGTATTTTATATACAATATTATTAATAATTTTGTATATGCATATTATGGTAGTCATTCATGTATATAATATATCAGGGAATATTATAATCGTGGTGAATCTTTTGGATTGAAGACTCTATGTCATGACTACATTAGTAGGTATATGTGACATGGGATTACCCATCAGTTTTTGTTAGATGAGATAATTTATAAACTCATTAAACCTTGTAGAGTAATAGTTGAGTTTGAGTAACCTGAACAATTGTGGCCCTGAGGTTATTACTGTAGTCTATGCTTACTGGTGCATTTTAAATCTTGGGTTGACTTAATTGACATGAGTTGACCTTATATCTTTGATTTGTTTAGAGGTACTTGCTATCATAAATTATATCCTGTGGTTGTCAAATAGAATTCATGATTTGAAAATAATCAAATAATAACAAGGTTTTGGAAAATGATAAAATCTGGTGATAGACCTTGATTGTTGATTTAAGAATAGAAAAATGAAGAACACTATTAGTATGAAACATATGTATTATGTATTATATGTTATGTAAGGTGCATAAATATACAAAATATGTTTATATGAGAATATAAATGCTCTTATACAAGCATATATATATATATATATATATATATATATATATATATATATATATATATATATATATATATATATATATATATATATATATACACATTGAAATGAATGCTTGTAATCCTAGATTTTGGCTAGTGGAATAAGTCATGAAGTCCCAAGGGATTGGGGACTATAATTACATGCACAAAACCTCCAAAAAGATTAAAATTCACCTAAATGAACAATTATGATATAAATTAGTTATGAGACTCTTTGAAAATATCATGATTGACTGTATATATGTGTGTGTGTGTGTGTGTGTGTGTGTGTGTGGGGGGAATAAGTCACGAAGTCCCAAGGGATTGAGGACTATACTTACATACACAAAACCTCAAAAAAGATTAAAATTCACCTAAATGAACAATTATGATATAACTTAGTTATGAGACTCTTTGAAAATATCATGATTGACTGTACACACACACACACACACAGAGTAATGAAAATTGGTGAATAGTAGACATTATGAATAAATTAAGAGGTAAAATTATTTAGACATATATATCATATATTAGTGCATCATGATGTGTTCCTATAAGTTATGTTTCTTCTAATTTATAGTATGTAGTCTTACCCATTTGGTATAAACTATACTTGTTTACCTTATTTAGGATTAAGGGATATTTAATTCTTGAAATTGTGAGACTGGTTTCCCATGATTGAGTAGTGGGCTCATGTACAATGATCTATAATATTATGAGATGTCATATAATATTTTCATCTGAAAGTTACAGTCTAAATGTATGGTATACTTGAGTGGTACAAACTATAATTGTTATATCTAGACTCACACATATGTTTGATAGATTAAATTTATGTGTGTTAGTTATTACTATGAATAACATGTTTTATGACAGTTAGTAGTACCTTAGTTATGCATATATACAACCCCTAAAGTATAGAGAATGCTAGAATGGATTATTTTATGTTCATGTGAACTGAGACATGCTTTGTTATATCTAGTTACTTGAATAGAAATTTATATTTCCATGTATTTATGACTACTTTATTATAACTAATTGTGAAAAATTAGTAGTTATGTCTTAAAACACTAGACTATGATGATATAGGTTATCATAGGGTGTAGTATATTTAGAAAATACTTATAAGAATTAGAAACTACAGCTAAATATGTATTTACCTAGATGGTATAAAATATAGTCATTATTTATAGTATGGGATGGAAAATAATGTGAGATTAATTCATACATTTGATGGAATAAATGTATGCTTCGTAGTTACTCCTATTCTTAACATGTTATGTGATATGATTGCTCGTAGGATGTAAATTATATGAATATTTTTGTTATATTATATTAATCAATCTTGCATTACTGGTATTGAGTAAGAAGTGAGATGAACTTCACTGGATTATTAGCATCATAATACCAGATGAAGGTAATCCTATCAAGTGGTGTGTATGAATTTTGATTGATATATAAATTGATATTATTTATTATTCTTGAAAACTTTGGTCAAAGTAATGTTTAGTGAGACATCATCATTTCATGAGTATGATTTACATGTTTGTGTGATATCTTTCAATAGAATAGAT
The DNA here is from genome assembly GCA_037957365.1 of Torreya grandis. Lineage (NCBI taxonomy): Eukaryota > Viridiplantae > Streptophyta > Pinopsida > Cupressales > Taxaceae > Torreya > Torreya grandis. The sequence goes on from JARHVA010001413.1 coordinate 181,204, forward strand.
TTCTATGATACACCGCATGTTTAGTTTTAGAAATCATACAACACATGGGTACTTGTTTATCTATCTAGATTCCCACGCCATCATTATCTACTCATCTATGAAAGGAGGGCCATTCCATGATAATATTAGTGTGAGGAATCATTGGTATGTGGTTGGTGTGGAAAAACACTGAGATGATGCTCTTCCTCCCTGTAACAATACTACTTTTGAGACAGCACTTGAGATTGCCACAAATACTAAAGAGTTTGGGGAACTCATGCTCCAGGGAGCCAAGTATCTTATTTATGAACATTGTATTTATTATTGGAAATGTTATCATGAAGGATTGTAGCTACATATTGACAGTAGTGGTTGTATATTGACAGTAGTGGATGGCTATTTGTAATTACTTTCTATGTTTATATTATGATGAGTTTCTTATGATGATATTGATTAGTGATGTATGGTGCAGTATGCTTCATTTATAGTTATCACACTTAAAATCTCGTGTATAATTTATGATTAGATTCGTGGTGTAATCTATTTAAAGTATGCATTTAATTTTTTTTTTAAACATTTTTTGCTATGTCAAACCCAATGGGGCTGTTGCAATGTGTGTGTGTGTGTGTGTGTGTGTGTGTGTGTATGTATATATATGTGTATATGTATATGTATATGTGTGTGTGTGTGTGTGTGTGTGTGTGTGTGTGTGTGTGTGTGTGTGTGTGTGTGTGTGTGTGTGTGTGTGTGTGTGTGTATCAAATTATATTATTATTATTAACATTTCAAAATAAACAAATGTATTTACATGTGTTTTTAAAAAACTCAAATCATTTTAGATCTATTATGTAGGTAAACCATTACGAGCCTCAAATCGACTTGAAATTTATTTCTTTAGGTAAAGATTATCTTATTATTTCTATTGTCATGGACAAATGATAGATTCATCATCACTTAAAAAAGATGTCATTCCCATCAAATCCTAAGATTTATAACTAGCAAAATCAAACTTAGAAAATACTTAAATATTATTGATGTTTCAATTTTTTTTAATAGACAAATAGATACCATAACAAAGGTATGAAAGGATATAAGACCAATAACTATAAGACTAATTTTTCTTAGTTTCTTTTGTCATGTATGCACAACATGAAAAAATCATATAGAAGAATAATTTTTTGTATCTATTTTTTATTTTTAAATAAGTAACATAAATAGAAAATAATTTTAAAATGTTATACTTAATTAATATGAGTAATAATAAATTTTATTAATAAACTCTGAAGTGTAATACAATAGCATATTATTATTAATAATT